>OX940974.1:127630103-128044516 GCA_954871275.1 Leptopterna dolabrata | reverse complement strand
TTTTTCTGTAAGAATGAGAAAATTCATATAATTACCCCCACTACTAGTCTTACCACCCCCCATAACAGAATAAGCTTGAAAATCGAATTCCGCGTGGTTTTTACGTAGTGATACCCTTTTTCCTGAGTTTTTAACTGTAAGAATGAGATAAGTCATAAATAATTACCCCCACTCTAGTCCAACAACCTCCCATAACAGAATAAGCTTGAAAATGGAAATCCGTGTGATTTATACGTAATGACACCATTCCCCCCCACCCACCCCACTGATTTTATACAATAAGAATGAGATAAATCATATATTTACCCCCGCTACTAGTCCTACCACCTTACGTAACAGAAAATGCTTGAAAATGGAAATCTGCTTGATTCTTACACAGTGATACCTTTTTCCAAGGATTTTATACGGCAATAATGAGGTAATTCATATAATTACTCGCACTTTATTCCTAGCATCTCCTGTAACAGAATAAGTTTGAAAATCGAAATCTGCGTGATTTTTACACAATGATACTTTTATTCACGGTTTTATACTGCAAGAGTGAGGTAATTCATATAATTACCCCCACTCTAGTCCAACAACCTCCCATGACAGAATAAGTTTGAAAATTTAAATCTCCGTGAATTTTAAACAATTATACCTTTTCCCTCCGATTTTATACTGTGAGAATGAGGTAATTCATATAATTACCCCCACTCCTGAAACAGAACAAGCTGGAAAAACGAAATCAGCGTGATATCTACACCTTCATTCATCTTTTTTCCCCCGATTTTATAATATAAAGATGAGATAAATCAAATAATTACCTCCACTCTAGCCTTACCACCTCCTGTAACACGATAAGCTTGAAAATTCAAAAATTTAAAAAACCCCTCGAATTTTAAACAATGATACCTTTTAGAGAGAATTCATGAATAATTACCCCCACTCTAGTCCCACCACCTCTCATAACAGAATACGCTTAAAATGTGAAATCTGTGTGATTTTTACATAATGCTACTTTTTTCCGGGATTTATTAAGCAAAATAAGATAATTCACAAATAATTACACCCACTCCAGTCCTACCATCTCCCTTAAAATAAGACTGAAACTTGAAATCCGCTAATTTTACATGACGATACCTTTTTTCCACGATTTTTTATTGTAAAAATGAGATGATTCATAAATAATTACCCCCACTCCAGTCCAGCCACCTCCCATAACAGAATAAGCTTGAAAATGGAAATCCGCGTGGTTTTTACGTAGTGATACCCTTTTTCTTGAGTTTTTAACTGTAAGAATGAGATAAGTCATAAATAATTACCCCCACTCTAATCCAACAACCTCCCATAACAGAATAAGCTTGAAAATGGAAATCCGTGTGATTTTTACAGAATGACTCCTTTTTCCCCGATTTTTTCTGTAAGAATGAGAAAATTCATATAATTACCCCCACTACTAGTCCTACCACCCCCCATAACAGAATAAGCTTGAAAATCGAAATCCGCGTGGTTTTTACGTAGTGATACCGTTTTTCCCGAGTTTTTAATAGTAAGAATGAGATAAGTCATAAATAATTACCCCCACTCTAGTCCAACAACCTCCCATAACAGAATAAGCTTGAAAATTGAAATCCGTGTGATTTTTACAGAATGACTCCTTTTTCCCCGATTTTTTCTGTAAGAATGAGAAAATTCATATAATTACCCCCACTACTAGTCCTACCACCCCCCATAACAGAATAAGCTTGAAAATCGAAATCCGCGTGGTTTTTACGTAGTGATACCGTTTTTCCCGAGTTTTTAATTGTAAGAATGAGATAAGTCATATATAATTACCCCCACTCTAGTCCAACAACCTCCCATAACAGAATAAGCTTGGAAATTGAAATCTGCGTGATTTTTACAGAATGACTCCTTTTTCCCCGATTTTTTCTGTAAGAATGAGAAAATTCATATAATTACCCCCACTACTAGTCCTACCACCCCCCATAACAGAATAAGCTTGAAAATCGAAATCCGCGTGGTTTTTACGTAGTGATACCGTTTTTCCCGAGTTTTTAATTGTAAGAATGAGATAAGTCATAAATAATTACCCCCACTCTAGTCCAACAACCTCCCATAACAGAATAAGCTTGAAAATTGAAATCCGTGTGATTTTTACAGAATGACTCCTTTTTCCCCGATTTTTTCTGTAAGAATGAGAAAATTCATATAATTACCCCCACTACTAGTCCTACCACCCCCCATAACAGAATAAGCTTGAAAATCGAAATCCGCGTGGTTTTTACGTAGTGATACCGTTTTTCCCGAGTTTTTAATTGTAAGAATGAGATAAGTCATAAATAATTACCCCCACTCTAGTCCAACAACCTCCCATAACAGAATAAGCTTGAAAATGGAAATCCGTGTGATTTATACATAATGACTCCTTTTTCCCCGATTTTTTCTGTAAGAATGAGAAAATTCATATAATTACCCCCACTACTAGTCCTACCACCCCCCATAACAGAATAAGCATGAAAATCGAAATCCGCGTGGTTTTTACGTAGTGATACCGTTTTTCCCGAGTTTTTAACTGTAAGAATGAGATAAGTCATAAATAATTACCCCCACTCTAGTCCATCAACCTCCCATAACAGAATAAGCTTGAAAATTGAAATCCGTGTGATTTTTACAGAATGACTCCTTTTTCCCCGATTTTTTCTGTAAGAATGAGAAAATTCATATAATTACCCCCACTACTAGTCCTACCACCCCCCATAACAGAATAAGCTTGAAAATCGAAATCCGCGTGGTTTTTACGTAGTGATACCGTTTTTCCCGAGTTTTTAACTGTAAGAATGAGATAAGCCATAAATAATTACCCCCACTCTAGTCCAACAACCTCCCATAACAGAATAAGCTTGAAAATTGAAATCCGTGTGATTTTAACAGAATGACTCCTTTTTCCCCGATTTTTTCTGTAAGAATGAGAAAGTTCATATAATTACCCCCACTACTAGTCCTACCACCCCCCATAACAGAATAAGCTTGAAAATCGAAATCCGCGTGGTTTTTACGTAGTGATACCGTTTTTCCCGAGTTTTTAATTGTAAGAATGAGATAAGTCATAAATAATTACCCCCACTCTAGTCCAACAACCTCCCATAACAGAATAAGCTTGAAAATTGAAATCCGTGTGATTTTTACAGAATGACTCCTTTTTCCCCGATTTTTTCTGTAAGAATCGGAAAATTCATATAATTACCCCCACTACTAGTCCTACCACCCCCCATAACAAAATAAGCATGAAAATCGAAATCCGCGTGGTTTTTACGTAGTGATACCCTTTTTCTTGAGTTTTTAACTGTAAGAATGAGATAAGTCATAAATAATTACCCCCACTCTAGTCCAACAACCTCCCATAACAGAATAAGCTTGAAAATGGAAATCCGTGTGATTTTTACAGAATGACTCCTTTTTCCCCGATTTTTTCTGTAAGAATGAGAAAATTCATATAATTACCCCCACTACTAGTCCTACCACCCCCCATAACAGAATAAGCTTGAAAATCGAAATCCGCGTGGTTTTTACGTAGTGATACCGTTTTTCCCGAGTTTTTAATTGTAAGAATGAGATAAGTCATAAATAATTACCCCCACTCTAGTCCAACAACCTCCCATAACAGAATAAGCTTGAAAATTGAAATCCGTGTGATTTTTACAGAATGACTCCTTTTTCCCCGATTTTTTCTGTAAGAATGAGAAAATTCATATAATTACCCCCACTACTAGTCCTACCACCCCCCATAACAGAATAAGCTTGAAAATCGAAATCCGCGTGGTTTTTACGTAGTGATACCGTTTTTCCCGAGTTTTTAATTGTAAGAATGAGATAAGTCATAAATAATTACCCCCACTCTAGTCCAACAACCTCCCATAACAGAATAAGCTTGAAAATGGAAATCCGTGTGATTTATACATAATGACTCCTTTTTCCCCGATTTTTTCTGTAAGAATGAGAAAATTCATATAATTACCCCCACTACTAGTCCTACCACCCCCCATAACAGAATAAGCATGAAAATCGAAATCCGCGTGGTTTTTACGTAGTGATACCGTTTTTCCCGAGTTTTTAACTGTAAGAATGAGATAAGTCATAAATAATTACCCCCACTCTAGTCCATCAACCTCCCATAACAGAATAAGCTTGAAAATTGAAATCCGTGTGATTTTTACAGAATGACTCCTTTTTCCCCGATTTTTTCTGTAAGAATGAGAAAATTCATATAATTACCCCCACTACTAGTCCTACCACCCCCCATAACAGAATAAGCTTGAAAATCGAAATCCGCGTGGTTTTTACGTAGTGATACCGTTTTTCCCGAGTTTTTAACTGTAAGAATGAGATAAGCCATAAATAATTACCCCCACTCTAGTCCAACAACCTCCCATAACAGAATAAGCTTGAAAATTGAAATCCGTGTGATTTTAACAGAATGACTCCTTTTTCCCCGATTTTTTCTGTAAGAATGAGAAAGTTCATATAATTACCCCCACTACTAGTCCTACCACCCCCCATAACAGAATAAGCTTGAAAATCGAAATCCGCGTGGTTTTTACGTAGTGATACCGTTTTTCCCGAGTTTTTAATTGTAAGAATGAGATAAGTCATAAATAATTACCCCCACTCTAGTCCAACAACCTCCCATAACAGAATAAGCTTGAAAATTGAAATCCGTGTGATTTTTACAGAATGACTCCTTTTTCCCCGATTTTTTCTGTAAGAATCGGAAAATTCATATAATTACCCCCACTACTAGTCCTACCACCCCCCATAACAAAATAAGCATGAAAATCGAAATCCGCGTGGTTTTTACGTAGTGATACCCTTTTTCTTGAGTTTTTAACTGTAAGAATGAGATAAGTCATAAATAATTACCCCCACTCTAGTCCAACAACCTCCCATAACAGAATAAGCTTGAAAATGGAAATCCGTGTGATTTTTACAGAATGACTCCTTTTTCCCCGATTTTTTCTGTAAGAATGAGAAAATTCATATAATTACCCCCACTACTAGTCCTACCACCCCCCATAACAGAATAAGTTTGAAAATCGAAATCCGCGTGGTTTTTACGTAGTGATACCCTTTTTCCTGAGTTTTTAACTGTAAGAATGAGATAAGTCATAAATAATTACCCCCACTCTAGTCCAACAACCTCCCATAACAGAATAAGCTTGAAAATGGAAATCCGTGTGATTTTTACAGAATGACTCCTTTTTCCCCGATTTTTTCTGTAAGAATGAGAAAATTCATATAATTACCCCCACAACTAGTCTTACCACCCCCCATAACAGAATAAGCTTGAAAATCGAATTCCGCGTGGTTTTTACGTAGTGATACCCTTTTTCCTGAGTTTTTAACTGTAAGAATGAGATAAGTCATAAATAATTACCCCCACTCTAGTCCAACAACCTCCCATAACAGAATAAGCTTGAAAATGGAAATCCGTGTGATTTATACATAATGACACCATTCCCCCCCAATTTTTTACTCTAAGAATAAGATAATTTTCATGTAATTATCCTCACTCTAGTCCCAACACCCCTCATAACAGAATGGGCTTGATAATTGAAATACGGGTGATTTTTACATAATGCTAAATTTTTTCCGGTTGTTTACTATAACAGTAAGATAATTCATAAATAATTACCCCCACTCTAGTCCAACCACCTCCTGTTAAAAAATAAGCTTCGAAATCGAAATCCGCTAGATTTTTACACAATGATACCTTTTTTCACGGATTTTATGCTGTACGAATGAGATAATATGATTTGTAACACCTTCTCCTATTGAACAAGTCAGTCCCAAGTCTGGAAGTACAAGTTGCAAACGTGAAGGTGGAAGGGGAAGTTTGTGTGAGGCGGGTAACAGGCCCAAGTTCTGAAGGGGATAATCTTGAAGGAATTCCTCTGTGATACAGGAATAGGGTTAATGAACACCCTGCCCTGTCTCCTTCAAGCTGAATAACACCAACCTATATGGCACCCATGTCTTGCGGTATAGTCTAGAGGAGACGTCTAAAAATCTGTTCAATACAGCCGGTGTTCATTAACTCCAGGTGTTCGTTAAGGAGAGAAAACGTGTATATATATATATATATATATATATATATATATATATATATATATATATATATATCGGAATGTGGTCAAATAATACCATATAATTTTTACTATCCCACCTTTCATACCATCCAAACTCTATTCTGACAGATCGCATCCTTCATATTTCCTATACCTATCTATTTCGGGAGGGGTTGGCCAGGTAAGGGACGGCCTCCCCACTACTCTTCTTTTACTCGAGGGTTGAAAACTGGCTGAGCATGTGAGTATGTTCTGAAGTGTCCACTGAGACGGTACCTAGTTGCGATTAAAACCAAACTTTCTTTTAAAACGATCAGTTATTTTTATTTAACATCCTTTTTTAATTTATTTAATAGTACTCTTCTCGAAATCAGAAGTGGGATTAATTCGTTATTTCCGCGTCCACGCGAATTATTTTTCTATTTATTATCAGTTTTTTTTTTCGTCTTTATCTGAGTTCCCGGTTTTATTTAATTTCTATTTAGTTCCGTTTTCGTGTTCGAAACAAGTTTTCACGACGGGATCTCACTCGAGCATCTGCGAGATGTCGGACTACGAAGGCGACGATCTCGAAGTCGGACAACAGGAGGACGACATCCCGGCAGAGGGAAATGGACAACAAATCCCCGCCGATCCTCCATTCGCCCAGTTTATCGACCTCCAACGTGAAATGTTAGGGGCGATCCTACACAGACTTCCGACTGGACCAACCGATACACAGAAAATAATCAAATTCCCTGAATTTGACCCCACAAAAAATAACCCCAAAGCGTGGATAAGAACCGCAGATCTGATCATGAAGGATCGCAAACCCAAAGTGTCAGACCTCGTAATGGCACTGACGGATTGTTTTAAGGGGATAGCTTCGGAGTGGTTGGCCGAAGTCGTCGATGACACCCTCAGCTGGACAAGTTTTACGGAATTATTTACGGCCAAATACTGCCTCCTTGACACACCCGCGGCTGTAATTCATCAGGCCATCATAGCCCAGGCCAAGGACGGCGACACCACAAAATTAGTGACAGAACAGTTGGTCAAGATTAGAGGGGCTTTCCGAGGCAGAACTAGCGAAGAGTGTGGGCTTCTCTTAGCTACGGCTATTGCAGCACGAGCAGAACCAGAAATGCGTAAGTTTGCCTATACGCAGGAAAACATAGACGAGGTAGGCCTAATGAAGCAGCTAAAGGCCTCAAAAGCTACAAAGCCTAAATTCAATGGCCCTTTCCAACCCCGCGGAAATGGCCAAACACCCCACAGACCGCCCTTCGGTCAAAAGAGACCTTTCAATGGGCAACAGGGTCCAGACGCCAAGCATTTTAGGCCCAACGCTCCGTCAAACCAAGGACCTCGCCACCTGGGACCAGGCCCGTCTACATCGAAGGCGCCATCGACCGGCGAACAGAAGTCCCAGCCGAAGAAGAGATGGTGTTACAAATGCAAGAAGGACACCCACGACTGGGCCTTTTGCTATAACAACCCCAATAGCAGCAGGACGAGACCCGAGGCGGGCGCCGCCTCCAAGGACAAGAGGGTGAACACCTGCTCTATCATCCCTAAAGGTGACCTACAACATCAAGGTAAAACCTATCCATTTATTTTTGATTCAGGTTCAGAAGCCTCACTATTATCCGCGAGATTATTGCCATTTTTCTCTGGACAAAAATTTGAAAATCCAGTAAATTTGACAGGCATAGGCGAAGGCAAAATTACAATAAGTACTCAAATTTCTACCATAATTTCTATAAATAATATTGACATACCTGTTGTGTTTTACGTTGTACTTGAAGGTACCACTTCGAACGAAATTTTGCTAGGCCGCGATGTTTTGGCGGCGGGAGTTTCCATAAAAATATTAAGTGATCGATACGAAATAAGTAAGGTAGAAAAATCGAAAAATAAGGATACCAAATTGAATTATTTGAAATGTAAAAAGAACCCGAATGTGTCCGTAGAAACTTCTGTAGAAAATCCCTGGCCTACTCCTTGTAGTATTCCTGTAGTAGATTTGCAAGTTGAATCAATTTCATCTACTGAGGGCCCGTTGATCCAGCCTCGTATTATTCAGGGTTCGACAGCTGGCGACCTTGAATCGGAAATATTCCGTCCGGAAATTGAAAGTTTTGACACTGACCTAACATTGCCCGAAGATCAAGCTAGACTTAGATCTATTTTACTAAACTATTCTGATAGCTTTACTAGGGGTTTGCCCAGACAGTAAATAAAGTAGAATTCAAAATAAAATTACAAGATCCGAATAAAATTTTCTATAGACGTCCATATCCTCTACATCCACGTGACCGTGGTATAGTCCGCGATTATATCAAAGAATTATTAAATGCCAATATAATCGAGCCATCAACCAGTCCTTATTCGTCCCCAATCCTATTAGTGCCCAAGAAAAATGGAAAAATGAGAATGTGTACAGATTTTCGTGAAATTAATGGGAATACAGTCCCAGAACGATTCCCTATTCCGTTAATTCGGGACCAGATCTCCCGATTAGCGGGTCAAACTTATTTTACCTCTTTGGATTGTGCAAGTGGATTTTATGCCATTCCGGCAAACGAGGATACACGCCAAATTTTAGCATTTTCAACCCCAGATGGTCATTATCAATATTGTCGAATGCCGTTCGGTGTTCGGAATGCGCCTTGTTGTTACCAGCGTGCAATTACCTACCCACAATAACACCCTCATAAAAGTCCCGGCCACATGTTTGATCAGAAAGGCCGAATGGGCATCGTAAATCCTTTCAAAAACTCAAAACGCTTTTCTTTGTCGGCACATGCGTCTTTGCGATTTGAACCGAGGTAAGAAGGACATGAACAAGTAGCCACACGAAAATAGCACACGGGGATCAAAACAACATCTTTCATGTTCACTCCGGTTATGACTTGTTTTCAGACTTATGGTCGGATGACGTCGCCTTTATTCAGGTAGCTCGTTGCAACCTTTCTTAGCATACGTGAATTTTTGTCGAAAGACTAACATTATTTTCGTCCCTGGAAGAAAATATCTTTCATTGGACAGGCGACTTCGTTCGATCATTTTATGCATAACTATATCACGATTTCTAATCCCTGTATTGGAATTTTCAGGACCGAGCTGTTTGCCCTGAGCATTGACACGCATTTCGCAATGCAAATTAACCAGCACTTTGGCAATTGCAAATAATTTTTTTTTGTCAGAATTTCAATAATGTTGGCAACCTAAATATGTAAATTTTTATGTAAATATGTCACTATCTTAGTATATTCGACAAGAGTTACGTCGAATAAACGCCAGCCAGAGGTTAGCCAGAGAGTTTTTAATCCTGGGCTCCATTTTATGTCCGCAAACAATCTAAAATTCCATGTTATCAAATAAGGGCGGAGCCTAAGGTTTTCTCTCATTGCACGGCAGTTATTAAGTAAGGACTTCAACCCTCTTAGGTTAGGACTAGAATAGACTCTGTTAGGGCTATGCGATGTAAGTAGTCAAAAGGGTATCATCCCTAGTTTCTCTATTTCACGTGGGACCGCGAAATGTCAGACTGGCCGTTTCGGAATGTGGTCAAATAATACCATATAATTTTTACTATCCCACCTTTCATACCATCCAAACTCTATTCTGACAGATCGCATCCTTCATATTTCCTATACCTATCTATTTCGGGAGGGGTTGGCCAGGTAAGGGACGGCCTCTCCACTACTCTTCTTTTACTCGAGGGTTGAAAACTGGCTGAGCATGTGAGTATGTTCTGAAGTGTCCACTGAGACGGTACCTAGTTGCGATTAAAACCAAACTTTCTTTTAAAACGATCAGTTATTTTTATTTAACATCCTTTTTTAATTTATTTAATAGTACTCTTCTCGAAATATATATATATACATATAATTTTTGGTGTCTTTCGGCAGTGAATTCAGGATGGTCTGAAACGGATTTTGGTATAAAAATCTTTAGGAAATTCGAGTTTTAAAAATTTTGGACCGAGAACAATAGCTTCCTTTTCTTCGAAAATTCGCTAAAAAGAAAGAAAAAAAACTATCTCCCTTCACATGAGGCAGTCCCAACAGTCAGGAGTGTTTTGGTTCATTTTCATGCCAGGATGTCAGTACAAATAAACTCAGTAATTGAAACATGAATACGAAGCATGGTTTTAATGAATTCAGAGTGAGTCATTATGAAATGATAATTTGTTAATAATGTATAACGTATATACTACATCTACACTTTTCCTTTTCCACATACTCGTACTCTTACCAGCACTCCCAAACTCTAGTCAATAACTCGAGTGTTAAAATATTATTTAGGATGGTGAAGAAGAAATATGTCTACATACTGGTTTGCTGGGATACACGTTAGAAAGATAGACTTTTAGCTCCTTGACTGTCCAGTTTCTTTCACACTGAACAGACTGGTCTTCAATCATTTGGTTGGGCGCCTTGATCAATATTGTCACTGCAGATGGTCCACTCATTTTGAGGCCTAAAACAGAAAAATCAACATTTCAAAATACCATGTAGGAATAAGTGGCCAATTTGAAATGTGGTGTACCTACATTAAGTAAAGGGGAAAAAAGTAAGTAAACAGCGATTCCAGGCTGGGGCTTTTCGTCCGACTGCCCTGCCAGCGTCACGGGCGCGATCAGCTGTCCTCCAATAAGAGGATCAGAATTCGATCTAGTCATTTTGCTTTTGGTTTATTATTCTGTGAATAATACAGCTATGTAATCGCTCAGCAAAAAATTTTTACAACACCCCCTCAAATTTTTTTCTTTTACGTTTCAAGGTGCGTAGATTCCAAAAATGCAATGTCCGTCCGCCGTACGCCATATCACGTGTACAGGCTTCATTTTTGGTCTAAAAAAGTCGTTCTTTCGCACACATGCTCCATTTGAGCCCTAGTTGTGTCCCAAAACTTTTCAGCCCGATCGGATGTTATGAATGAAAATTTGCGTTTTAGTAACATTTAGTAACATGAGTTTTTGAGGTATCGTTTTCCAAGTTTCTGGGGACGAGAAGACCGAATATGAAGTCGACTTTGACCAAAGAGTGGAAAATCGAGGTTCTACCAAATGTTCAGCTCCCAAAATTGATTTTTTATGAGTCAAAAACCTGGGAAATCGTCTGAAATCACCATCAATTTGTATAATAACACTGGAAGTAGTATCAACACGTGGATTAAGACGATTAAATGGCTCTACCAATGATCAAAGATAAATTGAAGAAAAAAAAGGAGCCTACCTAATGCGTGTTTTGGGGACCAGAATTGGGGGAAACCATCAGAAATGGCTGTTCGAATCATTTCACGTGAAAGAAAGAATAAATGAACAGCCAACATTTCTGTAGGTATGTCCAATAGAATAATAAACCCATGTGACAAGTACTTTGCAGCGTTTTACTTGGCTACCCCCTAGAGTGGAGAGGGGTTTGTTTGCCCAACAGCTACATGGGTCATAATTGGACGTGTCACAGCAGTCATCCATCCTAGTAATAATCACCCTCAAGGTATCTCAACTTTGG
This sequence comes from Leptopterna dolabrata, assembly GCA_954871275.1. Taxonomy (NCBI): domain Eukaryota; kingdom Metazoa; phylum Arthropoda; class Insecta; order Hemiptera; family Miridae; genus Leptopterna; species Leptopterna dolabrata. The sequence goes on along the minus strand of OX940974.1, from coordinate 128,032,905 downwards.
CGGTCTCACGGGAATCAGTTTATACCACCTGATACAGGCATTGGGCTGTGTACCTACATTATACATACGCCATGTGTATGAATTCGGAAAGTTCAATTCCAAGTAAAACTGAGTAAAAAAACGCTGCAAAGTCCTTGTCACATGGGGTTTATTATTCTACAGAAATGTTGGCTGTACATTTATTGTTTGTTTCAAGTGAAATAATTGAAATAGCTATTTCTGATGGTTTCCACCAATTTTGGCCCCCAAAACACAAATTTGGTAGGTACGATCTTTTTTTCTTTCTTCAAATTAACTTTGATCATTGGTAGTGCCATTTAATCGTCTTGATCCACGTGTTGACACTTTTTCTAGTGTTATCCTAGAAACTGATGGTGATTTCAGACGATTTCGCAGGTTTTTGACTCATACAAAATCAATTTTGGGAGCTGAACATCTGGTACAACCTCAATTTTCCACTCCTTAGCCAAAATCGACCTCATATTCGATCTTCTCGTCCCCAAAAACATGGAAAACGATACCTCAAAAGCTCATGTTACCAACATGTTGCTAAAACGCAAAAACGCTGCAAAGTCCTTGTCACATGGGGTTTATTATTCTACAGAAATGTTGGCTGTACATTTATTGTTTGTATCATGTGAAATAATTGAAATAGCTATTTCTGATGGTTTCCACCAATTTTGGCCCCCAAAACACAAATTAGGTAGGTACGATCTTTTTTTTTTTTTTCAAATTATCTTTGATCATTGGTAGTGCCATTTAATCGTCTTGATCCACGTGTTGACACTTTTTCTAGTGTTATTCTACAAATTGATGGTGATTTCGCAGGTATTTGACTCATAAAAAATCAATTTTGGGAGCTGAACATCTGGTACAACCTCAATTTTCCACTCCTTGGCCAAAATCGACTTCATATTCGATCTTCTCGTTCCCAAAAACATGGAAAACGATACCTCAAAAGCTCATGTTACCAACATGTTGCTAAAACGCAAAAAGTACCTATTTTCACACACATTTTCACTCATAACACCCCTGGGTATATTCCGATCGGGCTGAAAAGTTTCGGGACACAACTAGGGCCCAAATGGAGCATGTGTACGAAAGAACGACTTTTTTAGATCGAAAATGAAGCCTGTACACGTGATACGGCGGACGGCGTACGGCGGACGGACATTGCATTTTTTGAATCTACACACCTTGAAACGGAAAAGAAAAAAGTTTGAGGGGGGTTATAAAAATTTTTTGCTGAGCGAATACATAGGTGTATTATTCAGAGAATAATAAACCAAAAGTACCTATTTTTACACACATTTTCACTCACAACATCCCTGGGTATATTCCGATCGGGCTGAAAAGTTTCGGGACACAACTAGGGCCCAAATAGAGCATGTGTGCGAAAGAACGACTTTTTTAGACCGAAAATGAAGCCTGTACACGTGATACGGCGGACGGCGTACGGCGGACGGACATTGCATTTTTTGAATCTACGCACCTTGAAACGGAAAAGAAAAAAGTTTGAGGGGGGGTTATAAAAATTTTTTGCTGAGCGAATACATAGGTGTATTATTCAGAGAATAATAAACCAAAATACAAGAAAGTAACAAACAGAGCATCCATTTCTGCCTACTGGTGTGGAGGACGTGATATGCTGTCCTTTGAGGTGCTGGGAAACTGCATGAGGCCAACTTGACTTGACTGCCTGACTAGTCCATCTGTATTTCAATGTATTTATGGTATTTCAGTGGGACTCTGCGACCAAACCTGAACCAGTTTCCAGCGTTCTGGCTCTTTCACCATGGCTGCACATGTGTGAATCGAAACTACTGTCAAGGCACCATTTCGTCGAATATGAAACGTTGTGCTGTTTCTGTCATCAAAAATAACACTGCAGAAGCATCAAATCGTACTTCCCTTACCCCAGGTTCTGCATATTTTCCCCAAGCTATCTAAATGGAATAACTCCGCCATAGCCGGTTCCAAGCCCATGTTGAGAAAGGAGGAGGGCAACCATTGCAGCAGGTACCTAACCTCAGCAGTACTAAGTGAATCGTCCCAGGAAGTACTAGCCTTAAACTGCCAGTGTGAGGCTGTGTGAGATTTCAAAGAAAAAGAAAAACGGAGTCATTGAAAGGTTCTTTATTTCCACTAATACAAGAAAAAAACCCATAAAAAATACACTGTTATACTTGTTTCGGTAATCAAACCATCGTCAGTAACAAACAATAACTGAAGGCACATTGGAGAGGTGACCTTATAAATAGTCCCAAAAGTGAAAGGTGGTCGACTGGGATAGGTTGTGAAGATGAATGGTGAGAGGAACAGTGAAGAAGGGTTGATTCTGATTGGCCCTGGAAGTGAATGCCAGGAAGTGAAAGGAAGGTAGGTCGGAAGGGACCAAGCTGTTACAGAAATGAACGCAGTAATGGAGAAAAACTCAAAGGAATTACATCATTCAAAGATTTACCCAACCTATCGCTCTTACTAATTTCGAATTTTTCAAGTACTTCCAACATTCTCCCTTTTGGGCAGAAATGAAGATACTCAACAAACTGTCTGTAAGATCAAAATTGAAGCTATGACTGGATTCATTCAAGTGACGTGCAAAGGCCGAATCACCCTTATTATCCCTGAAATCCTCTTCGTGTTCCTTTATCCTTTCTCTAAACTCCCCACCAGTTTGACCACAATAGTTAAGTCCACAAGAACGCTTTAACCATTTTTGTCCAACATTTTTCCATAATACAGTATACTGATCCAAATCTTCTCCTCAGTCGCAGGTTCCATAACTAGGTTTGAAACTCCTTCTCTACTTTTCCTAAGAACCCCATTCCATATTGCATCCCTCATAGCCATTATTCGCTGCTATACTTTTAATAGTTAACTTTTCTTTAGCTAAATTCTGTTCACTCATCGGTATAGATAAAGCTCTATTAATCATACTATGGAAAGCAGCATGCTTGTGAACTACTGGATGATTTGAAGTACCATAATGTTAATATCGCTATAAGTATCTTTCCTATATATGGAAATCTCATAAGTATCTATCCTATTCAAATCATCCAGCAGTACACAAACATGCAGCTTTCCATAGTATGATTAACAGAGCTTTATTATACCCATGAGTGAACAGAATTTAGCTAAAGAAAAGTTAACTATTAAAAGTATAGTGATGAGCAATGGCTATGAGGGAGATCTCATTGATGCAATATGGAATAGGGTTCTTAGGAGAAAGAGTAGGGAAGGGGTTTCAAACCTAGTTAGGGTTAGGGAACACGACTGAGGAGAAGATTTGTGTCAGTATACCGTATTATGGAAAAATTGTGGATGTGATGAATTTGGAATTTGGTTCATCACGGTGGCGTGAAGGAAAAAGACGCAGGCGGCGGTAGTCCACCGATCATCTACGACTTTTGGGAGGAGATGGAGGTGAGTGAAGGAATTTACCTAGGCGGCGGTAATCCACCGAGCATCTAGGTGAGAAGGTGCTTGTCTAGGCGGCGGTAGTCCACCGATCATCTAGACAAGAGGGAGAAGGTATTCTCAGGCGGCGGTAATCCACCGATCATCTGAGAGGGAGAGCAAGGTAGAGGAGAGAAGAGAGAGCTAGTTAGAGGAAGTGTCGAATGAGGCTAAAGCCCCAGGATCCAGGGTTATATAGGAACTGGAGGCCTCTCCCTCCAACTCCCTGTGGGGAGTTGGTAGTGGGGCTCCAGGTTGTGTTCCCTGGGTTCTGTGGCCTGTCTCCCCACTCAGTTGTTTATTGACGGAAAGTAAGTTTTACATAAGGATATTGGTGAGAGCTTAAAGTTACTGGTGGAGTGTTCCCGGGAGGGACTCATGACAGAGGTCCCCCCAGTTCGAACCAAGGTTTGAGGAGCTGAAGGCGCAAGGTGACAGGGGCTGAGGGCCACGGCAAACAAAAGTGGAGCTGAAGGCAGGGCAAGAGGTATGTGAGGGGCTGAAGGCGAAAGGTGACAGAGGCTGAGGGCGTAATCCTTAAAATTAGGCGTACTGATATAAGTACATGGGTATAAGTATAGATAAGTATCGATAAGTGGCAGTAGTATTGATAAGTATTGATAAGTAGTATAAGTATTGATAAGTAGTATTTACAAAGTTTGAATTTACAAGTAGTATAAGTATTGATAAGTAGTATTTACAAAGTTGGAATTTACAAGTAGTATAAGTATTGATAAGTAGTATTTACAAAGTTGGATAGTATGTACAAAGTGGAATAGTATTTACAAAGTTGGATAGTATTTACAAAGTTGGATAGTATTTACAAAGGGGTACAATGGAGGGGTGCGGAAGTCCGCCGTTCCCTGGGTGTTGAGAGTGTGTGGTGTGTGGATGGCTGTGGGTGTGATGTAGTGAAGTGTGGGGGTGGCTCGGCGAAGTGGCGGTGTAAAAGCGTTTGGGGTAAGTGGTGTCGTTTGTCGGTGTTGAAGTGTGGAGCGGTTCCCTGTTAATGGACGGGGTGTTATGTGGAGTGAAAATGTCGGCTGGTAAACGGAGAGGGTCTCTAAAAGCGTGTTGTGCGGGACTTGTGTTGTCTGAAGGACGGGCGGAAGTACGAAGGCTGAGTAATACATAGGGGAGGGTTTTGGTCCATGAGGGGGATGTGGCTGATGTGAGTGTCCGCGGACAGCCGTAGCGGCTGATCCACTGATTTAGGAAGGCCGCGGCGACGGCGTCCGCGGTGATGTGGGCGAGTGGGATACACTCAACCCAATTGGTTGCACGGTCGATCATGGTGAGGCAGTACCTCTTCCCCTCGGAGGGGGGAAGAGGGCCGACCAGATCGAGATGGACGTGTTCCCACGGGAGGGAGTCGGGAATCGGTTGAGGAGGTACATGGGGGTGAGCCGAGACCTTAAACTGCTGGCACTTCTGGCACCCCAGAACCCAGGTACGGATATCTGTGTTCATGTGGGGCCAGAAGTACCGCGTCTTGATGAGGTCCCGGCTCGCTCGGATGCCGGGATGATGGAGTGAGTGGTAGTGGAGGAACAACTGCCGTCTCAGCTCCGGTGGGACGTAAGGGCGCGGTGAATCGGCCGTTACGTCGCACCAGAGGTTGAGGGGAGGCAGTTGTTCCAATTTGGAGGCGGAAATGAGGTTGGAGAGTGCGGGGTCGGAAGCTGGAGTTTGGTGAGATAGGATGATTTGCGGGGAGGGGAAAGGCAGTAACTCCTCCACCGGCGGGGGGGGGGGGAGGGGGGGACAGCGCGTCCGCCACGCAGTTGTCGGCCCCCGGCAGGTAGCGAATATCGGACGTGAATTGTCCGATAAATTCGAGCTGCCGGAGGCGACGCGGGGAGGCGGATTTGCGGTTTTGGAGGAGGGCGTGGGTGAGGGGCTTATGATCAGTGATGACAGAGAACTGCCTGCCCTCCACGAAGTCACGAAAGTGTTTGATGGCTTCGTGGATGGCGAGGAGTTCTCTGTCGAAGGTTGAGTAATTTTTTTGGGTCGGGGAGAGAGTTTTTGAAAAGAAGCCGAGGGGTTGGGGGGTGGCGCCGGTGTGTTGGTGGAGCACTGCCCCGATGGCCCAGTCGGACGCATCGGTTGTGATGGAAAGGGGAGCGTGGGGGTCGGGATGGGCTAATAGAGCGGCGTCCACTAGGTCCTTTTTACAAGTTTGGAAGGCGGTTGTAAGGGCGGGGGTCCAGGTTATGGGGCGGTTATCGTTCTTTTTGGCTGGTTGTGGGATAGCGTGTATGAGTGGTTGTTGGTGTTGTGCAGCGTGTTTGATGTGTCTACGGTAAAAGTTTAACATACCCAGGAAATGGCGAAGTTCCGAGACGGTGCGGGGCTGGGGAAAATCCGTGAGAGCGTGTACCTTGTCCGGGAGAGGCTTGATACCGTCGGAGGAGACTTGGTGGCCGAGGCAGCGGACGGAGGGTTGGGCGAGGACGCATTTGTCTGTGTTGATGTTGAGGCCCTCGGCAGAGAAGATGTCTAGGATTCGCTTGAGGTGTGTCAGGTGTTCTTGTGGGTTTCGGGAGGCGATCAGGATGTCATCTAAAAAGCAAAACACAAATGGTAGTCCCCGTAGGATATTATCCATATAGCGTTGCCATGTCTGGGCCGCGTTTCTGAGGCCGAAACCCATTTTGATATATTCAAAAAGGCCGAAAGGTGTTATGATAGCGGTTTTTGGTATGTCGGGCGGGTGGATATTAATGTGGTGGAAGGCTCTGGAGATGTCGAGGGTTGAGAAAATGGTCGTGTTGTGGAGGTGGGAGGAGAAATCTCGGAGGTGGGGGACATTATAGAGGTCTGGTGTAGTCTTCGCGTTAAGACGGCGGTAATCGCCGCAGGGGCGGATATCCCCGTTGGGCTTCTGCACGATGTGGAGTGGTGAAGCCCAAGGGGATTTTGAGGGGCGGATAACTCCATCTGCGATGAGCTTGTCGAAGTGCCGCCGGGCTTGGGAGAGTTGGAGTGGGTGGAGGCGGCGGGCTTTGGCGGAGATGGGGGGGCCAGAGGTTTCTATGAAATGTTGAATTTGGGAGATATGTGCTGAGGGGCGGCGCTGGGGTTTGTAGTGGAGGAGGAGGGCTTCGAACTCGGTTGGTGGGCGGTCGATCGTATGGATGAAACCGGGGATCGGTTTCTGGGTGGAGGGGTCGATCAGGCGCGCGTTACGGACGTCAACCTGGAGGCCGAAATAAGCGAGGAAGTCGGCCCCCAGGATTGCCTTCTCCACGTCCGCCACGGTAAATTCCCACTCGTACGCGAGCCCGCTCATGTAGATGGATGAGCGGTACGTCCCGTACGAGGGGATGGTGGTACCGTTGGCGGCGTAGAGAAGTTGCCGATAACAACGCGCCTGTCGTCTGAGGATGTTGTTGGGGAAGATCGAGAGCGCCGCCCCTGTGTCCACGAGGAATGGGATGTTGGTTTTTGAGCACTTGAGGAAGAGGCGTTGGTGGGCTGGGGTGGAGTGCGGCAAAATGGCGGAGGCGGTGGGGGGTGGTGTTTGGGAGGGGTTTGGGCTGTCGGAGTTGATGGGCGGCTGTGTCGGCGGTGGGCTGTCCCCTGCGAAGGAGACGCGGGGCGGTCCTTTGCCGTTCCGGAGAGGGGGAACGGTAGCGGTGGCGTGAGTGGAGGGCAGGGGGCTGGTCACCCTGGTGGCGGGTGTGGAGGGGCCGTTCCGGGGTGGGGGAACGTTAGCGGCGGCGTGAGTGGCGGCCGGAAGGGTGGTTGCCCTGGCGGCGGGCGTGGAGTTTCCGTTCCGGGGTGGGGGAACGGTAGCGGCGGCGTGAGAGGCGGCCGGAAGGGTGGCTGCCCTGGCGGTGGGCGTGGAGGGGCCGATCCGGGGTGGGGGAACGGTAGCGGCGGCGTGTGGCGGCCGGAAGGGTGGCTGCCCTGGAGGCGGGCGTGGAGGGGCCGTTCCGAGGTGGGGGAACGGTCGATGGCGGGTTGAGGGGTTTGGCGGCGCTGGTAGGCGCGGCCGGGAGGTTGGCAGCCGTGGCGGCGGCGTAGGAGGGGTATCGTGGCTTGGCGGTGGTGGTGTGAATGCGGGCGGGGGGGGGGGGGGATGGTTGGGGTCCCGGCGGGCGTCCGCGTTTCCCTGCTTGGAGGGGAAGGAGCAGGGGGGCTGACATTTTCGGGCCTCCCCACCGAAGTTAACATGGTAAAAACATCGGTGGGGGGGGTCCGCCGGGAGGTAGGCAGTCCTGGAGGGGCGAAGTGTGGTGGAGGGGGTCGCAGCGGCCGGAGACTTTCCCCTGCGTTGCTGAGGGGGGGAAGTGTTGCGGCGTTCGGGCGAGCGCTGGCGTCGGCGGTCGGCAGAGGGGGTCGGTTGGCGCTCGATGGAGAGGGAGCGGCGCCGGTTGAGGGAGGGGGGCCAGATACTCAACAAACTGTCTGTAAGATCAAAATTGAAGCTATGACTGGATTCATTCAAGTGACGTGCAAAGGCCGAATCACCCTTATTATCCCTGAAATCCTCTTCGTGTTCCTTTATCCTTTCTCTAAACTCCCCACCAGTTTGACCACAATAGTTAAGTCCACAAGAACGCTTTAACCATTTTTGTCCAACATTTTTCCATAATACAGTATACTGATCCAAATCTTCTCCTCAGTCGCAGGTTCCATAACTAGGTTTGAAACTCCTTCTCTACTTTTCCTAAGAACCCCATTCCATATTGCATCCCTCATAGCCATTATTCGCTGCTATACTTTTAATAGTTAACTTTTCTTTAGCTAAATTCTGTTCACTCATCGGTATAGATAAAGCTCTATTAATCATACTATGGAAAGCAGCATGCTTGTGAACTACTGGATGATTTGAAGTACCATAATGTTAATATCGCTATAAGTATCTTTCCTATATATGGAAATCTCATAAGTATCTATCCTATTCAAATCATCCAGCAGTACACAAACATGCAGCTTTCCATAGTATGATTAACAGAGCTTTATTATACCCATGAGTGAACAGAATTTAGCTAAAGAAAAGTTAACTATTAAAAGTATAGTGATGAGCAATGGCTATGAGGGAGATCTCATTGATGCAATATGGAATAGGGTTCTTAGGAGAAAGAGTAGGGAAGGGGTTTCAAACCTAGTTAGGGTTAGGGAACACGACTGAGGAGAAGATTTGTGTCAGTATACCGTATTATGGAAAAATTGTGGATGTGATGAATTTGGAATTTGGTTCATCACGGTGGCGTGAAGGAAAAAGACGCAGGCGGCGGTAGTCCACCGATCATCTACGACTTTTGGGAGGAGATGGAGGTGAGTGAAGGAATTTACCTAGGCGGCGGTAATCCACCGAGCATCTAGGTGAGAAGGTGCTTGTCTAGGCGGCGGTAGTCCACCGATCATCTAGACAAGAAGGAGAAGGTATTCTCAGGCGGCGGTAATCCACCGATCATCTGAGAGGGAGAGCAAGGTAGAGGAGAGAAGAGAGAGCTAGTTAGAGGAAGTGTCGAATGAGGCTAAAGCCCCAGGATCCAGGGTTATATAGGAACTGGAGGCCTCTCCCTCCAACTCCCTGTGGGGAGTTGGTAGTGGGGCTCCAGGTTGTGTTCCCTGGGTTCTGTGGCCTGTCTCCCCACTCAGTTGTTTATTGACGGAAAGTAAGTTTTACATAAGGATATTGGTGAGAGCTTAAAGTTACTGGTGGAGTGTTCCCGGGAGGGACTCACGACAGTGGACAAAATTGGTAAGATATTAACTTCTAAAGTGTTCAAACTAGGATATAAAACTAAAAATAATCTCAGACCTTCATTAAGTCCAGTTAAAGATAAAATTAAGGTCCAAGATAAAAGCGGTGTTTATAAGTTGAAGTGTTCTTGTGGTCAAACTGGTAGGAAGTTTAGAGAAAGGATAAAGGAAAACGAAGAGGATTTCAGGGATAATAAGGGTGATTCGGTCTTTGCACGTCACTTGAATGAATCCAGTCATAGCTTCAATTTTGATATTATGTGCTTTTAATCTTAGCTTGTTGAGTACCTTAATTTCTGCCCACAGGGGAGAATGTTGGATGTACTTGAAAAATTTGAAATTATTAAGAGTGATAGGTTGGGTAAACCTTTGAATGATATAATTCCTTTTTCTCCATTACTTCGTTCATTTCTGTAACCAATTTGTTTAGCTGATTTATGAGGAAACTCTCATGCACCAGTTACAGTTCCTCGGTCACCTGTGAAACTCTCTCACACGCGAATACTGCCACGCCAATAGAAGTATTTAGTAAAATTGTGTCACCGCAGTTATTTGCTAGGTAGGTCAAGCGGTTTTTTCTTTTCATTTTCCGTGATTTGCATTGAAATACGGTTTCCGAATTGGGGAAGAAAATTTTCGAACTGAATGGTATGTTCTCTTGATTTCCGTATTTGTTTCATCATTATTTCGTTTTAATTTCCTTTAATTTGGGAATTTTCGAAGAAAAGGATCAGTCCAAACATTTGAGTACTACCTAGAGGATGAGTCCAAACATTTGAGTACTACCTACCTACCTAGACAGATGATTATTTTTTAATAAGTTTCTACAACATACAAACTGGTTTAATGGCACTCGGAATTCCATTATGAAGTACTGTCATGTTTTGTTCGGTTCATTTCAGAATTTTAGTTTGGTACCAATATAACTTAAATCACTTGCGGCGGAGTAGTGGAAATCCATAGCAAAAAACTACAAGATAAAAATAGAATAGTCTATTTCCACGTAAGAAACTAACAAAACTGTAGACCGGTTTCGGTTGTTAAACCATCATCAGTACATAATAGAATGAAACTACTGGAACTTGACTCCTATTTATACAACTCGAGTGAATGGTAGTGCAATCTCATTGGCTGTTGAGGCCAAGGAAGTGAAAGGGAGGTGGAGCCTGATTGGCTGGAATACAACACAAGTGAAGGGTGGCAAATTCTGATTGGAAAGGTGGTGGGACAAAAGGGAAAGGAAACAAACGCCATGAGGTGATACTAACCAAGCTTACAGAAATAAATCAATTGAAGGTGAATGATTTTGGAAATTTATTCATTTACAGAAGGGCCTAATTCATGAATTTTCTGTATTTCCAATTGTTCCAATGCATCCAGTTTCGAACCTTCATTACAAAGATGAACTATCTCAACTGATGAATTGTTCCTATCAATACTGAAGTTAAATCCATGACCCTCCTCCCTTAAATGATTAGCAAAAGCCGAATTACCAGAACCATCCCTAAAACATCGTTCGTGTTCCCTTAATCTTTTCCTGAATTTACGTCCCGTTTGACCACAATATTTAACTCCAAAATCACATTTCAAAAGATAAACCCCATTCCTATCCTCTAACGGAATTTTATCTTTTACATTACCCAGAATTTTCTTTAGAGAATTTTGAGAATAAAACCCCACCCTAAACCCCCTCTTTTCAATTATATTTCCTAGTTTCTGTGATGTCCCTCCATAATATGGCAAACTAACCCATTTTCTATTGATTTCCTCATTACCTAAACCCCCTCTTTTCAATCATATTTCCTAGTTTCTGTGATGTCCCTCCATAATATGGCAAACTAACCCATTTTCTATTGACCTCCTACTAAATTTGAAACAGCCCCTTGAAATTTCCTATTAGGTACTCTAACTTTACGCCATATTCTGTCAATTGACTGTTTTTTATAACCATTAGACTCCGCTATTGTGTACATAATCTCTTTCTCTTTTTGGAAGTCACCATCTTTCATGCTCTATGCTCTATGAATCATACTATAAAAAGAAGCAAAATTGTGAGATGTCGGATTTGTGTGTTTTCTAAATACAGAGAATTTATGTGCACCCCCACCAATTTGATAGTTATATCAAGAAAATTTAATTCAGAACCCCCAAGTTCTTTAGGGAATTTAATTTTACTACTGACGGAGTTTAGATAATTAAATCATTGAGATAATTGTCCATCCGTGCCCTTGAAGAGGACAATAACGTTATCCACATACCTGTACCAACAAATTACATGCCCATCGAATTGTTTTAATTGTGCTTTCTAAATAATCCATGTAAATATCTGCAAACAACGGAGATAATGGCGACCCCATACAAACCCCAGGTTGAGTATAACAATCCCCATTAAATTTGAAATAATTTTTATCAATACAAAGTGACATCAGTTGAGATAGCTCATCCTTACATTTTACACTAATAGATGAATTGAGAATCAGTCGATTCACAACATCCCTAGCCCTTATCCTGGCAAGGTGAACTACAGTTCACCGGTCCTTCCTGTCCTGATTACAAAATCCAGGTTGGCTGGGTGACCTTGATGTTGGCGTTGACATTCATGGGAATTCATCTCCTATCATGTTGGTAGGACTGACGAGGCTAACTATGGAATTCTCAGCTGTTTTATCAGTTTCAAGGTGATAGTGCAAGATGGAGGGACACTCGACGTCTGGCCCTTCGAGGAAGGTAAGTTCACCTCATATTTTCATCATTTTTTAGTGGTTTTTGAGGGCAGTAATCCCCAGAATTGGATAGATCAGGTGTTTTTCTAGAGGGAATGACAAAAAAAACAGCTGAAATTAGCATGCAGAGATTCGGCAATGTGAAAATGAAAAGGTGAACTGAGGTTCACCTTGCCAGGTTCCCAGCTGGGTCAAGTGGTGAATCTTAGTTCACCACGCCAGGTTCCCAGTTGAGTCAAGTGGTGAATCTTAGTTCACCTTGCCAGGATATCAGCAAACTCCAGTAGGGATTTCTGAGCATGATTTTCCATTGAATTTCTCTTTCTTTGCCACAAATTTACTTTAAAAAAATATAAACTTTATAAAATGTATCTATTTATTTATTTTTTATTACTTATAAGATTTGCACCTCTAGTGGTTCATCATAACTAACACCTGTCTCCTTTATTTTCAGGCCTTTTTCACATCTAGAGGTGAAAAAATGTTAAATCTTTGATTCCCAAGCCTGGATGTGAGTCCTCAGATGAATTGACTGATAATGACGAGTGGGATGAGGAGCAGTTGGAGGCAGGGATACGACAGCTATTCGAGGAGATTGGCGTTCTTGATTTTCAAGATGAAAATGAACCTATTCTCAACACTCCATGGGTTAGTTCTGACGCACCAAATCCTGAGCCCATGATGACTGTCCCTATGCCACCCATGATCTCTCCATCTGAATCCAACCCACCTACTACTACTCCTTCAGCTACCACCAGAGCAAAGAAGAGAGCTCAATCCAGTGCTCCCCAGAAACGGAAACGGAAGGCATCAGCCTTGAAAAAAAAAATCAAGGCAAAACCATTGAAGATGGAGTGGAGGAAAACGAAGTTCGATGGTTGTGTCACCTTTCCGCCTCGCTGTATGGACAAAGTTCACCAAAATGGAGCACACATACAGACGGCCCTATCGTATTTCTACAAGTTCTTCTCACTGGAATGCGTCGATGTTGTAGTGGAACAGACCAACCTTTACAGTTTCCAACAAACTGGCGAGTCTATTAAAGTTGATAGGAACGCTATCAAAGCTTTTCTTGGCATTGAATTGTTGATGGGAATTATTCAGTTACCAGCCATTACAGACTATTGGAGCAAGCGTTTCAGGCAAGGTTCGATTGCTGACGTCATGTCACTGAAAAAGTTTCTAAAAATTCGTCGTTTTATTCATTTTGCAGATAATTGTGAGCAAAATGAGGATCCATTCTACAAAATCCGTCCCATTGTCGAACTCATCCGACAGAATTGCCAGCAGATCCCGTCTGAGGGAAAATACAGCGTGGACGAAATGATGGTCCCTTACAAGGGAACTAGAGCTGGCGCACGTAAACAGTACATGCCAAATAAACCCTGCAAGTGGGGATTCAAAATTTTCGTCCGAGCGGGAGTGTCTGGTATGGTCTATGATATGTTGTTGTACTGTGGAAGTTCCATTTTCATGTCAGTAGACTTCCAACCAAGAGAAGATGCAATGCCCTTCTCTGCTCATGTTGTCATAGCCCTGTGCAAATCAATTGAAGATCCACCACTGAGTACAGTCTATTGCGACAACTTCTTCACTTCCCTTCCTCTACTCACTTACTTACGTGAGGAATTAGGGATTCTTGGGGTTGGCACTATCAGGGCGAATCGAACTGCACATGCTCCCATAACACCCGCAGGTGAAATAAAGAAGAAACCCCGCGGGTGGTTTGAAGAGATCAGCGATAATGATAACAAGTTAGTTCTCGTACAGTGGTTGGACTCCAAACCAGTTCTTCTTGCAAGCACCTATGTTTCAGTCGATCCTGTTGGGTCAATTGAGAGGTGCTCAAAAGCAGAAGGCGCTCGTGTTGGGGTCGACTGTCCACAGATTATCACGGAGTACAACTCACAAATGGGAGGAGTTGACTTGTGTGACATGCTTATAGCTCTGTTTCGCACCCCACTCAGATCCCATCGATGGTACTTGACCATATTTGCACAGCTTGTTGATATTTGCGTCGTCAACGCTTGGTTATTGTATAGAAGGGATACCACCACAGAGTCAAAGAAGAAGCGTCAAAAACCAAAGAAGGACGATGAAGAGAAAGGAAAAGAAGAAACTCGAAATAAGGGAGAGAGTGAAAAAGCCAGTGGTTCAGGGCAGAACTATGGCAATTCCAGTTGTTGAGAAGAAGCAAGTAGGGAAGAAGACGATGATTCCGCCGGTGGGTCAGGGCAGGACAGAATCGAAAAAGCACCACTTGGAGACGATAAGAATGCAGGCAGAGGAAGCAGGAGGAGTTGCCAGAAACTGGATGAGGAACCAAAGAAGAAGCGAAAGAAGAGCAACCAGAAAACTGACGGGGAGAAGAAACCAAAGAACACTCCTAAAACAGAATCCAAGGACCTACCTCTGAAGGAGTTCAGGGCGGATATTGTGGATGGACTCATTCGCTCAGCCCTCAATACAGGACCGAAAAAAGGGACATAACCTTTCATCAAAGGAAAGAAAAAAAATGTCGAGCCTTCCTGTCAAGACACTTCTGGACGGCAGAAAAACGCTGAACACGTCCCCACTTTTACAAAGAAAGGAAAGTGTCGAGTTTGTAAGATCAACCAAACGATATTCTACTGCGCAAAATGCGATATGAGATTGTGCCTCGTGGCTACCCGAAATTGTTATTTTGCTCACCATAATGAAGAGAGAGAGAGAGATGAATAACACCACCTAATATTTTGTTAGTTACCAGTTTTTCTAGATTTAGGCGAAATTTGGTACCTACTTTTCTGTCTTACCTTTTTTAATTTTTTTTTTACCAACTTCTTTTGGGCTTTAGATTTTATGTTCGTTTTTGAAAACTTAGCTATACCAGGTACTGTGATTTCAGATTTTTTCGATATTTTTGAATTACCTACTTATTCTAGTTCAAGCTTACGGTAAGAACCCCTAAAGAGCAGCACTTTTGTTCCCTGCTCTAACGACTAGGGATGTGATATCGAGAAACGATAAGACTTTTAATATGTGATGAAGATAGATAGGTACTTGGAATACTGGAAATAATGGAACAGTCTGTGATGCCAGACGTGGTGATACCTACCTACATACATTATTATTCATGTTTTCAGTTGGCAATATAAATATTTTTTACAATAAAAACTGAATTTTCCGTAAAATTTATTTCATTTCCACATCCCAAAAACTAAGACTGACCTATTACCGTATCCTGGCATGGTGAACTGAGGTTCACCACTACAGCTTACTGGGAACCTGGCATGGTGAACTAAGGTTCACCACTAGAGCTCACTGGGAACCTGGCATGGTGAACTGTGGTTCACTTTTATTACAATCGCCTATAAAAGTGATAAAAACCACTCGAGTAACTTTTGGAACGTTGTTTCATCCTTAGGGAACACAAACCTAAAAATTGGAAACAGGAAAAATTGAAATATTCAATTTCTTCTGTTTTTGCCGGGAAAAGGGCTAATTTTCCTAATTTTCTCCATTAAATCAGTCGAATTTTTAACTGTAAATTTAGGTTGGAAATTTACTTCATTTCTAAAAACGGAATTTAAATGTTTAGCCAATTTATAAGCCGGAGGACCTACATATGAAACGAATGGACGCATTGCAGCATTATTTTTATGAATTTTGGGGAGACAACTTAGTAGTCGAGGTTTAGGATTCATTTCTAATAAGCCTGGTTTGTATGTACAATGAAGAAGCTCCTCAGTACTTTCAACAATTTTCCTCAGATGAAGTTGATAATTAGAAGTTGGATCACTTTTTAACTTGATACAATTATTTGTCTCAATAAAATCAACAGTTTTCTTTATGTAATCATTCTTCCTCATAAGGACAGTTGTATTATCTTTATCAGCTTTCAGCACGACGACTTCTTCTTTCTGCATCTTCCTCTGAAGATCTCGCTGTAGTCCACTGTCTCCAGTCCCTTCTTCACGAACTTGACTCCCAAGTACTTTTGCACACAAGTTGATGGCTTTACAGTCGTTGTCATCTGGCAAAACCGCTTCAGTGCTCAGGGCTAAATCTTGTAGGTCCTTTTGTCGTACTGCAGTGATAGGGTTATGTTCCAAACCCTTGGATAGCAGATGTTCTTCTTCAGATGTTAAAACAACAGCCAACAATTTTCAATTTCCGGTAAAATGCAGGTACGCTGCTAGTTACCTCCTCTTCCAATGGTGGTAACTGCTGCTGTCTCAGCTTCCGTTCCATGGCAGCTTTATTCTCGACGCTCCTCCTCCAAGTGCGCCAGACAATGTCAGCTTCAATGATCTCCCACTCAGTAGCAGAGTATCGACCAGTAAGTTCTTGATAGGCAAAATACAACTGCGTACGTACAGAATCCCGTTGAGAGTCCCACCTGCGAAGTTCTGCATTGATCATCTTCTTCTTCATATCCAGGATAAATGTGGCAGCTCCATGGCATGGTCCATCATAATGAACACGCGTATATGACGGGAAAACGTTAAATTTAAGGCACTCACGGTTGAACCAAATGTTCTACTCGAAAATAGTACACTTAAACTTCATTCTATAAAACAAAACCGCCACTTCTGCTACTTAAATATAACTTTCTGACGTGGAGTGCCTACGTATGGAGTAAAAATTCCCTAATTTCTACAAGGATATCAATAATCATGAGAGTGATTTCGAAGGTCAGTATTTTCGGAGTTTTATTTTGTATTCTATGCATAAAAATCGCTAAAAACTTGAAAAAAAGAAAATAAAATACCAAACACTTTGGCAATTGGGGGTTGGTGGGTATATGAAAATTCGCTTTAGGTCATAATGTTGCATAAATGGGACTGATGCTTTATTTCATATTATTTCATTTTAATTTCGTTTCATTTTATCTATTAGCGAATTTTCAAAGAAAATGAACCAATGCAATTGGTCCAAAATTTTCAGAACATGAATTTTTCAAATATGTTTATAGGCAAATCCGTTGCAGAGCATCCTGAATTCATTCCGAGACCAAAAAAACTCTATATGTACATATATGTATTTATATACACATATATGCACCACTATGTAGTTAATAATATGACAGAAGACTCAACATTTAAACTTCAAGGGAACCAAACTAACACATGAATATTTCGAAATCAGTCGTTATCAACACATGTATTATATATATGGGAGTCAGTGGAATCAGACGAGGTTTCCATAAAAATGGTGTACCAAATGTATTAAGTAGGTATCTTTTACGCAATTAATGACTACTTGATGAACGACGCCTATCCTCTAGTTCAATGGACAGAAACCAGATGACCACTTTGAAGAATGGTCACATTTGACTGATCTGAACAACCCAAAACATTGATAGTAAATAATACTATGTACCCACTGTTAGTTGACTTGTAATACAAATAAACGGCGAGTTCATTACTTGAATTATACAGGTACGAAAGACAACGAATTATGACCCGATGAAGGTACCTGTACTTTACTTGAACAGATTCCGCTTGTTATGTAGGTACTTACCTACCTACCTTGTTGATGGAATCATCGTATGAAACGTAAACGACAATTAGACTGCAATAATTTAGCTCACAAGATTCCTCGGCCTGTGAACGTATGGTTAATAGACGATAAATTGAAAGAAGACAATGCAGTACAAGTGGCTCGGTACACTACCACTAATTGGAGGTCAGCTGAAATGGTTCTTCGGTCTTCGCTAAGTATCGTTCCTAAGGTTTCACAGTTGTTGACAGTTGATTCACGATAGGCTACTACCTTAAATTCAACCACAGAAATCAACAGCCCTAGCGGCAATTTATAACATTATTCCCAATTGGAGCCGATAGAACGAAATGTAAACCGAAGTAGAAGAACGAGATTTTGCTTGGTAGCTAGGTACCTAGGGATAAAACGGGGGAACGACGGTGGCTATTATAATGATAGGGCTCACAAGATTTGACGTGAATACAGGTACATTTAGTTACAATTGAACACAAAATGATAAGGCAGTGTAGATACGAACCCAACCACGTAAAATGAGAGGTCAGCTGAAACGAATGTTTCTTCAACAATTATGTAGTTATGCTTGTAAACTTTCACAGTTGATGAAAATTATACATGATCGGCTAACGTCGAAATCATATATCAGAGAATTCAACAGTCATTAATAAAGAACATTGATTCCAACTGAGAATCTGAGGAAATCTGTTATCAACCATTATCAAGATAAACTTGATTTACGATCAACCTATTTGTTTACTTCACGCAGTGTTGTGTACGCGTTCCGTGATTAAATTAAAACTTGGAGGATCAAAAACCCGTTGCCTAGGCTTGTAAAGTTATAGTGGTTGAGACATAAAAATACGTAATCACAACACTGAAAGGCAAACTGATTAATTCACCAAAATACACACCACAACTCCACAAGTTGATTATACATACCGTGTTGTCGCCTTATTGGTTACAACGCCCATTGCGTCACAGACTGCATGGAATTAGAAGAGGATAGAAGCTTCAAGTCTGAGTAACCAAACTGAACACAACGTTGTTTCTCCTCACAGACAAGAAACCTACCTGTGGGCTGTGTCAAAGAGCAGATTTGACACAGCGACCCAATGGTGGCGCCTCACAGTACTGACACTTCGAACTAACAACTGCGGAATATTCAAACGTGGACCCAAACCTGCTCCCTCCTCCCACATACTCAGCTTGTTCCTGTATTCCTCATTTTTACTTGAAAATCGGACTTAATCGATGAATTACTTCGTTGTTTTCCATTTCGATTTTTAAATGAATATAGTAAATGAAGAAATGAGCTGAAAGTATGATTATTAATTTATTATTTTTTGGCTAAGGAGAAAACATCATTGATTATCCCTTTGACGTTATATTTTCATTATCATTTCACACACCTGTTCTTGCTCTAATGCAATGAAATATCTAATGCATTGAAAGCTCTCACTATCGGTGGATAGGTAACTACGTGTACCACTGATTTTTTTTTTCCATTTTGTAAGTAGCTTGTTTCAGAAAAATTATGAATAAAATAATGCATATTTATATAAGTTATCAATCTTGCTGATATCCAGCTTTTCTACTGAAACAGCACAACGAGCATATAAATACGAGGAGCTCGCTCGCGCCCCTCGATTCAGTCTCAGCTCTGCAGTCGTTGCAGCACGTCACTCTGCCCGTTTACACTCTGTTTTCAGTGCTTAATAAAGTTATACAGTAGGGGTTTAGTGATCACAGATGTAGTGATCACCTGTTTGTTGTGATCAAAATCACTGGGACCAAATCACTGTTAAAGTTTTTGACCAGCGGGTATAAATTATAACGCCTTTTTAGTTTTAGAGAACTTTTATTAAAACGGGAACACATCACAAACAGTACGTTTTAACCTCAATATTACAATTTTACAATGGGCGTTCTGTAGTTTCGGAAAACTGCCGCTAGGGCACAATGTTGCCACTCGGGCGCATTCCTACTAAATGTATTACTTTCTTATCCATGCACCTACGTCACAATTGAAGAACATTCAACAATCACTTCTACGTAAACACACACGATCGCTCGCGCTCGGCTGTTGTGATCAAGGTCCCAGTTGTTGTGATCAAGAAAACCCAACTGTATCAACATGCTCCTCTCTGTTGGAAGTGTGAGTAATCTAGAGATGTCTGCCACCAGGGCAACAAGTAGTGGGCACTAACCAACCCCTATCAGTATGGATCGTTGCTATATTGTTCCATGTTATTCTCCATATATATAGATGTTGTCTTGTGTTCGGCCTATGCAATGAGTTTTAACTTTCAAGTTAATTATTATATTCCAGTTTTATCAATTTGATTAGTTCTCTTTATTTCATCCTGAATCACTGCTAAATTCAACAGGTTATGGGCCCAGGAACTGGATGAAAAGTGGAGAGTGTCAATGTAGTGATAAGAATTGTTCTGTGAGTACTTATTTATCTCGTTAGTTTTTTCTGAACCAGATCAGATACTAATCATTATTCAAAATAATGGCAGAAATTAGTGGATTGACAAGTTCTCAGTTTGCTAAACTGGAAGGACAATCAAATTACAATGATTGGAAGTTTGCTATGAGGATGGCTCTCATTGCCGATGGTTTATGGTATGTCATGGAAGAAGGACCTCCACAAGTTGAGATTCCAGAAGGTACAAATGATACTTCTGCGAAGAAATTATTGGAAGATATCAAGCCTCAACAAGATCTCTATCATAAAAGAGATCAGAAAGCCCTCGCTAAAATTTGCTTGATGGTCCAGCCATGTTCCTATGTTCATGTAAGGACAGCCAAAACAGCTCGTGAAGCTTGGCTGAATCTTGAATCTGCTTATGAAAATAAAGGTCTCATGCACAGATTAACGTTGTTGAGATGTTTGGTTGGATTGAAGCTGGTTAATTTTTCATCTATGGAAGCTTATGTGTCAGAAGTTATGTCCTGTGCTCAAAAATTGTCTGACATGAACTCACCTTTAGATGATGAGCTCATAGCAGTAATCATGCTTAGTGGGTTGACTACTCACTATGATCCTATGGTGATGGCCATAGAAAATTCCAAGACCTCTCTTACAACTGATTATGTCAAAGGGCAACTCCTACAAGATACCCTTCTCAGCGATACCCTTAGTTTTTAGATTGACTGGACGCCCTGTATTGCTGCGCTTGAAAAAGAATATTACACCCGCACCTTCCCAGCGATACCCCTAGTTTTAGATTGACTGGACGGCCTGTATTGCTGCGCGCGAAAGGGAATATTTTGCCCCCACCTTCCCAGTGATACCCTAGCCGAATGGATACCCTGTTTTGCTGAGAGTAATAGGGTCCTAGGTTACTCTTACCTCCCCAGCGTTAAGTAATTTAAATGAAGAAAAACTTTAAAGAACATTGCAAATTCAAGTTACAATTTTGCTATCAAGATTTTTTTTTTGTTTGCACTAAGATTTGTATTATAAGATTTATACCATCTCCACCTTAATTAACTAAGAAAATTCTATAGGTACAGTAACAATTCCTAAACCAAGGAAACCTCGAACCTGGAACTTTTGGGACTGGGAACTAAAAACCTACATGGACCCACAATGGCAACCACGGACTCCATAAAAGACATACCACTACCCCTAGAAAACCCGTCGCTAACAAACATGTTGAGAAACACCTTACAACCAATTTCCGAAGAATCAAGATCCGCAGCAAGTCCAACCTAGTTCAACAACGAGCCCGAGTGCCGGATTTCCGTCACGAATATGAACGCTTGATCCCACAATTTGACGGTGAACCCCTAGCATTAGCGAAATACCTCCACCAATTTGACAAGATATATCTATGGTTTTTTGACACAATTGATCCAAATTACTTCCAGAACGATGTTATTATGGGTGTCTTCTTGTCCAAATTTGGACCTTCAGTCACAAGCAAAATTTATGAAAACTTAGAAACATACCCCCAACTTCGACAATTCCTTCTACAAACATACACTGACAAAAGAGGCACCTT
Source organism: Leptopterna dolabrata (assembly GCA_954871275.1). Classification (NCBI taxonomy): domain Eukaryota; kingdom Metazoa; phylum Arthropoda; class Insecta; order Hemiptera; family Miridae; genus Leptopterna; species Leptopterna dolabrata. The sequence continues at coordinate 128,011,505 of OX940974.1, read as the reverse complement.
CAACCTCACATTAGAACTTAGTAAAATGAGGCAGAACAACGGCGAGAACTATTTCAGTTTTCACGACCGCATTAGTCATATTCTGAATTCGCAAATAGCATTCAAGTCCTACTGGTCCACATGACAGACAGGTCCCAGATCTTATGCAAAATCTGGCACTCCGAGCATTCCTACACGGAATATTGAAACCTTTAGGGAACTTATTGTGAACCAAGAACCGTTGACACACGACTTTAATCTCAAACCTTGACAGACACCGACTCATCAGCCGACTCCATGTCTGGCCTGCTCCCAGCCGCAGGTAATACACTACACTAGGCAGCATGCAGTGCTGCATGCGCCCACTCATGTAAGTATTTTTCCTGTTTGAATATCGGTGCGGGTTATTGTAAAATATATTATTACCAGTAGCTTTGGCACTATATAAGTAAGTAGGTATAGTTCTTCTTGCTTTTATCATAAATTATTTAGTAGAAGTAGATCACATGTTTTTATAGGTACAAGTTTTTATACAAAGTTTTTTTTCACTTTTTTAGTTACTTCTATTAGTCAGTATTTTGTATTTTGATATATGTATACAGTTCGGTAACCTTTTTGACTGAGGAATTCTAGTTCTATTTCATCATAAGTTTGATGTTTGATATCTTTTCCAGTGTATACCTAGTTCCTTTTATTGTGAAATTCACTGATTTGCAATTTTTGTGTTCCTCCTTTTCAAAGGGAACATTTGCAAATTATGTTCTGAATTATGTTCTTCTCTTCATATAGTTAGTTTTAGTCACTGTTATCCTTGGTATGGTTGCAGTTTGTTGAGTAACTTGAGTTTGATGAGTTTACCATTACAAATAAATTCTATTGTAGCTTATAAAGTGTTCCAGATAAATATATCGCTCAGGTTGATAAAGAGGGTTGTTCCTAATGATTTTACCTCCTTTCACTCGAAAACTGGGCTGCTTCAGGGACGGGAAAGCCGATTTCTGGAGGCAGCACTGGGTGCTGTTACGCGCCCGCTTGTGTGAGTTTCAAAGACGCGCCCATCTAAAGGTTATATATCATTTCCTGCAATAAACATTCAGTTTTAGTTGGAAGATACGTAAAAATAGAAAAAAAAAAATCGTTTCTGACTGATCAGTCTATTGGGGCAGGATCTGGGGGTGGGCAAAAGAACTATGACAGTCGACAGTGGCGATCCCCACCAGGGAACGAGTAACCATGGAAGCGGGTTCCGGAGTTTCGCTCCCCCCTCTGAAAAATCCAGCGTTTCATTCCCATTGGTGACTCAGAGGTGTGGCGTTTCGCTCCTGTCTGTGATACGAGAAAGTGTTTCACTCCCGCCACTGCCAGCCAGTGGCGTTTCGCTCCCATGACACAGGTTACCAATTTACCCTGAACATATTCACCTTTTGATTCCATCTGACTGAACTCTGTGGAAACAGAATTTACAATAATTAACAAAAAATACTTCACCGCCTCTTATAGACCCTGACTGTATTAGCACATCGCTTGACATTGTGTAGCAAACTGAGTAAGGTACCTACATGCTGATCGAACTGGGAGACACGGATTATATCTAGATATGGACCTAACAAAACTACACCTGAATAAACATGAATCGGGCGGGAGTCGACCGGCGTTTGCCCTCCACTGTGCCTTCAGTTATTGCTTGTTACTGACAAGGTTTTGATCACCGAAACCAGTATAACAGTGTATTTTTTGTGTATTAGTGGAAATAGACAGACTTTCAAAAACGGATTATAATCCGTTTTTATTCTTTCTCATATTTTACTTATGTTCTGCTCATAATCATACTGATGTAAGGTGGTTTTCAAGATTCGACATGTGAAATCTTGTCACGGATCATCAGTTGCTTAGCTGAACGTTTATTTAGCTAGCAGCCCATTTGCCTGTGCATTTGAATGTTCCTAATTGTTTATATGTAGGAGTCAGACAAAACTCCAATGCTCGCAACTCAAAAGCTAAATAATGGTTCAGCTACAAAAACATTGTCGTTTCACCCCTGTCGCTAAGTCGGGAGTGAAAGGACAACTGAGTGTAGGACACCCGGGTCAAACGCGACACAACTCGATCGGAGTGAACCACCTCGGAGTGAAACGCCGGCTGCCCCATGGAAGATGGTCAAATCCGGCCAAGTGACAGCCGCCTGAGAAAGGCACTGGGTCGTTTGCAGTGATTCTTGGACTTCTCTCACTGTATAGCATCCACGACCGGCTGATCACAGTCTTTTCCTGACTATCCAAAGCCAGTTTTCTGATCCCCATTCTGGTCCACAGAAGATAAGGTGGACTGGACCTGACCACGCACTGCCTTCTCGATTCCTAACCACTAACAAACTCCAACCCTTCTCAAACGCTTATCAAGATGGTACGTAAGTATTGGAACATGAATGGTTTCTTACGGTTTTCTAGGAGTCAGCTGACCATCAGAAAAGCCAGTGTGTGAACAAACCTCATGGCATTTCCATTTTGGTTTATTATTTTCTATAACGAACCATTGGAATCAAGCATGAATAAAAAAAAAAAAATTCTAACCCCCCCTCAAAATTTGATGGTTTACGTTTCAAGGTATGTAGAATCCAAAACTGCAATAAAAAATTTCTGTCTGTCCGCCGTACGGGCCACTTTTCTTAGTTACCATGAAATAAAATTGATGAAATTCGGGTTATAGGTTCCGTTCGGGGTCTAGTTGGTCCTCGAAGCTCGACGTTACTGTCAGTCATCTCTAAGAGGTTCAAAATAGGGGTTGAAATTTTCAGAACGCCGTAGCTCGTAAACTTCCGATAGAAGGGTATGGTTTTTTTACGTTATTAAATTTGTCTTGAGCTAAACAATTTTTTGAGGCAACCCCGAGCGTTGTACGTCCAGCCGTTCGTGTGCACCAAAAAGCTTCGTCAACACGATCGTGAATCAAACGGTATAAATCCGGCCCAGATAATCATCACTAGGGAGTGTTGAAGTAGTATTCAAAAATTAACAGTGGCAACACTGATTCATTCCTTATCAGATAGTATGTGTTATCAATTGCGTTAGTGAAAAAAAAAAACAACAAGAGATTAGGAAGTTCATTTAGAATGTTGGTTTTACGTTTTCTTTCTTAAATAAAAGTATGATTTACATTTCGAACGACTATTTTTTCTAATAGGTTATGGGCGCAGACGCTTCAACAGACGTTTTTCGTTCGAAATTCAATGTATTTCAATAGAGGTTCGAAAAAGTTTGATAGAAGAGCAGTGTTTACCTATCAACTGCAGTAGTTCATGATCAAGTTGATAAGTTTAGAAGTGGTTTTCTAACGATAATTCGAGTTACTAAGTGCAGTGAATCGCCCCTTTTTCGCTTCGGTAGTGTCGTTTAGTCCGTATGGAAAGAATGGAGTTCGCAAAGCATGTCAGACCCCTAACTGGAGAAGCTGACTGGCCTATTTGGAAAAGAAAGGTACGAGATTTACTGGATTATCATGAAGGAGCGATAGATTGTATTGATAACAAGCTAGTAAAACCAGAACCGTTGAGTGATACTGCTACAGAAGCTGAGAAGAAGCAATACAAAGCAGAGTGTGCTCTTTATCGAAAGGCAAATAGCTATGCCAAGACAATGATCACAAGTATGGTTTCTGATTCAGTCTATCAGAAAATCATGGATAAAGAGACTGCCCATGAAGCTTGGACAGCTTTGAAGGATCAGTTCGAAGCTACTTCACAGGATCAGCTGTTCAAGGTTTGTGCGGATTTTTTTGCTTTTGTTTGGACATCGGGAGACGACGTTTCCACCCATGTAGCCAAACTGCGTACCCTTTGGAACGAGCTTAATAATGGTTTAAGGCAGAAAAACCTAAATACACTTCCAGACTTGATTTTGGTGTGTAAAATTTTACACATTTTACCTAGTAGTTTCGACACATTTAAGTCTGGTTGGATGCTGCTAGCAAAAGATGATGCTAAGACGTTTGAAGAGTTAAGTTTACAGCTTACAATTTATGAGAGAAATTCGGGTCAGCAGAAATTAAATGAAAGTAGAGACCAAGAAGCTTTATATACTAAGTCTAATAAGCAGAAGGAAAGTGGTAATAAAAGTAAACAGGGGACTAATATCCCATCTTCGCCTTCACAGTATAGACCAAGTAATGAGTGTAACTATTGCCATAAGCCCGGTCATTGGGTTCGTCAGTGCAGAAAGTGGATGGCAGATGGTCGACCTGCGCGTCCTGGACGAGACAGCGCTAGTAGTGGTGTTCAGAGTAATGTAGCAGACAGTACCATTGCTCTAGTTTCAATCCATAATGAAGTCTTAGCTGCTGAGCAAAATGCAGAAGACTGGTGGGTGGATAATGGTGCCACTAAGCATGTTACAAGTCGATCTGATTGGTTTACATCATTCACTAAGTTCCAGAGTCCGTGTAGCATAAAAGCAGCCGGAGAAGAGTGTCTAGATGCCTTGGGGAGTGGTGTTATCGAAGTCTTTTCAGTGGTCAGTGGTAGGAGCCAACGTTTGCAACTGAAGGATGTTTGGTTGGTTCCTAAAATTGCCAAAAATTTATTCTCTCCACTGGCTGCGCACGATAAGAATCCTATCAGCAAGTTTGAGTCAACAGTCACCTCCTGTACATTTTCTGTCAACAGTGTTCCAGTACTGACAGGCGTTAGAGAGCAGGATGGTTCGCTGTTTAAAGCAGATATAAAGGTTGTAAGTCCAAAAGGCAGCTCTTCCATCAACCTTGTAGAATCCAGAGATCTATTGCAGCTGTACCACGAGAGGTGGGGCCACCAAGATAAACGCCACGTCAGAGAGAAGCTTGAGCAAGAGCTAGACACCAAGGTTAAGCTTGAAAAGAAGATTTGTGAACCATGCGTTTATGGTAAAGCTCATCGACTGCCATTTGGCACTAGAAGAAAAGCATCAAATCCAGGTGAGCTCATTTCAACTGATGTTTGTGGACCTTTCTACGAGTCATTTCAGAAGAAGCGTTATTTGGTTGTATTCAAGGATAGTTACACAAAATTTCGTTATGGTTTTGTTATCACAGAGAAGTCAGAGGTCAAAATAGTTTTAGAACAGATGATAGCTCATGCAGAGAAGCAAGGTCACAACGTCAAAGAGCTCCTTAGCGATAATGGTGGTGAGTTTGATAATGCTGCAGTTCGAGAGGTATTGCAGAAAAATGGTGTCACTCAGAGGTTAACTGCCCCTTATACTCCACAGCAAAATGGTGGTAGCGAACGGGATAATAGAACGATAGTCGAGATGGCCAGAACATTCATGCACTCAAATTCTGATGTGCAGTTCCCTCAAGCAATTTGGGCCGAGCTTGTTACCACAGCGGTCTATATCCTGAACAGAACAGGAAAATCATCTGAGGGCAGAATCAGTCCACATGAGCTTTGGTTTGGCAAGAAACCCAGAATAAGTCATCTTCGAATCATTGGTTCAACCTGCTATTTACATATTCCAACAATTAAAAGGCATAAGATGGATAAGAAAGCTCAAAAAGGTTACCTCATAGGCTACGATGGTGATGAGCGTTACCGTATCTACATCCCAAAAGAAAGGCGAGTACTTTTATCCAGAGATGTCATTTTTCAAGAAGTGCTTCGCAACTGTGAAACAGTGAAGGTACCTTTTGTGAGCTTGCCAACAGCAGAAGAAGATTCTGCAAACGAACCAGAAACCACTAAGCCTCAAGTTAGTAAATATGATAGTGAACCAGATATTAGATCAAACTCTGAGAAACCTGAGTCGGAGTCTGATTCAGATACCGAAGAAAAGGCTGAATGTACTCGAAAGTTACGCAATAGAGAAGGTATTAAACCTCCTAAGTATTATGAGGATTTTGTCTTGGTGATGACCACTGAGGAGGAACCACAGTCCTATGAAGAAGCACTTCAGCGACCAGACAGTACAGATTGGAAGAAGGCCATGGACAACGAAATGGCCTCCTTGGTGGAAAATAACACGTTCGAACTAGTAGAATTGCCAAAAGGTTCAAAAGCAATTCCATGTAAGTGGGTTTTTCGACTAAAACTTAACCCTGATGGTTCCATTTTGAAATATAAAGCCCGAATAGTTGCTAAGGGCTATGGCCAAAGGAGAGGCATTGATTTTGATAAAACATCCAGCCCAGTTGCAAAGTTGCAAACTATTCGATTGATGCTTGCCATTGCATCAACAGAGAAAATGAACCTCGCTCAATTTGATGTCTCCACAGCCTTCTTGTATGGCGAGTTGGAAGAAACCATCTACATGACGCAGCCTGATGGGTATGATGACGACACTGTCAGAGTTTGGAAACTCAAGAAGAGTCTTTATGGGCTGAAACAATCGCCAAGATGCTGGCATAAGCGTATTGGCAAATTTCTAGAAGATTTGCAGTTCAGGGTTAGCCTGGAAGAACCTTGTCTGTTTGTCCGAGAAAGGAACAATGAAAAAGTAATCTAAGCCTTGTATGTAGATGATGGCATAGTTGCAGCAACGAGTAAGCAAGAACTTGATGAGTTTCTCAACCAGCTTAGAACCGAGTTCAAGATTACTTCGAAGGATGCTGACTATTTTTTGGGCCTTGAGATAAAGAAGTTGACAAATGGCGATATCAAGATCTGTCAAAAAGCCTATGCTCAGAAAATTTTAGAAAGGTTCAGCTTTGCAGATTGCAATCCAGTTTCATCGCCCATGATTCTAAGTCCAGGTTCAGATTCAGGGAAAGCAGTTGGAAAAGAACATAATTTTCCCTACAGACAAGCAGTCGGTTCCTTGATGTATCTTATGCTTGGGAGTCGACCCGACCTAGCTTATGCTGTAAGTTTTCTATCCAGATCATTGGAGAACCCAGCATTTGAAGATGTAGTGAAACTTAAAAGAGTTTTTCGCTACATTGCCGGAACTTTGGATTCTGGCATTGTTTACCATCAAGATGCAGATATTGGCATCCTTGAAAGTTATAGTGATGCCGATTTTGGAGGATGTGCAAAAACTGGGCGCTCAACTTCAGGCGTTCTAGTCAAATACGCAGATGGTGCAATTTCATGGTTTAGCCAGCGACAGGCTACAGTAGCAGAGTCCACTGCAGAAGCGGAGATTGTGGCCGCCAGCGAGGCTGCAAAGGAGGTCGTTTGGCTCAGCAGGCTTCTTAGTGAAGTTACCACGCTGAGGCGGATTCCTGTTATTAGAATCGACAATGAAGCCGCAGTTCGATTGGCAGAGAATCCTGAGAATCATCGACGGACAAAGCACGTCCAAAGGAAACATTTCTTCATTAGAGAGCTCGTCAGTGATGGTAAATTGGCAGTCAAGAGAGTTCCGGCAGAAGATCAATTGGCAGATGGGCTGACCAAACCCTTAGCTGCTCCACGCATTCGAGTCCTTTGTGACAAAATGGGGCTTATATAAGTTGACAATAGAGTTTTGTATCAATTAAAGCTTCTCTTCAGTTTATAAACTTTCATAAATGTTTAATTTTTAATAAGGGAAAGTGTTGAAGTAGTATTCAAAAATTAACAGTGGCAACACTGATTCATTCCTTATCAGATAGTATGTGTTATCAATTGCGTTAGTGAAAAAAAAAAACAACAAGAGATTAGGAAGTTCATTTAGAATGTTGGTTTTACGTTTTCTTTCTTAAATAAAAGTATGATTTACATTTCGAACGACTATTTTTTCTAATAGGGAGCACCTGATCATAATCAAGGATGGCTGTATGAAGTCGAGTTGGTTGTTCGACGATAATATTTCATTTGATAAGTGATGGACTATTGGATTTTGTTGGTAGGTACTTCTGAAACTTGAGCAAACGTTGAAGTATTATTGATGGGTAAATTATTACACAACTGCAAATTATTACACAACGGTAAATTATTACACAACGGTTCATCTACCAAGAAGGGGCTGGATTTTGTTGATCGGTACTTTTGCAGCTTGAACAAACGTTGAAGTATTGTTGATGGGTAAATTATTACACAATGGTAAATTATTACACAACCGTAAATTATTACATAACGGTAAATTATTTCACAACGGTAAATTATTACACAACTGTTCATCAACCAAGAAGGGGCTGGATTTTGTTGATAGGTACTTTTGCAACTTGAACAACCGTTGAAGTATTATTGATGGGCAAGTTATTACACAACGGTTGATTATACTTGACCACGAAGGTAGGTATTGACCACAGAAAACAGTGATCTACGCAGAAGGGGCATCTATTTCACTCCACATCAACAATTTTCCTTCAGAACTTCATTAAGTTTTAGTTACTGCTTGTCATCGACTGAATTATTTTAGCAACATTTAACTCGTGATTTAGATAGGTACCTAGTAACGAGTACGGGGTTAGGTACTAACCTACGGAGGGTCTGCGATCTACATAATATGTATAGAATAGTACATATTATATTATATAGACGGGTTATCTATACAGAGAGCTAGCTGTGATCTGTAACAGAAGGGTATTTATTCTGTACAAAATAATAAACCTTTGTGCAGGGATTTGCAGCGTTTTTACTTTGTGATACTGAGATGTAAATTTTGTTGTAGACTATAAACTGTTTTTTCACTAACCCCTAATGAAAATAGTTTTTCTTACCTACCAATTTACTTATATTTTTTAAATCTCTTGTTTCCTAGGTTTAGGAAGGTTTTAGTTAATTCACTGTGCATTACAGCTAGGTACATCAATGGAAAACCAAATTAACAAATTATACTTGGTAGGTAGGGCCATTCCGCAAGAAAGGGGAAATCGTTGTCCAGAAGGTCCTGCCATGCCATTTCACGTACAACTTTATTTATTTATTTTTATTTTTTAAATCACAGTTTACTATCCAACTTGCTTAACAATGTCCATTAATCAGTTACGCCTAAAATTGAATTTAAATTAGGGGAATTTAAATGTGAACACCCAAAACATCATTCTTTCACCGTGTCCAGACATGACGTTCTCAACATGGAGCCCTCCAAATATTTTCACGTTTCTGATGGGGTGGTCTGTCGTACCGTCGTTCAGCTTACTTCTGAACATGGGAAAAACAGCTTTCCCATATTTTTCTCAGAGAAATACCAGCGATGTGAGGGAATGACTGCTGGAGTAGTTATTTTCAACGCCTTTAGGTTTATTACTCTGTGAATACTACACAGGTATATGCATTCGCTCAGCAAAAAATTTTTTAGAACACCCCCTCAAAATTTTTGGTTTATTATTTTTCAGTAATAAACCTTTGGAATCGACCATGAAAAAAAAGCATCCCCCCCCCCCCCCCCTGTCATGGTTTACGTTTCAAGGGACGTAGGATATCGAATAAAAAAAAATTCCGTCCGTCCGCCAGACGCCGTCCGAGACTTTTCATTCCCATGACAGGGGGAATGAAATTTGGTATATGGGTCCCGTTTGAGCTCTAGTTGGTCCTCGAATCTCGGCATTACTGTCACTCAAATCCAGTAGCGGTGCGTGGGCTCTGAAAACGGTGGGGCACCAAACCAGAACACAAAACCAACAGATGTGTGTACAAAATACCCCAAGGCAACAACACCCTTCCCTTATTTACTGACAGAGTGATATTCAGCAAAGCTTGTCTCTTTTAATCAACACTGTATCTTTGCACCAAAACGTCGACAATTTCTACTGCAAATTAGCCACAGAATTCATGTTTTACAAAAATATAGTAAACTAAAATACAACAAAACAATGACCCGTCGGCCGGTACCTACTTGAATGAAGAAGCTATTGACTAGAAAAAAATGCAATGTCCGTCCGCTGTACGCCGTATCATGCAGACCGGCTTCATTTTAAGTCTAAAAAATTCCTTCTTTCGCACACATGCTCCATTTGGGCCCTAACTTTGCAGCCCGATCGGAATATACCCAAGGGTGTTGTGAGTGATAAATGGGTATAAAAATAGGTATTTTTTGTGTTTTAGTAACATGAGCTTTTGATGTATCGTTTTCCATGTTTTTTGGGACGAGAAGACCGAAAATGAAGTCGATTTTGACCAAAGAGTGGAAAATTGAAGTTCTAATGAAGGTTCGGCTTCCAAAATTCATTTTTTCATGAGTCAAAAACCGGGGAAATTGTCTGAAAACACCATCAATTTGTATAATAACACTAGGGAAAGCGTCAACAGGCGAATCAAATTAAATGGCACTATCAATGATCAAAAATAATTTGGAAAACGCTGCAAATCCCTGCACAACGGTTTATTATTTTGTACAGAATACCCTCCTGTTACAGATCACAGATCTCCGTATAGATAACCCTTCTATATAACATATGTACTATTCTACACATATTATGTAGTTCGCGGACCCTCCGTAGGTTAGTACCTAACCCCGTACTCGTTACTAGGTACCTGCCTAAACCGTTGTGTAATAATTTACCTGTGTAGGTTCCCCTTCTACGGAGATAGAATAATGAACTGTTGTGTAATAATTTGCCCATCAATAATACTTCAACGGTTGTTCAAGTTGCAAAAGTACCTATCAACAAAATCCAGCCCCTTCTTGGTAGATGAGCCGTTGTGTAATAATTTACCGTGGTGTAATAATTACCGTTGTGTAATAATTTGCCGTTGTGTAATAATTTGCCATTGTGTAATAATTTACCCATCAATCATACTTCAACGGTTGTTCAAGTTGCAAAAGTACCGATCAACAAAATCCAGCCCCTTCTGGGTAGATGAGCAGTTGTGTAATAATTTACCGTTGTGTAATAATTTGCCGTTGTCTAATAATTTACCCATTAATAATACTTCAACGGTTGTTCAAGTTGCAAAAGTACCTATCAACAAAATACAGCCCCTTCTGGGTAGATGAGCCGTTGTGTAATAATTTACCGTTGTGTAATAATTTACCGTGGTGTTATAATTTACCGTTGTGTAATAATTTACCGTTGTGTAATAATTTGCCGGTGTGTAATAATTTGCAGTTGTGTAATAATTTACCCATCAATAATACTTCAACGTTTGTTCAAGTTTCAGAGGTTCTACCAACAAAATCCAATAGTCCATCATTTGTCAAATGAAATAATATCGCAGAACAAACAACTCGACTTCATACAGCCATCCTTGATTATAATCAGATGCTCCGTAGTTATGATATCCGGGCCGGATTTATACCGTTGGATTCACGATCGTGTTGACGAAGCTTTTTGGTGCTCACGAACGGCTGGACGTACGATGCTCCGGGTGGTCTCAAAAAATTGTTCAAGACAAAAAAAATTTGTCTCAAGACAAATTTAATAACGTAAAAAAACCATACCCTTCTATCGGAAGTTTTCGAGCTACGGCGTTCTGAAAATTTCAAACCCTATTTTGAACCCCTTAGAGATGACTGACAGTAACCTCGAGCTTCGAGGACCAACTAGACCCCGAACGGAACCTATAACCCGAATTTCATCAATTTTATTTCATGGTAACTAAGAAAAGTTGCCCGTACGGCGGACAGACAGAAATATTTTTATTGCAGTTTTGGATTCTACATACCTTGAAACGTAAACCATCAAATTTTGAGGGTGGAAGAATTTTTTTTTCATGCTCGATTCCAATGGTTCATTATTGAAAATAATAAACCAAAAAAGGAGCGTAATTTGTGTTTTTGGGGGCCAAAATTGGTGGAAACGATCACAAGTAGCTATTCCAATTATTGCACATTTAAGAAACAATAAACAATAAATAATGGGTATGTCCAATAGAATAATAAACCCATGTGACAAGGACTTGGCAGCGTTCTACATTAATTTCGGTACTCAAAATTCGTTCTGGTTATGTCCCAAAACTTTTCAGCCCGATCGGAATATAACCAAGGTTGTTATGGGTGAACAATTGGTGTAAAAAAGTTTTTTTTTGGTGTTTTAGTAACATGAGCTTGTGAGGTATCGTTTTCCATGTTTTTTAGGACGAGGAGACCGAATATGAAGTCGATTTTGACCAAATTGTGAAGAACACTGATGTTGTAACGAAGGTACAGCTCCCAAAATTCATTTTATGAGTAAAAAACCTGGGAAATTGTCTGAAATCATGACCAATTCGTATATAACCCTAGAATTGGTATCAAAAGGTGAATAAAGACAATTAAATGGCGCTGCTGTCAATTATCAATGTATTATTTTGTATTTTCTGTAAAAAAAGCGTAATTCGGGTTTTTGGTGCCAAAATTGGTGGAAACAATGAAAAGTAGCTATTTCAATATTGCACATGGAAGAGTCAATAAATTAATAGCCTAAGCCTAATTTATGTATGTATGTGCAACAGAATAATAAACCCATGTGACAAGGACTTTGCAGCGTTTTTGGAATCTACGCATCTTGAAACAAAAAGAAAAAATTTTCAGGGGGTGTTATAAAAATATTTTGCTGAGCGAATACAAAGGTGTAGGTATTATTCACAGAATAATAAACCAAAAAGGTAGGTTTGCACAACAATCATTTATTGCTTTCTTCTGTATACCTATGAGGTATCCATTTTTATTCCAGTTCCATTTTACAAGTGACTTAGGGAAATAATAGTTTAATCAGTACTGACACTAAGTAGTCTAGCAGATATTAAGTAGACAAGCCAGTCTTGAAAATCGCGACATTACATTTGCATTTCCCTCTTGGTGGCTTTGGCCCCAACGTTTGACCAGAATCACCTAGGTGCGAGGACGAGGACAAAGAGACAAGTTTGTAAACCAAATCAAATTGATAGCAAGATAAGCAGGAGCAACTTCCAACATCTCATTCTTCTTATCTTATGGCTGTTGGCCGTAGAGACCTTTACATGGCCATAGAGTGTATGGTGGTGGTGGAGGAAGAAGAGGAGGCGATTTTAGGTTGGATCAAGGTATTCTCCAGTAGGTCATAATTATTTTTTTCAAGTTTTCTTCTCTGTCTATTGAAAAAAGAGTATATTAGGCTCTGGTAAGAAAAAAGAGATATAGAGGAAAGGACCCAAAAAACAGTATATATATTAGAAAAAGAGTATGTCTGGTATCCCTAACGTCGATACCACAAATACAAATCTGCCAGCGGAACCGGACAGAATGCAAAACGCACAAAATTTGACGCAAAAATCTGAAAGCCGACAACAGAGTCAACAGAGAAAGCAGATGTGATTCACGAAACAACAAAAACAAATCAGAAGACGAAGAAGCAACTCGTATCGAGATGACAAATTGAATCGGAGGGATCGGATAAATTGTGAAAAGGAACGATTTGGGGGTGGAAATCAAATTCTGGGGACAGGGCCCAAAGTGGGTGTGGCAAACAACATTTTTACTCGAATGAGCATGCGCGGACGGGCCATTTTTCTCAGTTGCCATGAGAAAGCTAGGTCCCAGGACCTACCTGCCAGTTTCAGGAGCCTAGGTTTCGATTTCGATTGCAGGAAATCGATTACTGTCGCTTTATTCCGATAACATGCTTGGTCTACGGAGCTAACATGAACGAACCACCGTGGATTCTCTACTAGAATATTGAATATCCATAGCCAGAGAAATCTAGCGTCGCTGTTGAACTACCTATGTGAAAAATGCTAGGTACAGTGTACGGAGGGAAATTCAAATGTCAACTGAACAATGGTTGAAGTTTTCTTTACTCCTAGTGTCTTTGGGTGCCGGGGCAATGCCCCAAGTGTCCTTATGGACGCAACGCTCTTGCACAACTCTAAGGGGCGAAAAATATGGGTTGAAATATAAAGAGTACCTATCCCTATCTCGAAAACTTGTATTTTGAGGTGTGGGTTTTCTCGAATTTATAAACAGTTCGATTTTTTTCTGAATTTTTGAGACGACCCGGAGCATTATACGATGTTGCCATACAATTGAATTTCCCCTCAACATCAGCGTGTATGCAGGCATCAACCAGGATTGAGAGTGCACATCATTTGCCTCATACCCATGTGCCCCGTAGCTCAGTTGCCTAGGGGACGAAATCCCATGCTGAAGGTCGCATTTTCGAATCCCAGAAGGGGCCTAAAAACATTTTTTACTCCACATCAACAATTTACCTTCAGAACTACATCTGAATTTTGCCATTTTACATAGGTACTGGTTTTTATGGAACTGTAATTCCCAGGCCGGCTCCAGTACTCAATTTAGGGCTTTCCTGGAGGGAGCTCGAGGATTGGTACTGACCACAGAAAACAGTGATCTATGCAGAAGGGGCATGTAAATAAGAAACGTTGTGTAATAAATTGCAGCGTTTAAATGCAATGTCCGTCCGCCGTCTGCCGTACGCTGTATCATCCATATCTACAACTAATTTCGGTCTAAAAAATTCGTTCTTTCGCACACAGGCTTCGTTTGGGCCCTAGTTGTATCCCGAAACTTTGCAGCCCGATCGGAATATACCCAAGGGTTATGTACCCAACATATCCGAATATACCGAGGGTGTTATGGGTGAAAAATTGGTGTAAAAATAGAGTTTTTTGGTGTTTCAGCAACATGACCTTGTGAGGTATCGTTTTCCATGTTTTTTAGGGTGAGAAGACGGAATATGATGTCGATTTTGACCGAAGGCTGGAAAATTGAGGTTCAATCGCAGTTTCAGCTCCCAAAATTCATTTTTGATGAGTGAAAACCTGGGAAATTGTCTGAAATCACCACAAATTTGTATAATAACTCGAAAATTTGTATTAACAGTGAATCAAGACAATTAAGTGGCACTATTAATGATCAAAGATAGGTACCTAATATGTAAAAAAAAGGTGTTCGAGAAAACCATGGAATTTTATTCAGAAGTGCTCAAAACGAGTTTCCGGAAACGGCTTTCCGCTTGAAGCCTTTCCGCATGTAGGTACTTACCCGTATGTATGTTTTGAAATCGAATGATCATAACTTCCTCAAAATATGGTCTTTTTTAGATTTTTTTTAGATTTTATTTTTCAGCTCGTTAAACTCTCCAATTTGCTTTCGAGGATTCACAACGACCTTTCTAGGAGGAAAATAAGAGAGTTATGACGGGTTTTATAATTTTTCGATTTTCAGCGATAACTGCCGTAAAAATGGACCAAAACTAGGTGCGGTTGGTACCGAAGTATCCGTTAGTATGTCTAGATCACGCCTTTTTAATTTTGAATTTGGCTACCTAATTGGCAGCAAAAAGTATGTCAATGGGTTCTAGGTTTACTAGCTAAATGAGGATGGTGTGTACTTCTCAATGTCCACATTCATCCTAACGTGTTCAAATAAACTTGGAATGACTTTTTCTTCGGGAATCATGCGTTTGACGCTCTTTCAAACTTAATGAATAGGCTCGAGTACGGGGACGAAAAATGACAGTTTGATGGTTCAAACTGGCAAAGATAATAGAAATTACGGGAATTTATGAAAAAAAAGCTTAGTGCAAGACTGCTGCCGATGTAACTCTATATATGTCAGGACAAAAAATATTGATAATCCATAATCTATGAAAGCTACAACAACCAGTTGGTACCTACGCACAAAACGTGACGTTCTGTAGAATCACCCACCTACACCGAGTTCATCCGTCTCCGATAAATCTCATTATTATAACGGTAAATTTAAGGAAATTGGAAGAACGGTATACGGGGCTATATACATAATTATTACGTATTGCACCAGTGGCCGGGGGGGGGGGGGGAGGCGGGCGTAGCTTTACACCGCGTAATTTGTGTTGATGAGGGGGGAGGGGGGTCTGTGTCAGCGTAACTCAAACATTCAGTGCACACTTCAATGTATGTATGTTAGCTTAGATAGGAATTTTATAGGATTGTTTGGTTCTTAAAGATGTAGGTAGATACATTTCTATATTTATCAGACGACTTCAGTTTTGTAATCTCACATTACAACTTTTTTACTATTTTTTATGCATTTATTTGGTTTTATTGATCAAATTTGTTACCATAAACTTGATTAGTTAGGTACAACACTTCAATTTGTTGCCGACTGTGTGTGAGGCTTCTTGCATAGACTCGAGCGACATTTGAGGGTGTACTTACTGCGCTACAAGCCGCAATTTTGGGTATTTCGACTTGAAATTTTGAAAGCTATACAGCGAATTTAAAAGATTCGCTGGGCCTTTTGAATTCGCTGTATAGCTTTTTGTATCTTGAAAACGTCAGGAAGAGGCGCCATGGCGCCGAGAGTGACGCCACAAGAGCCAAAACGCAGGCAATAATTATGCTCAAGCGTTAAGGTGTTACATGGTGGGTGGGGTGGGTTTGAAAATGACGAAAAAATACGCTACATAATATTTGTATTGGCCCCTACCATGAGGAAAGCCAAGCCGGAAATTTTAGGAAAAACCGGAGAGGTCCAGAGGGAAAAATCGAAGGGAATAATATAGGGAAAAATGGAGGGTTTCAGAGATTTTACTAACGAAACTCTCTGCCAAGCAACATTTAAAGCCATGCTCCTTTGGCGGGCAGAATGGCCATATCAATCCTTTTTGCGTCTCAGGAGGTTTTTGTTGGCGGGTAAATGTTTACAGCGTGTGTGTTTTTTGGGGGATTATTACCATGGTCAATCGAGGGGCGGATAACTTATTTCTGCAAAGGGAGTGCTAATGGAGGAACCACTCCTGGACTATCATCGGGGTTTTCCCTCAATATAGTTGATCATTTCTGTCATACAGAAATAAAATTAATGTATAGCTTCGATTAATGAGCTGATCATTCCGAATTGCTAATAGTAATAGTTGTCGGTTTGCTATATAAAATTACAAAAGTATTAAAATCGGATATAATAATAAGTACTCGTGATTTGCCTTTTGTCTGGGCGATAGACGGGCGAAAGGGGCTATGGCAAGCTCGAAACAGTATTGAAATAATTCGGTCTTCAATAAAAATTTTGATCGACGATAATAGTTATTGATTAAATAATACTATTATTGCTGCTTGAAAACAAAGAAAAAGAACAAAAGGGATTATTGGTTGGGGGGGGGGGGGGGGTGCACAAAAGGCACTTCCTTGGAGCATAACGATTTTGTGTGATGTGCAAAAGTTCTCTTGAAACCTTCTCTAACATACTCCTAAAAAGAAAAACGGAGTTACCGAAAAAATAGTCTATTTCCACTAATACACGAAAAACGCAAAAACACTGTTATACCGGTTTCGGTGATCAAACCGTCGTCAGTAACACACGATGGTTTGATCACCGAAACCGGTATAACAGTGTTTTTTGCGTTTTTCGTGTACCTATTAGTGGAAATAGACTATTTTTTCGATAACGCCGTTTTTCTTTGAAATGGGTTTCCACGATTTCGTCGCGAGTGATTTAGTTCGTATACTCCTAAAAACTGGCCCCCTCTACCTCATCAAAATGGGATGTCGAAGAGGGGGGGGGGGGGAAATTGCACAAAAGACACTTCCTTGGAACATAACGGATGTGTGTACAAACGCTTAGATTATTCTATTATTATTAATCATTATTGGTAAATTAATATTTGATACACTCCACATGAAGATCATGTGATGAGGTTGTATCCACGGATGGATCGTATTGTTGTTTATGTCAAATGTTCATTATAACTTGTGATATCGTTGAATTGTGTTGATGCTCAGGTAAAATTTCCAACAAAGGTTATGGGTATATACCTACAGTGGACAACGCAGCGGATCTTCTGACGAAGGCATTACCACGGCAGAAGAATGAATTCTTCAAGAATGTTTTCCTGGGGGAGAGAAGGAGTGGCGAAGAAAAGGGAGAAGAACCTCCACATGAAGATCATGTGATGAGGTTGTACCCACGGATGGATCGTATTGTTGTTTATGTCAAATGTTCATTATAACTTGTGATATCGTTGAATTGTGTTGAAGCTCAGGTAAAATTTCCAACTATATTGAAAATGAATATAAAGTTCTTGAAGGAATAATTGAACTGCCATAAATGGTACTAATCTTGATACATTTGGATAAGAATTTTCTTATAAGTGTTTCGAAAAACAGTTACACTTTTTGACTATCAAATAAATCTACATTGTCATTGAATATTTTGATGGATTGGAGTAGGTAGGAAAAGGGTGGTGTTATGCTTAGGAATGAGCAGGGTAGAACCAGCATGACGCGTTGACACGGGATGCACTTTTTGGAGGAATTTGTACTTGTCATATAAATACGATCGTGAACTGGCAGGTGGTCAGAGCTCAGACCATTGATACTTGAGTATCGGATATTCGGTTGTGCGTAAACGGAAATTGTAGCCCAAACTTCATACATTGGTACCTACTCGAAAGCCTTTGTGAATTTCATCAAAATCGGTTGATCAAAACCGAAGTTAAATATATGGCCAGAGTTTCGAATTTGTGCATGTGAACAGGCGTTGGAAGAATTTCACGTTTGTGCACGCGAATACAAAGTCCGATTTAAACTCAGGCAGTAGTGCCTACCAATTTAGGGTCCAACCTGCAACTACCCACATAATTTCAGCTCATTTTGACCTGTCTTTTCTATAGTTATCGGCGTTGCAAGGATTCGCGTACACACGGACGGACTGACAAATTTGTTCAGAAAGGTCCAAAATGCAGAAAACGAATGAAATTTTTGATTTTGTAGGACATGAAATAGTTTTCCTCCCAAAAGTGGTTACAAGGCTTACGCTACCTTGGTAGACTCGGAAGCAATAGGGGAGTGGTATTTTTGGGGAACTCCTATTATTTATATATTAAAAAAAGTGTATAGGTACCTATAGTTAAATTTGGAATTTTTGTGCTAAAAAAAAAAACTTTAGAAATGTTTGATAGATCGAGTAGGTAGATGCTTACTGATGGTACTCCCTCGTATGGTCATGATGTATGAGTGGAACTTTTTCTGGATATAATCCGTATACTTAGTTCACGTGCCCAAGCGTTACGTTAATTTTGCTAGCTGTTGAAATATTCCCATATATGGGGACTACGAGCCTGTTGGATATTATCGTAACTTATGATACCTAACTGTAAGTCCAAACAGCAAATTAATTTCATTAAGACTATCTTAGATTATAGGTCTAGATAAAACTAGATACTTTCCCCTAGATGAATTCTGTCTTTTGGAACATCATCTGCTCGGATACAGTTGAAAGAACCGTGTAAATTTTTCTATTGTTCAAAATATGTTACTAATACATGTTAAGGTTATTCAAAACTTAATCATCCTGAGTTTGCGAAATTGTACGTCCAAAAAAGTGTCACCGACTGATCCAGCATAATAATATATATTTCCATGTTATGAGTGAAGAAAAAATCTCATAACCACCTACCTCCTGTTATCAGCTAATAAGCTAGGTGCATGTTAATGTGACTGCGAGCGAACAGGAACGAACATTCACGGAAATATATATATTTAACATAGAACATCTCGCATGTGTGACATTTTTGTTTCATACCGAAGTATTGGTTCATACCAAAGTATGGGGAAGGTGGACGACGCATATTTTTGTAGATCTGTACAAATAGTCGGCCGTTGATAGTTGAACTTTGAATCATCTTTCTAGAAGAAGAACAATATTATAAGTTGCACATAAACAGGCCTAAAAGTGAAATAAACATAATCATTAGCTCAGCGAAGGTTGCTGTACCATCATCGCGATCAACGCTTTCATCCGATTCTCGATCAAGAAGTCAGGTTTTCGAGATGGAAGCTCGCAGGGTGGTAAGCTAGCTCTAGGGTTACCACCACCGGTCATCCTGCATGGGTCTGATCAACGAGAAGGAGGCGGCAACTAATGATCTCACCCCCTTCCACTTTGGCGCTCAACTTGACTATCCCATGTCTTCAGTTCAGTCTTGGCCCTCCGCTCATTCTAGTTACCGTGTGGATGACACACTGATGCCCGGTTTTATATTTTCCGCGTAATATCGTGATGTGAAACCAAGTGTTTTTCCTTTTCAAGATGCCTTGGAGAGCCCCATGTGCCATTCTGATGCTCATCCTCCTGATGGTCGTTGAAGTACGTGTTACTGGTTCCTTATCAATAGTACCTACTTATAATTATCACACTGGCATAAGGTGAAATATAAATTCTTTTTCAGTAGTCAGTTAGTATTTGTAATTAATGAAGACTCGAGATGCATTCTTTGAAGCGTCGTTATGCTTCATATAAATCCTTACGCCAATGGATTTGTATGAATTTCATTCCACCTGCTTTACGATGTATCCAATACTATCCCATCAACCACTATCATGGTCGGAAGTACTTATCAGACCATCGTACAGCAATGGTATGATAGATGAAACACATTCTTGTAGTGTTAATTGACGGTCGCCGGTGAATGTGCGAGTAGATACATATCCAGTATTGTTAAAACATCGGTCGTGGTCCTGCCATTGAATATTACCCGTCTACTCTTGATTACTAATAACAAATGTTATTTTCAAACTGGGCAGTATGATTAGGCGTCTACCTATGTTTGTGTTTATATACCAAGCATAATTCATGATGTTCTTAAGCTCAATTACAGCCCGTCATTCAGATATATGCTGGAAACATACCTGCTCAAATATTATATTAATGTCTTGAATAACTTAAGAATTAGGTACCAAATGAGTTGAAGCATTTATGCACCATTTTTATTTCTAAAATAATATGCAATAGTGCAAGGGGAGAAGGGAGTATAAGCCAAGTAATAGTGCTGATGAAATAAGCGTCAAGTCTCAGAATAGGTACAATAAACTATATTATAGTCAGTCTCGACTGCAACAATAGTTTAAAGAATTGTTGAAGAATGCAGGCTGTTGCAGTGTCTCCAACATTTTTGAAAATGTTTTCGATTCATTTTCGTTTCAACACATTCGAAATCCATCCCTGGAATTCAACATTTTTCATGTGTGTAGCAGTCCGGTCGACATCAGGCTACGAGACAAAAAGATTCAAAATTTCACCAAAATATTTGTAATGGCAAACAAAATGTGAGTTCTATATAAACAATTTTCGAAACGTAGAAGTACTATTGGTCAAATTTGAGGCTATTTATGTCAAACTGGCTAAAATTATCAAAGCTTGTTTCCATATCATCGGAAGTGGTGACTCGAGACTAAAAATGACTAACAATGGCTACTACTACTACTGGGCTAAAATCGATAAATAACTCAACAATGAATTAAAAATTCAGCTGTCAATCAAAATACGAAATTCTTCCATGATTCTCGTGCCGTGTAATCGCTGTTTGCAGGGAAAAAAGTTGAGTAAAGTGGATGAATACTGAGTTTTGTTTGAAAAAGAAATACATGGTTACTCCTCATTCAAGCGGGTTCCGTACCTACTTATTTCCACTCTTGACTGATAATTACCTACTAGGTATATCATGAACAAGCCTCTTTCCACCCAACCGAGAAAACTAGCCCCGGGGAATAGAAATAACCATACCAATTGTTCACGAATTCTTCGACTTAGTGGAGCGTCATGGAAAAGAAACAAGAATTTGCACAGCCTACCTGTTCGGATTGATTTGAGCAGATGTTAAGCTAAGGTCAGATTTTGAATTCACGGGAATTGAATTCATAACATTTTCAAATTTATTACGAAATTGAACTTCGCGCTTTCCATCTATGTAATCGCTCAGCAAAAAATTTTATAACACCCCCTCAAACTTTTTTCTTTTACTTTTCAAGGTGCGTAGAATCCAAAAATGCAATGTCCGTCCGCCGTATCACGCATATCGGCTTCATTTTTATTCTAAAAAATTCGTTCTTTCGCATACATGCTCCATTTAGGCCCTAGTTGTGTCCCGAAACTTTGCAGCCCGATCGGAATATACCCAGGGGTGTTATGAGTGAAAATATCTATTAAAAAAGGTATTTTTTGTGTCTTAGTAACATGTCAGTAACATGAGCTTTTGAGGTATCGTTTTTCATGTTTTTGGGACGAGAAGACCGAATATGAAGTCGATTTTGTCCAAAGAGTGGAAAATTGAGGTTCTAACTAAGTTTCAGCCTTAAATTTACGTTTAATTTTGGTCTAAAATCCTCGTTCTTCCGCACACAGTTTGGGTCCCCATTTGGGTACTAGTTGTGCTCCGAAACTCGGCAGCCCGAACGGCATACACCCAAGGGTTTTATGGGAGAAAAATGGGTGTAAAAATAGGGGTTTTCGAGGGATTTTTGAGGTTTTAGTGAACATTGGCTTCTGAGGTATCGTTTTCCATGTTTTTTAGGGCGATAAGACCAAATATTAAGTTGATTTTGACCGAAGAGTGAAGAATTGAGGGTAAGCTCCCGAAATTCATTTTTTATGAGTCAAAAACATGGGAAATTGTCTGAAATCACCATCAATTTGTATATTAACACTAGAAGTTGTATCAACAGGTGAATCAAGACATTTAAATGGCACTATCAATGATCAAAAATAATCTGTAAAAAAAAAACCGAGCCTAATTCGTGTTTTTGGGGGCCGAAATTGGTGGAAACCATGAAAAATAGCCATTTCAGTAATTGCACATGGACGAAACAATAAGTGAACAGCCAAAATTTCTGTACGTATGTCCAGTAGAATAATAAACCCATGTGACAAGGACTTTGCAGCGTTTTGGTTTATTATTCTGTGAGTAATACACCTATGTAATCGCTCAGCAAAACATTTTTATAACACCCCTTCAAAATTTTTTCTTTAACGATTCAAGGTGCGTAGATTCCAAAACTGCAATGTCCGTCCGCCGTATCACGTATACCGGCTTCATTTTCGGTCTAAAAAATTCGTTCTTTCGCACACGTACTCCATTTGGGCCGGGAGTTGTGTCCCGAAACTTTGCAGCCAGACGGGAATATACCCAGGGGTGTTATGAGTGATAACGGGTATACAAATAGGTACTTTTTGTGTTTTGGTAACATGAGCTTTTGAGGTATCGTTTTCCATGTTTTCCGACGAGAAGATTGAATATGATGTCGATTTTGACCAAAGAGTGGAAAATTGAGGTCCTAACGAAGTTTCAGCCTTAAATTTACGTTAAATTTTGGGCTAAAATCGTCGTTCTGCCGCACACAGTTTGGGTCCCCATTTGGGAACACATTTGGGTCCCAGCTGTGCACCGAAACACGGCAGCCCGATCGGCATACATCCAGGGTGTCATGGGAGAAAAATGGGTGTAAAATAGGAGTTTTCGAGGGATTTTTGAGGTTTTAGTGAAAATTGGTAGAACTCAATTTTCCAATCTTTGGTCAAAATCGACTTCATATTCGGTCTTCTCGTCCCCAAAAACATGGAAAAATATATCTCAAAAGCTCATGTTACTAACATGTTACTAAAACACAAAAACGCTGCAAAGTGCTTGTCACATGGATTTATTATTCTACTGGACATACCTACAGAAATGTTGGCAGTTCATTTATTGTTTATTCCATGTGAAATAATTGAAATAGCTATTTCTGAAGGTTTCCACCATTTTTGGCCCCTAAAACACGAATTAGGTCCGCTCCTTTTTTTCTTCTTTCAATTTATCTTTGATCATTGGTAGTGCCAATTAATCGTCTTGATCCACGTGTTGATACTACTTCCAGTGTTATTATACAAATTGATGGTGATTTCAGACGGTTTCCCAGGTTTTTGTCTCATAAAAAATCAATTTTGGGAGCTAAACATTTGGTAGAACCTCGATATTCCACTCTTTGGTCAAAATCGACTTAATATTCGGTCTTCTCGTCCCCAAAAACATGGAAAACGATACCTCAAAACCTCATGTTACTAACATGTTACTAGAACACAAAAAGTACCTATTTTTGTGCACATTTTCACTCATAATATCCCTGGGCAGGTATATTCCGATCGGGCTGAAAAGTTTCGGGACACAACTAGGGCCCAAATGGAGCATGTGTGCGAAAGAACGACTTTTTTAGACCAAAAATGAAGCCGGTACACGTGAAAAGGCGGACGGCGGACGGCGGACGGAAAAAACATGGTCCACTCTTTGGTCAAAATCGACTTCATATTCGGTCTTCTCGTCCGAAAAAACATGGAAAACGATACCACAAAAGCTCATGTTACACAAAAAATACCCATTTTTATATCCATTTTCACTCATAACACCCCTGGGTATATTCCGATCGGGCTGCAAAGTTCCGGGACACAACTAGGGCCCAAATGGAGGAGGGCGGATGGCGGACGGCGTACGGCAGACGTAGGACGGACATTGCATTTTCGGAATCTGTGCACCTTGAAACGTAAAAGAAAAAATTTTGAGAGGGTGTTATAAAATTTTTTTGCTGAGCGATTACATAGGTGTATTATTCACAGAATAATAAACCAAAATGCAATGTTCGTCCGCCGTATCATCCATATCTACTTTATTTTCGGTCTAAAAATTTCGCTGTTTGGCACATAGGCTCCATTTTGGCACTAGCTGTGTTCCGAAACTTTGCAGCCCGATCGGAATTCATCCAAGGGTGTTATGGGTGTAAAATGGGTGTGAAAATAAGGGTACGTGTAATATTTTTGGTGTTTCAGTGACATGAGCTTGTGAGGTATCGTTTTCCATGTTTTTTAGGGCGAGGAGACCGAATATGAAGTCAATTTTGACCAACGAGCGATGAATTGTGGATCTATCGAAGTTTCAGCATTAAATTTACTTTAAATTTTGGTCTAAAATCGTCGTTCTTCCGCACGCACGTTGGGTCCCAATTTTGGAATACATTTGTGTTCTAGTGTTGCCCCGAAGCTCGGCAGCCCGATCGGAATACACTCAGCGGTGTTATGGGTGAAAAATGGGCGTAAAAAGACGGGGTTTGAGGGTTTTTTAGGTTTAATGAACCTAAAAACGCTGCAAAGTCCTTGTCACATGGGTTTATTATTCTATTGAACATACCTACAGAAATGTTTGGCTGTTGATTTATTGTTTATTTCACGTGAAATAATTCGAATAGCTATTTCTCAAGGTTTCCACCAATTTTGGCCCCCAAAACACGAATTAGGTAGGCTTTGTTTTCCAAATTATCCTTGATCATTGGTAGTGCCATTTAATCGTCTTGATCCACGTGTTGGAACTTTCTCTAGTGTTATTATACAAACTGATTGTGATTTTAGACGATTTCCCAGCTTTTTGACTCACGAAAAATCAATTTTGGGAGCTGAACATTTGGTAGAACCTAATTTTTCCACTCTTTGGTCAAAGTCGACTTCATATTCGGTCTTCTCGTCTCAAAAACCTGGAAAACGATACCTCAAAAGCGCATGTTACTAACATGTTGCTAAAACGCAAAAGTACCTATTTTTACACACATTTTCACTCATAACACCCCTGGGTATATTCCGATCGGGCTGCAAAGTTCCGGGACACAACTTGGGCCCGAATGGAGAATGTGTGCGAAAGAACGAATTTTTTGGACCGAAAATGAAGCCGGTACACGTGATATGGCGTACGGCGGACGGACATTGCATTTTTGGAATCTACGCACCTTGAAACGGAAAAGAAAAAATTTTTAGGGGGTGCTATAAAATTTTTTTGCTGAGCGAATACATAGGTGTATTATTCAGAGAATAATAAACCAAAAGTACCTATTTTTATACACATTTTCACTCATAACACCCCTGGGTATATTCCGATCGGGCTGCAAAGTTTCGGCAAACAACTAGGGCCGAAATGGAGCATGTGTGCGAAAGAACGAATTTTTTAGACCGAAACTGAAGCCGGTACACGTGATACGGCGGACGGCGTGCGGCGGACGGACATTGCATTTTTGGAATACATAGGTGTATTATTCACAGAATAATAAACTAAAAGTCGAGCCTAAGTCGTGTTTTTGGTGGCCAAAATTGGTGGAAACCATCAAAAATAGCCATTTTAATAATGCCACATGAATGAAACAATAAGTGAACAGCCAAAATTTCTGTACTTCCAGTAGAATAATAAACCCATGTGACAAGGACTTTGCAGCGGTTTTTCATGAGCTCAGTCTAAAACTTAATGTTCAATCCTTGTTTGGGCTGGACTGGAAATGATTAACGAGGTACATTTCAATTCAGACATAATCATCGCAACCTTCTTTGTGAATACTTACCTAATACTTTTTATCAGTGCGAGTCATTCTCCCTACTTTTATTGAGGTAGAAGATGAAGATTGTATATTATACACAATTTTTCCCATTTGAGTTGCTGTCAAATAATCCAATTCATAAATCGGCCCTCATTTCATCAGTTGATATTCCTTCAAGCTAGGTAGTAAAATATTCATAATATATATCCGATATCCCATTAAATGAAATGCTGCAGGCTGCAAAGGTTTCAAGATAGACTGATATGTAGACGGAAGGATGAGATATAGGACACTGGAAGATAGGCCATGCAAGAGGAAGTATAAGATATGCCATCTCCGAATATACGGAGGGCCTCGGTTTTTATCTGGGATTTCAAAAATTATTACTATCATCCACCTACCTACGTTGTTTTCAATGCACTCGTGATATTATCGTAACTATTATTCAATTTTGCCTCACTAATCACTTATGAAAGTAGTACCAAATTGATTGGTACATTTCCCCGTAACAAGTTATTTATTTATTATTAAATAGTAACGTAACCTATCTGAACAGAACGAACTAGAATAAGATGTAAGACAATTTTTAGTACGTTCTATCGATACGAGGTTTGGTACCTATCGAAAAAGCTACTTCCAAGTTAGCACAACTGCTACCAAGGTAGCAGGAGCGTTCTGAAAAAAAAAAAAAAATTGTCCCCCAAAATCAGTATTTCCACTCGCATTTCAACATATTGTGTTCCGTGCCTGTCGGTCCGTCTATGTTTCTGCACATCCTTGTAACCCCAATACATTTTCAAAAGGATGTTCTTAATAAGCTAAAATTTGGATGGTAGGTGCGGTTTTGGACTTAGATGGTTCTCTAAACGTTTCCATGCGTCGTATCCATGCACGAACAGTACTTATAGTCCAGTCAAATTATCATATTGGGATTTTGTAAAGAAAGTTTTATTATTTTAGCTCCTCCGACTTCGAAAATTGCTCCTTCGTTGGTCTCAACGCTTCCCAGTTTGAATATGGGCTTTTCAACACAGCTATAATGACGACGGTATTTGGTGAAGAAGGAGGAGGGCAGTCTCATTAATGTGAGGAGGATGAGAGTGAAGTCGGTTACCTAATATTGTGATGTCCCTGAAAAGAAACGGTACCTATGTATTTATAATTCAATCGCCTGAGAAGGGGTGGGTGGTGGAGGAGGGTTCAGGAGGGTTCTGCAAGTAGGACTCTTGCTCCACGCCATAAGAAAAAAATGGTTCATGT
Source organism: Leptopterna dolabrata (assembly GCA_954871275.1). Lineage (NCBI taxonomy): Eukaryota > Metazoa > Arthropoda > Insecta > Hemiptera > Miridae > Leptopterna > Leptopterna dolabrata. The sequence goes on along the minus strand of OX940974.1, from coordinate 127,984,375 downwards.
GATGAAAAAATCAATTCCAGTTTGGAAATGAGTCGCTAAACAAAAAACGCTGCAAAGTCCTTGTCACATGGGTTTATTATTCTATTGGACATACTTACAGAAATGTTGGCTGTTCATTTATTGTTTCATTCATGTGATATAATTGAAATAGCTATTTCTGATGGTTTCCACCAATTTTGGCCCCCAAAACACAAATTAGGTAGGTACGCTTCTTTTAATTTTTTTTTTTTTTCAAATTATCTTTGCTCATTGGTAGTACCATTTAATCGTCTTGATCCACGTGTTGACACTTTTTCTAGTGTTATTATACAAATTGATGGTGATTTCAGACGATTTTCCAGGTTTTTGCTTCATAAAAAATCAATTTTGGCAGCTGAACCTTTGGTAGAACCTCAATTTTCCACTCTTTGGTCAAAATCGACTTCATATTCGGCCTTCTCGTCCCCAAAAACATGGAAAAAGATACCTCAACAGCTCATGTTACTAACATGTTACTAAAACACAAAAACGCTGCAAAGTCCTTGTCACATGGGTTTATTATTCTATTGGAGTTCTAGAGATTCTTGTTGGCAGTTAAATTTATTGTTTCTTTCATGTGGAATGATTGAAATAGCTATTTATGATGATTTCCACCAATTTTGGCCCTCAAAACATGAAATAGGTACGCTTTTTTTTCCAGATCATCTTTGATTTTCCAGGTTTTCGACTCATAAAAAAACCATTTTGGGAGCTGAACCTTTGGTAAAACCTCAATTTCCGCGTCTTTGGTCAAAATCGACTTCATATTCGATCTTCTCGTCCCCAAAAACATGGAAAAGGATACCTCAAAACCTCATGTTACCAACATGTTGCTAAAACGCAAAAAGTACCTATTTTTATACACATTTTCACTCATAACACCCCTGGGTATATTCCGATCGGGCTGAAAAGTTTCGGGACACAACTAGGGCCCAAATTGAGCATGTGTGCGAAAGAACGATTTTTTTAGACCGAAAATGAAGCCTGTACACGTGATACGGCGGACGGCGTACGGCGGACGGACATTGCATTTTTGGAATCTACGTACCTTGAAACGGAAAAGAAAAAATTTTGAGGGGGGTGTTATAAAAATTTTTTGCTGAGCGATTACATAGGTGTATTATTCACAGAATAATAAACCAAAAGTACCTATTTTGCTTCCGAGTCTGCAAAGCAGCGGAAGCCTTGTGTTCACTTTCGTGAGCCAAAAAATTTTTGTCTTCAGAAATCAAAATTTCCACTTGCATTTTGCGTTTCAAAGCCTACTGAACAAATTTGGTTCCGTGTCTGTCGGTCTGTGGGTCTGTGAGTCTGTGAGTCTGTCCGCATTTCCTTGTTACAGCCATAACTTTCACGATTTTGAATTGATTCAGCTCAAATTTTGAGGGATGGTGAGGATAAGGCCCCTTGAGGTCCCATACAAATTTCAACATGATTGATCCAGCGGTACGCCCTGCGCATGCGCTAACGTTAAATTCAACAAACACGCATAACTTTCACAATTTTGATTCAATTTCGCTCACATTTTCAAGGGTTGTTTGGACAAGGCCTAGTGAGTTCCAGTATGAATTTCAGCATGATCGGACCCTCGGTGCGCCCTGCGCATGCGCTGGCGTGAAATAGATTCAATTTCCTTGTTACAGCCGTAGTAACCAAAGATTTCACCCAATTTCAATGTAATTCTCAGGGATTAAGCGGGTAGGGCCCATTGAGGTCCCATATAAATTTCAACATGATAGAGCCAGCGGTTCGCCCTGCGCATGCGCTAACGTGAAATTCTTCAAACACGCATAACTTTCGCAATTATGTATAATGGACGTAATGTATTATGGACGTCATGTTATGTAATATGTATATTTCATGTAATGTTATGCAATGTTATGTAATGTAATGTAATGTTATGTAATATGTATATTTCACGTTATGTAATGTAATGTAATGTAATGTAATGTTATGTAATGTAGTGTAATGTTATGTTATTTTGCTTCCGAGTCTGTTCTATTTTATAATGGGTCACTCTGATTGTGACGAGGAAGCTCCTGTGCCATCACCTTGGCAGTGTATTTATACACATTTTCACTCATAACTTCCCCGGGTATATTCCGATCGGGCTGAAAAGTTTCGGGACACAACTAGGGCCCAAATGGAGCATGTGAGCGAAAGAACGACTTTTTTGGACCGCAAATGAAGCCGGTACACGTGATACGGCGGACGGCGTACGGCGTACGGCGTATGGCGGACGGCGGACGGCGGACGGACATTGCAATTTTGGAATCTACGCACCTTGAAACGGAAAAGAAAAAAGTTTGAGGGGGTGTTATAAAAATTTTTTGCTGAGCGAATACATAGGTGTATTATTCACAGAATAATAAACCAAAATAATATAGCCCTTATCCCTTGAGGAGGTTGCTTTAGGTAGATATTAACTTGAACCTTTCAGTCGGGCTATGATGATGGGAGATGGATTCGTTAGGAATGATACATAGAATACCTCCCACGGAAACCATTAATGAGCCATTAACTGTGTCCATATTCAGACTGACATTATTAGAAACGAATTGTGTGAAAGGGATTTGGTGAGAATCTTCAGTGGTTGTAGTGTCTTCGATTATTAATGAGCTTCGGACCCTGTTCTGTTGTTGCTTGCCTTATCGCCACCTAGCCGGGATAGCATCAGCCATATGCTTCCCCCTCAGGCCCTCTCTTTCTTACTAGATCGTCCTCCCTTTTTCCACTCGCACTCGTGAGGAAGGAGCTCTCCCCATTTGGTCTCCCGCCGCCTTCTAGTGCGGATTTTTGAAGCAGCTTTATTTACTACGCCGTGTCTCCCCCGTGAAGTAGGTATACAAATTTTCCATCTTCCTTTGTGGCCTATATTTCCCTTCTACCGAAAGATCGTCCAGGAATGTATCTTCACGCCAACCAAATGACTGAGCAGATTTTCATCCTTTTCTGCTTCTTCTTCACCTTGTGAATCCCAAGGATCGTTCTTTAATTCGTAACTGGCTTCTTCCCCAGAACAAGTCAACATTTTCTGGAGTTTCCTGGACTTCTTAACCCTTTCTGTGCGAGGTCAACCTTTTTCGGATACCCGCTCAAAAGATAGCCGTTCGTTTCCTGGGCAACGCACGCCTAAGCACTACCATATCACTTCGAAACCTCTCGAAGATATCCTGTACTGCATCTACATGCAGAAAAAACCGAGGAAGTCAACGAAGGTAGCAGCAAGACAAACGTACGTTGATCAATGTATAAATGAGTCGGCATTGTATCTGCTGTGCAGTTACTCGAACGTGTCAGGAACTAAACAAAAATGAGATGTAATTCTCATATTATGTACCTACCTACCGTTTTTAACGATAATTTGATGAGGATTTGACAATACAATTCTCATTCGCTCCGAAATTCCTGTTTCCTTTCCTTTCGTTCCTTTGTTTCTCTTCGTGCGGAGCTGAAATACCTACTTGACATTTCCGAGGGTCTGAAATGGCACGGAACTGGCTTGCTGAATTTTTTCTGTCCGCGCGGAACTGGCCGACAAATTTCCAGTTTGCGCAGAACTGATCTACATCCAGGCAACAATGTTCGGTGGTAAGCAAGTATTTTAAACAAATTTGAGCAGGCAAAGAGCTGCTGGGCAGTCAATTTATATATTTTTAATTAATCTTTTTCTTTATGAGAGGGTTGTCACTCATGTGAGAGCCCTGATTTCCTGTGCTGAGTCCTACCATAATAGCTCAAACATATTCGTAAAAGATAGCGCTGGTGGTAGAGGTGGTGAGGAGTGTGTCTGGGCTGAATTAGCCTTAGATTATAGGTTCCTATGCATACACGATGTGGAATTGGATTTTTTAAACCCCATTTTCCATACGAATAGCTACCTAAAATCTTACCATGGAATTTTATTATTTTCATCATTAAACTTATTTCAGTCTTCAAAGTAGGCTTTGATTTTTGTTATTTAGTATTCCCCATGTCCAAATGTAGCTGGGCGTAAATAAATTTATATTATGGCAAGAAGAATATTTTTGCTTATTTCGTTACTAAAAAAATGTACGGTACCATCAACCTTTGAAATCCATACACCGAAATTATCTGTTTGGCCGAAGTCGGATGAGGTATCCAGCAAGTGAATGTTTCAAAATAAGATATTAAGTTAGTCTGCTTATACGCAGATTTACCGTTACTCCAATCGCATAAATACATACATTTGAGATGGCTCAGCCAAAACGTCCAAATGACTGGCTCTCGAAAACGTCACCAAAATAGATCGACCATAATCAGGGATTATATATATGCGTACAGCTATTATTATTTCACCAAACCACCAAACTCGGTGTAACTCGTTGGGAACCATGGTGGACCCAACCTGCATAATCCCTGAAAATGGGATGCAGTTCAAAATGATAAATATACTCAACCAATAAAAAAATTCCGTTGTTTGCGCATGCGCAGACGCTATTATGAGTATTATTCCGATCGTAATGAAATTCATAGGGGACCATCAAGGATGCGCCTGAAATCCTCAGCAACAGCGATCGAATAGATTTGAGCGTCACAAGACGTTCGTTGTTCGCCTCGCACAAGACGCTATTATTTTTCCTATCAGAATGAATTTCACAGAGGACCATTAGAACCCCAATCTGCGTTATCCATGGAAATTTCTGCAAAATCGGTCGGACTGAACCGGAGTTGCGGTAGTTTAAGGAATAATTAAGCGGGCGCGCGGACGAAAAGTTAAGATTAGGAAGAAATTCACCCTCACATGCCCTCAAAATTCTTTAGCTGGTTTGGATTGTTCTTTCAAATAGATATAGTGGTTACAAGGAAGTGCCTGCATGACAGAGAGACTGAGCTACAGCTAGACAGACACGGAAACAAAATTGTTCGTTGTTGTCTGAAACGCAAAATGCGAATGGATATTTTGATATTGGAGGAAATAATTTTTTCTGACCCCAGCATGAATAAAAATCTTCCTTACCTTCGGTTGTCTAGAAGCAAAACATATACCTATGTATTATATACACTTGTTCAGAGTGTACACTTAGACACGATGTCTTCATTCATAATCCTTGCGGCTGCCTTTAATAGACGTTCTGCATCCAGTGGGTACTTTATCCATCATAACACCTTCATTAGTCAGGATTGCGCATGGCCTGTGTTTTAAACCTTAAGATTTACTACATGAATTGATTACTTCCGCTCACTATTATGATCTATTGATCATAATAATACGACACGAGTTTGTGTGAAAGAGCCCTTGAAGGAGAGAAGGAAACCCTTGAAACATCCATGACCACCTGCAAAATTGTTGAAATTAGCTGCAATTTTGAGGGAGTGAGCAGATTGGTTTCCAGATGATCCCACATCAATTTCAACATGTCCATTCTTATATATTTCATTCCCTTATAGGGGCAGAATAAATCCTTCGAAGTAGTTGAGCTTGCAGTTAAAGGTGTAATCAGACTCAATTCTAGATCTGGTTACCTATGTCAGAGTGGGATCACTCTATTTCATTTTTGGTTTATTATTCTGTGAATAATACACCTATGTATTCGCTCAGCAAAAAATTTTTATAACACCCCCTCAAAATTCTTTCTTTTCCGTTTCAAGGTGAGTAGATTCCAAAAATGCAATGTCCGTCCGCCGTCCGCCGTACGCCGTACGCCGTACGCCGTATCACGTATCACGTGTACCGGCTTCATTTTCGGTCTAAAAAAGTCGTTCTTTCGCACACATGCTCCATTTGGGCCCTAGTTGTGTCCCGAAACTTTTCAGCCCGATCGGAATATACCCAGGGGTGTTATGAGTGAAAATGTAAGTAAAAATAGGTACTTTTTGCGGTTTAGGAACATGTTAGTAACACGAGCTTTTGAAGTCTCTTTTTCCATGTTTTTGGGGACGAGAAGACCGAATATGAAGTCGATTTGGACCAATGACGCGGAAATTGAGGTTTTACCAAAGGTTCAGCTCTCAAAATTGGTTTTTTATGAGTCAAAAACCTGGAAAAATGTCTGAAATCATCATCAATGTGTATAATAACATTGGAAAAAGTGTAAACAGGTGAATCAAGACCATTAAATGGTACTACCAATGATCAAAGATGATCTGAAAAAAAAAAATAAAAAAAGCGTACCTACCTATTTCATGTTTTGGGGGCCAAAATTAGTGGAAATTATCAGAAATAGCTATTTCAATCATTCCACATGAAAGAAACAATAAATTTAACAGCCAACAAGATTCTCTAGAACTCCAATAGAATAATAAACCCATGTGACAAGGACTTTGCAGTGTTTTTGGATTATCTTTGCAATTAAATTCAGTTTTCTCCGATATAAAGTTCCTCGTTGTCATGGCGTTATGCGGCTCTACAGGGGTTTGTGGTACATGTCCTGGCTCCAAAAAACGATTTTTTCACAGGGCAGTATAGTTTTTAGCCCACCGCTTATTCATAGACCACCGTTCGTATATCAGGATAATTCAAACTTCCCCCAAAGTCCATAGCATATCAGAAGTACTTAAGCTCATCCTGCTCCATTTATGATAAATCTAGCTATGAGTACGCTATGAGTCTGTTAAGATGCACCCAATTAAAACGCTATCTGTGCAACGAAAGAGTAATTTAAATAGCTGCAAATAATTACATATAATAATAATAATAATAATAATAATAATAATAATAATAATAATAATAATAATAATAGCCTTAGCACGCGCGCGGTAGTGCCTTCAAGCACGCTCTTGTTCAGGACAGGACGCGCTACTTCCAGTATGAGCCAGTCAGGTACTTGTAGAATGAAAATTACAAGATGTATTGGGACAAGGAGCTACCAACCGATCTGCCAATCACCGCACACCGGCCTGATATTGTCCTTGTGCACAAGGCGGAGGGAACGACCTACCTAATTGATATCTCTGTACCTCTCACACCAAACCTCGAAGCCAAGCACAGGGAGAAGGTAAATAAGTATTTATCCCTTGCTAACGAGATAAGGACCATGTGGGAGCAGGAGGTGGTACGGATCATTCCCATGGTCTTGTCTGCCACCGGGGTGATACCCAAGAAACTCCATGAAAGTTTGAGGATCCTTGGGTTGCCCGATGGACTTTACGAGTACATGCAGAAGGCCTTGCTGATTGGTTCGTGTAGCCTGGTGAGGGAGTTTTTGGGGGAGGCCATTATGCTCGACCACTGAGCCCTCCACATGCACTTGCGGGTGGGAATAGGCCCTTGGGCCCCCCACTCGCGTCACCCCGTGTCACCTTTTACCCCCCACGGGTGATGACCACCCAAATAATAATAATAATAATAATAATAATAATAACCAACCACTAGTCGGGGCGATCACTGACGGAGGAGCTGAGACTGGTGGACATTGGCAAGAACTGCATGAAAGATTTGTCTGCCAGTACCCCCAGTACTCGCATCTCACCAGGCAAGTTGTGTCGGGGCAGCTGCATACGGTGATGAAAAAGCGGAGACTCAGTAGCCAAGCAGTAGACAGGATTCGGCAGGAAGTGCTGGAGGCACCTGAGTCTCCGGACGAGGCAGAGCATGCCACTGTGGTAGAGGGCGGTGATGAGGGCAGCGAACAGCCTGAGGGTCCGTCGGCAGAACCACCAGCCGACCCCACTCCTGTTGAGGGGGTGGAAGTGGATGAGGCCTACCCCCCAGAATGGGAGCTTGCATTTGGTCAGGCTCATGCTGAGTTCCGGGGGATGGCTCGAGTTTCGTCCAGTCCTTCCTCGTTGGAGGACTAGTGGTGAGACAGCCCGGATCCTTGGCTGTTTGGATGCCCTGATTGGGGAACGGCTGAGTGATGGTGTGGGCCTGCGGGAAATCTCTGATCTCCTGTTCTGTGGGGCGGTCACTGTGGCGCGCCTCCACGGAGAGCAGGTCCGTCCTCTTGGCTGACTGCCCGGTCGGTCAGGGAGAGCGTGGTTCCATGGAGCCGCCATGGCTTCACAGGTTAGATGCAAAAATTAAGGACCTGCGAGCTAATATTGCGCGGCTTAGCCAGCATGTTGCGGGTTGCCAAGGTCGGAAGCTAGACTGAAGGATCTTGGCGGTCACCCGTCGATATGCTGGGGTGGGTACAACCACGCCTGCGGAGCTAATAGATCACTTGAAGATCACGTTAGCCGCCTTGTGGAAACGTGCTCAGTGCTACCGTAAAAACTATTGGCACTCCTGTGACAACCGGCTGTTTGCTCGTAGTGAAAAGAGTTTCTACCGTTCCCTGCATCAGGAGGATACGGTCGTCACTCATCCGCCCAGCCCTGGAGGGCTGAGGGACTACTAGGCTGGAATCTGGTCTGCCCCAGTGTCCTATAACGAGCAGGCAGACTGGATTCGTGCGGAGAGTGATTCTATGAGGAACTGCCCATCCATGATCCCCATCGAAATCACTGCTGAGGGCGTGTCACAGGCCACTGCTGAGCTTGTCAGCTGGAGGGCACCCGGACCGAGTAAACTGCAAAACTTCTGGCTCAAAAAGTTCAAGTCTACCCATGCTGCTCGTGCAGGGGCTTTCTCGGAGGCCATAAGGCAACCATCTGAGTTCCCTGCGGAGTTCTGTATGGGCCTGATGCAGCTTATCTTGAAGGAGGGCCCTACCACAGACCCGGCGGGGTTTCGGCCGATCACCTGTCTGTTGGTGGAAGACAAGCTCCTCACAGCTGTACTTTTCAGAAAGCTCAACGACCACCTTTAGCTCCACGACATCCCGGCGGATGAGCAGAAAGGATGTGTTCAGGGCTCAATGGGCTGTAAGGAGCAGCTTACCATTAACGGGGTGGTTATGGATCTGGCAAGGCGAAGGCACTTGGACTCTTCACGTCCTACATCGACTATGCCAAGGCGTTCGACAGTGTGCCTCACTCATGGATCTTGAGGGTGCTGGAAATGTACAAAGTTGACAAGCATCTTGTCAGCCTGATCCATTGCCTCATGAGTGAGTGGCGTATTCGGCTCCAGCTTAAGACATCGTCTGGGTTAATGGATGCGGGGGAGATCAGGGTGGTGCGTGGCATATTTCAGGGGACTCTTTGAGCGCCCTGCTGTTCTGTGTTGCGCTGAACCCCCTTTCCCGTAGCCTCCAGAGGAGTCAAGTGGGCTGGAAGCGGAAGTACTTCCAAGGTGGACGAGACCGTCTCACAATAGTTAGCCACTTGCTCTATATGGATGATCTGAAGCTGTTTGCCTCTACCAGGCGTCAGTTGGATTACCTTTTGCGTCTGACTGAGGAGTTTAGTACAGACATCCATATGAGGTTTGGAGTCGATAAATGCAGGCTGAGCACCCTCAAGCATGGCCAATTCACAGAGGTTGAGCCATTTTTGCTTCGATCATCCGCCTCCTCAATCGATTACCTGGAGTCAGTGTTACAAGTACTTAGGGTATGCGGAGGCTGCCGGCCTTTACCATGGTTCCATCAAGCGGACTATGACTGAGAGGTTTCGCTCGAGACATTCAAAAAATTAACAGTTTTGGCAACATAATCAGTTAAAAAAAAAACTGATTATGTTGCCAAAACGGTTAATTTTTTGAATGACAATAATATTGTAAACCACTGCCATCAGACCCAACCGATAAATTTCAAAAAATTGTTAGAAAAATAGTTAGTAAGTCTGAAAATATCCTTAAAAATATATACAAACCAGGCTTTATAGAAATGAACCCGCATGCACCTAGGTTGTCTTGTCTGCCAAAAATTCATAACGTAGGAGCACCAATGAGACCAGTTGTATCATACATTAGTGCTCCTGCTTATAAGTTGGCGAAAAAGTTGAATAGTTTGTTTAGAAGCAAAATTAAATTTCGACCACAAAATACTGTTCTAAATTCTTACGATTTGGTTAGCAAAATTAAGGATATTCAAGTGCCTCTAAATGCTAAACTTGCTTCTTTTGACGTGGTCAGCCTCTTTACCAACATTAATGTTGATAGATGGAAAGATGATGTTAATGGGTTGATTCACGATTCTAACTTAAATTTGTTTGAAAAATATGAATTGTGTAGTTTAATGTCTGTCTGTATGGATCAGAATTATTTCTTGTTCGATGGGAAATACCTCAACCAGGGGTTGCAATGGGATCTCCATTGTCTCCATTGCTTGCAGATATTTACATGGATTTTCTTGAAAAATTAATTTTCCGAAAATGTGAATCAGATAGCCTCATTTATTGGTATAGATATGTAGACGATATCATCATTCTTTGGAAAGGGACTGAAAGACAACTTGGTTCATATCATACACAAATTAATAACGTAGATCCATTCATTAACTTCACCTTAGAATTCGGATGTAATCACCTAAATTTTCTTGATCTTTCCATATCGTTGAATAATGGAAAACATGAGTTTTCCATAAATAGGAAAGATACTTATAGTGATATTTCCATTCATAGTACTTCAAATCATCCTGTAGTCCACAAACATGCTGCTTCCCAATCGACCACATTTCACTTTGTCACTATTTATAAGGTCACCTCTCCAATGTGCCTTCAGTTATTTTGTGTTACTGACGATGGTTTGATCACGAAAACCGGTATAACAGTGTTTTTTGCGTTTTTCGTGTATTAGTGGAAATAGACTATTTTTTCAATAACTCCGTTTTTCTTTGAAATGGGTTTCCACGATTTCTCCGCGAGTGATTTAGTTCGTGCTTAATAGAGTTAGATCTGGAGGCTTGAACGCTCAGCATACATCCTGGTAACCGCCTTAGCACTCATATTGACCATTCCGTAAACTAAATGTATGTCCGCATACTCCTAATTCGAGTAGAGTCCTAGAATTCTCACGGGAAACTGTGATAAAACTAATGAAATTCCCATTGTTCAATTCTTGATCCTCAATGCCTCATGAATGTTCTTGTTTCGTTTCATCACGGATCACAAAACTGGTCTCTGAATTATTGGGATCAGCATTCATACCCCCAGCCGTTCCTCCATTCAAGCGATTTATCAACAAATCAAATACTTTAAAATTTCGTCTCGACAAATATGTATGATACTTGAGAATGCTAGTTCAATATTTGGGGTATAATGTATAGCTAGAAAAACCCCTGTTAAAATTTGGATCAATAAGCATATTCCTAATAAGGACCCAAAGTTTCATCATAATGAGATATTTCTAGGGCTAGGTAGATCAATTAATGAATTATTTATAATCTTGATTAAGGGGTGGATTTTTCGTATAGGTTTATTCATATTAAATTTTTCTTTTTATAGGACCCTCAAAAATGTTAACTAGATGGGTCGATACAATTATAGTAAAGAATAAATATACTACTAGTATGATAATGATATACATATTTTTAATATGAAATATTTTGTGTAAGGGATAAATATCATTATTTATTATTTCTATTCTTAAATAATTATTTTTAATAATTATTTTTTCTTCCAGGAATAGAAATAAGATTCTTCCTAGGATCATCATGATGGTCATAATTAATGGTCATATACTGTATATAAATTTTTCGTTTGAGGCTATGCTGGATATATAGATGAATAGTACAATTACCCCTCTTAATATTCTGATGAGTAAAATATAGGATATCCAGAATGAGTTTATTATGACACCCGTGATTAAGGAGGTAAGGATTGTTTGAATGATTAATAATATACCTAAACTTAATGGGTGTTTTATAAAAATGATAAATATGTTAATCAATATCATTATTGTTATGATGTATGTTATACAGCGGGTAGTTTAATAAAATATTAATTTTGGAGATTAATGATGGGAATATTCTCCCTGCTGAAGTTTTAAAGATTATTCTATCTATGGCTTACAAGACCATTATTTTACTTTAAACTATTAAAACTTATTTTTATATATTTGATATTTTATATAAAATATTTTGTTATGTTTTTTATATTCTTTTCGGGTTTGTTAGTTTTTTGCTCTATGCGTAAACATATTTTGTTAACTTTGTTGGGTATGGAATATTTGGTGTTGTGTGTTTTTATTTTTATAGTTTTTTTTGTTATAAATTTTGTTGGGGATATTTACCTTGTTTTGGTATTTTTAACTTTTTCTGTTTGTGAGGCTGTTTTAGGGTTGTCTGTTTTGGTTACTTTAATTCGTAATTTTGGTAATGATCATGTTAATTCTTTGTTTATGATTAAATGATAAAATTGATGTTTTCTTTGGTGTTTTTGACTCTCTCTGTAGGTTTCCTAAATTGGTCAATGTTGATTTTTTGCTTGATGGGTTTGTTTTATATAGGATTCAATATAATAATGGTACTTGATTGGTATGGAATGTTGAGTTATATTTTGGGGGGTGATTTGGTTTCTTTTTCTCTAATTTTTCTTAGATTTTGAATTGTTTTATTGATACTTTTGGCTAGTTCAGGGGTGTATAAAAATAGCTATTATTGTTTTGAGTTTATGTTTTTGAATGTGGTTTTGTTGGTTTTTCTTGTCTTTTCTTTTAGAGTTAGTAGATTATTTCTTTATTACCTATTTTTTGAGTGTAGTTTGATTCCAACTTTAATTATGATTTTTGGTTGGGGGTATCAGCCAGAGCGTTTAATGGCAGGTTACTATCTTTTGTATTATACATTGTTTTTTTCTTTACCTCTTTTGTTAGCTATTTTTTATATAAGAAATTATTGTTTTAGATTATTTTATTTTCTTATTGATGTTGATTATAATGTATATTTATATATATCTTTATTAATGGCATTTTTGGTAAAAATACCTATAGTTTTTATTCATTTTTGATTACCAAAAGCCCATGTGGAGGCCCCAATTGCAGGTTCTATAATTTTGGCAGGGGTACTTTTGAAGTTAGGGGGTTATGGAATATATCGTGTGTTTATATTTATAAAAAATTATGAAATAAATTATTTTTTTGTTTCATTGAGACTTTTTGGTATATTTATAATTGGGTTGTTATGTATATTTCAGATTGATATAAAATCCCTGATTGCATATTCTTCAGTGGCTCATATAGGAATGGTTATTAGAGGTATTATATCTATAAATATGTTTGGTCTGGTAGGTTCTCTTGTTTTAATAATTGGTCATGGATTATGCTCTTCCGGGATATTTTGTTTAGCAAATATTGTATATGAGCGGACTTCTTCACGAAGAATTTTTATTAATAAGGGTATATTAACCTTGATACCTTCAATATGTTTATTTTGGTTTATTTTGATGGTTAATAATATGGCCAGCCCCCCATCAATGAATTTATTGGGTGAGATTATACTTATAAATAGTATCATATCTTGATGTTCATTTTCTTTTATTTATTTGATATTAGCTTCTTTTATAGGATGCATATACAGAATTTATATATATTCTTCCATTAATCATGGTCAGGTTTTTAAGGGTTTAGTTTCTGGTTACTATGGTTATTGTTCAGAATATTATTTATTGTTTATACATGTATTACCTTTGAATGTTTTGTTCCTAAAAATTGATATTTTTTCTTTAATGGTATTTTAGCCTAAGTAGTTTAATTTAGAATTATAATTTGTGGTATTATGGGTATATATATTATCTTAGGTCATTTTTATTATTAGATTTATATATTATATGATTTCTTCCTTTTTATTTATTTGAGGGGTTATTTTTATATATTTGGGGGTATATTTTTTAAGAAATGATTGTATATTGTTTTTGGATTGGGAGATTTTGAGATTAAATTCTCTTTCAATTTGCATATCATTAATTTTTGATTATATATCTTTTACTTTTATGGGGAGAGTATTGTTTATTTCTTCGATGGTTGTTTTATATAGCCATATTTATATATATGATGATTTATATAAGTATCGTTTTTTGCTTTTGGTGTTTATATTTATTTTATCTATAATATTGATGATTATCAGTCCTAATATGATTAGTATTTTACTTGGTTGGGATGGGTTGGGATTAGTCTCCTACGCTCTGGTAGTTTTTTTTCAAAATTATAACTCTTATAATGCTGGTATGTTGACTATTTTGACTAATCGAATTGGTGATGTGGCTATTTTGATATGTATTGCTTGAATGCTAAATTTTGGTAGATGAAATTTTATCTATTATTTGGGGTTTTACGATTTTTATATGAAATATATTATTATATTTTCTGTTTTGGCAGCTTTTACTAAAAGTGCTCAGATTCCCTTTTCTTCGTGGTTACCTGCGGCTATGGCTGCTCCCACCCCTGTTTCTGCTCTGGTTCATTCTTCTACTCTTGTTACAGCTGGGGTTTATTTGATAGTTCGGTTTAGACCTTTATTGTATAGGATAGATTGTATAATTTTTGTTACTTTATCTATATTAACAATATTTATATCTGGTCTAGGGGCAAATTTTGAGTTCGATTTGAAGAAAATTATTGCATTATCTACTTTGAGTCAATTAGGACTGATAATAACAATTCTTTTTTTGGGGTTTCCTGATTTGGCGTTTTTTCATTTATTAGTTCATGCCTTTTTTAAGGCATTATTATTCTTATGTGCTGGGTTGATTATTCATGTAATGAATAATTCTCAAGATATTCGGGATATAGGATTTGTTATTAATATATTACCCTATACTTCTACCTGTTTTATTATCTCAAGTTTTTCATTGTCTGGTTTCCCCTTTTTATCAGGGTTTTATTCTAAGGATTTGGTCTTAGAAGTTTTTAGAATATCAAGTGTTAATGGATTATATTATGTTATTTTTATGTTATCTTTGATTTTTACGGTATCATATAGAATTCGGTTAATAAATTATTTGATATTTAAGGGTGTGGGAAATTATACATTCCAACTTTATCATGAAAATATCATTATAATATTTTCTATAATTATTTTAACATTTATATCCATTTTTATAGGTGCAATATTTATTTGAGTTATTTTTATAACTCCCTTTCTTGTCATATTACCTTTAGGTATAAAACTTATACCTTTATTTATGATTTTGCTGGGTGTATTTATTGGATACACATTTTCTTATTATAATATGAATAATCTAGGTAATAGTATAATTTATACATTGACTTTTCTTGGCTCAATATGGTTTATACCTATTTTTAGTACTTTCGGGGTATACATATATATATTACCTATAAGAAAAGACTATGCTAATTTAGTGGACATAGGTTGGGGTGAATATTTTTTTTCTAAAAGTCATATAATATATATATATTTGATTAGAAAAATTAACTATTTAATCGAATTGAATAATATTAAATTGTTCATGATTTCTTATATTTTTTTTTCCATTTTAATCATAATATAGATTTGGGTAGCTTAAGATTAGAGCACAATATTGAAGATATTGAGGTAGGTTATCCTCCCAGGTATTTATAAAGAAATTGTCTTATTTTTTCATTGAAAATGAAATGTTTTTATAAACTATATAAATTAAGAGAAAAACGGGATTTAACCGCTTTAAAAGGTAGTTAGCAGCTCCTTTTAGCTACAGCTTTCTCTTTTAACTAGAATTGATGTTCAATATTTTCATTAACAATGAAATGCCTCTTTTTTGGCTTTAGTTAAAAGTAAGGGGAAAAGTCCCTGAATTTTAGGTCGAAACTAAATATAAATATTAATTCACTACTTTTAATGAGAAAGATCCTGGAGATACTTTTTAATTGCAAATTAAATGTTATAATTAACTACATTCCCTATTTAGCTCATTCTAATACTCCATTCTTTCATTCGTGATATAACCCTAAAATTAGGATGGAAATAAATATTCCTGATATAGTAAATCATCTTATTATGTTTCTTGATTTTATAGTGATAATTATGGGTAAAATAATTACAATTTCAATATCAAAAATTAGGAATAAAACACCAATTAGAAAAAATTTAGATGAGAAAGGGGTCCGTGAGGATCTTTTAGGGTCAAATCCACATTCAAATGGTGACATTTTTTCTCGATCTGTTGTGCTTTTTTTACTGATTACTCTACATATTATTATTATGATACTTGATAGGATTATTGCTAATATAAATGATAATGTAATTTTTAATATTACTTTTTCTTCTGGAAGATCTTTTGATTGGAAGTCAAATATAATAATTATACTAAAAAAGTATCTACCTCATCAGTAAATAGTAATATATAAGAATATTCATACTACATCTACGAAGTGTCAATATCATGCTGCTGCTTCAAACCCGAAATGATGTTTATTTGAAAAATGATATATTTTATGTCGGATTAAGCAAATTAGGATGAAAGTTGTGCCAATAATGACATGGATCCCATGGAACCCCGTTGCTATGAAAAAACATGAACCATAAATTGAGTCTCTAATAGAGAATATAGCTTCATAATATTCATACCCCTGAAGTATTGTAAAATATACCCCTAATATCACTGTAATAATTAATCCTTGGTTGGCTTGGTTAAAATTTTTTTCTATTATTGCATGATGAGCTCATGTAATTCTGATTCCAGAACATAGTAAAATTACTGTATTGAGTAGTGGAATTTGCATGGGGTTGAATGTTATAACCCCCTTTGGGGGTCATAGTATCCCAATTTCGATAGTAGGTGATAAACTACTATGGAAAAATGATCAGAAAAATGATACAAAAAATAGGATTTCAGAAATGATAAATAGAATTATTCCTAACTTTAGTCCATTTACAACTTTTAAGGTATGCTTACCCTGGAGGGTTCTTTCTCGGACAATATCTCGCCATCATTGATATATAGTCAATAGCAAAATTGATACCCCTAGTACAAATATATTTATATTATTTTTGTGGAACCACAAAATTATACCTGATACTAGGGTTAAGGCTCCAATTGACCCTGTTAGGGGTCAAGGTCTATAATCTACTAGGTGAAATGGGTGATTATGTTTTCTCATAATTTACTTCTCTGGAGTATAATGTGGTTAGTACTGAAAATACATAAGCTTGGATGATGGAAACTGCTGTTTCGAATACTATTAGTCCAGTTTGGACTAGTAAAATTATTGGTATGATAATGGGGTTAGAATTTACTATATTTTCTCCTAAAAGTCTTATCAAGAGGTGCCCTGCAATTATATTTGCAGTAAGTCGTACTGCTAAGGATCCTGGTCGAATTAGATTACTAATAGTCTCAATAATTACTATAAATGGTATTAACCCAGCAGGAGTCCCTACAGGGATTAAATGTGCAAATATTTCTTGAGATTTATTCATTCATCCAAAAATTATTATTCTTAATCATATAGGTAAGGCTAGGGCTAGGGTATATGAAAGGTGGCTGCTTCTGGTAAAAATATATGGTAATAGCCCTATTAAGTTATTAGATAAAATGAATATGAATAATCTAATGATCATTAGTCTAATTCCCGATGATTTTTCCCCTAAAAGTATCCTGAATTCTTGATATAGATTTATATATAACTTTTGGTTAACAATATTTATTCGATTAGGTATAATTCAATATATTGGGGGTAAAATTATTAATCCTATAAATGTTCTTGTTCAATTGAGTGATAATTTTATGCTTGTGGCGGGATCAAAAGTTGAAAATAAATTTGTTATCATATTCAGTTTATATTCTTGATATAGGTTTTGGTATTGGTCCTGGGTTGGATATTATATTCAATGTAAAAATATATAATGATCATGAATATAATATATGATATAATAAATGTCATAAATAATGTTGTTCATCATATTGGGGATATTTGAGGTATCAAGAAATGATATTTATAACATCTTTAACTTGACAAATTAATGTTTTAAATTAAACTAATTCCTTATCCTATAAAGGAGGCCATTAAGAGTAAGTGATAATTACTATGTTTTGGTTTAAGAGACCAATGCTTTCTTTCAGCCACTTAATGTTAATAAGAATTTAATCAGTTTATAAATTGGGTTATTGAGACACTTTCGATAACAATTGGTATAAATCTATGATTTGCCCCACAAATTTCTGAACATTGACCATATATTAGTCCTGGTCGATTTATATTTAAACTTCCTTGATTAATACGTCCGGGGGTACCATCAATTTTTAATCCCATGCTTGGGATTGCCCAGGAGTGAATTACATCTGAGGATGTGACTATTACTCGAATAGTTGATTTTATGGGTAAGATAACTCGATTATCTACTTCTAGTAGTCGGAATTCTGTTTCTTCTAGTTCATTAGTAGGTTTTATATATGATTCTATTTCGATATTTTTTATATCAGAATATTCATATCTTCAGTATCATTGATGCCCAATTGCTTTAATAGTTAATATAGGATTATTAATTTCGTCTATTAAATAGAGAATTTTGAGGGAAGGTAGGGCAATGAATAGGAGGGTAATAGCAGGTAACATTGTTCATAGTAATTCGATTGTTTGTCTCTCGAGTAAGAATCGATTGATTAATTTGTTATTAAATGTTCTAATTATGATGTATGAGACTATAATGGTAATTATAGATAGAATTATTATGGTATGGTCGTGAAAGAACATTAATTGTTCTATTAAAGGTGAATTTCTATCTTGAAATGAGATATTTGCTCATGTGGGCATTTTCTAATGAAAGATTTTTCTTTATATATGAATCTTAAGTTCATAGCATTATTCTGCCACATTAGAATGATGTAATAATGGGTAATTCAGAATATGAATGTTCTATGGGGGGTGTGTTTTGAGCTCATTCGATTCTTCTGGGTATATATTCTTGGAATATTATTTCTCGTTTGGAGATAATTCTTTCTCATAGGATAATGATTAATAAAATTACTCTTAATAAGGAAATTCTTGACCCAATGGAGGAGATCACGTTTCATGTTGTGAAACTATCAGGGTAATCGGAGTATCGTCGAGGTATCCCTCTTAACCCTAGGAAATGTTGTGGAAAAAATGTTATATTTACCCCAATAAATATTGTTGTGAATTGGATCTTTAATCATTTTGGGTTTAATGTTATCCCTGTAAATAGAGGGTATCATTGGATGAATCTTCCAATAATGGCAAATACTGCTCCTATGGATAACACATAATGAAAATGGGCTACTACGTAGTATGTATCATGTAGAATGATATCAATTGATGAATTAGCTAGAATTACCCCTGTTAGCCCTCCTATGGTGAATAAGAAAACGAACCCTATTCTTCATATTGTTGAAATTGAATAATTAATATTAGTCCCTTGGATAGTAGCAAGTCATCTGAAAATTTTAATTCCAGTTGGTACAGCAATAATTATTGTTGCTGAGGTGAAATAGGCCCGGGTGTCTACATCTATACCTACAGTGAATATATGATGTGCTCATACAATAAATCCTAGTAACCCGATTGCCATTATAGCATAAATTATACCTAAAGATCCAAATGCTTCATTTTTACCTCTTTCTTGACTAATAATATGGGAAATTAACCCAAATCCTGGTAAGATTAAAATGTATACTTCAGGGTGGCCAAAGAATCAAAATAAATGTTGGTATAGGATAGGATCCCCTCCTCCTGCGGGGTCAAAGAATGATGTATTAAAATTACGGTCTGTAAGTAATATAGTAATAGCCCCTGCTAATACTGGGAGGGATAATAATAGTAATAATGCAGTGATTCCTACTGACCATACAAATAATGGGATTCGCTCTTCTGTTATCCCGTTGGGCCGTATATTAATGATTGTTGAGATGAAATTTACTGCTCCTAGAATAGATGAAACTCCAGCTAAGTGGAGTGAGAAAATTGCTAAATCAACAGATGCCCCATTATGGGAGATATTTGCTGATAAAGGTGGATATACTGTTCACCCAGTACCGGCCCCATTTTCGATAATACTACTTATGATAAGTAAGGTGATTGATGGGGGCAGTAGCCAAAATCTTATATTATTTATTCGGGGGAAGGCTATATCGGGTGCCCCAATTATTAAGGGTACTAATCAATTTCCGAATCCTCCAATTATGATGGGTATTACTATGAAGAAAATTATAATAAAAGCATGGGCAGTTACTACAACATTGTATGTCTGATCATCCCCAATAAATGATCCTGGTATTCCTAATTCAATCCGGATAATTCATCTTAAGGATGTCCCTAATATTCCAGCCCATATTCCGAACATGAAATATAGGGTGCCAATATCTTTATGGTTTGTTGAGAATAATCATTTATTCATGATAGGGTGGCTGAAGTTTTAGGCTGTAAATTGTAAATTTACTTATGGTTCATTAACCCCCTTTCAGGGCTTTATAGTCAATATATGATATTAGATTGCAATTCTAAAGTAGTATTTAATACTAAAGCTTACAATTTTATGTATTTATAACTTTGAAGGTTATTAGTTTTTTTAACTTAAAGCTTTATATAAAATTTAATAATAAAATTGTTATTGGGAATATAAGATTTATATATAGTATGGCAATTGTTGATGTTTTTTCCTTTTTGATTAGGAAGGGTCATTTTTGGGTATATTTGGCTAATATATTTATATATATGATTATACGTATATAGTATGATATGGTGATCAATGAGGATATTACTATGATTAATAATAGGACTATTTCGTTTGATATAACTATATATTCTATAGTGATTCATTTGGGGAGAAACCCCAAAAAAGGGGGTATACCCCCTAGACTTAGGATAAGAATAGTAATGTTGATTTTTTCGGTGAAAGTTATGTTTTTGGGGTTGAATTGGTTAACATATATGATGTTATGTTTTTTTATATATACACATAATATAATAGTTATGGCTGTATATATAATTATATATATTATTCATAGTTTTTTATATATTATAGCACATGCTATTAATCAGCCTATATGGTTGATGGACGAATATGCTATAATCTTCCGTGTTGATACATGATTTAGCCCTATAATCGCTCCAATTATTGTTGATACAATAATGATAATTATGTTAATTTTGTTATTTCTTATTGTAAGGGTCAGGATATATATTGGAGCTACTTTTTGCCATGTTATTATTAATATACATATTTCTCATGTAATTTTTGATATAACTTCTGGGAATCATATATGAAATGGGGGTATACCTAATTTTATTATTATTGAGATTAATATTACTAGGTTTATAAGGTTATTTCTATAAATATTGGCTGAGGTTTGAGAATTTGATAAAATTATTACTATGAAGATAATGGAGGCTAGTCTTTGGGTTAGGAAATATATTATTCTTCTTTGGGCTAGGAAATTATTTTTTGATTTATATATCAAAGGGATAAATGATATAAGGTTGATTTCTATACCAATTCATATATTTATCAAATTTCTTGATCTTAATACTATAATCGTTCTGGTGATATTTATGATTAAAAATAATATCTTTCTTGATGTTTTCGGTATTAAAAAGAAGAAAGGTTATTTCTATACTTAGGGTATGAACCTAATAGCTTAAATTTAGCTTATCTTTTTATATTTAGTTGTATGATGCATTTAGAATTTTGATTTCTAAGGACTTAGTTTGATTCTAAGAAATATAATAAGAGTATATTAATACATTTTCTATCCTATCAAGATAGTCCTTTTTATCAGGCATCTTATTTATATAAAATAATTTCTTATTTTGGAACGATATCAACTATCTCACCATATAGGTTACTCAAATATTAATATATCCCCCAAGATGTTTAGGAAATCTTGTTAGGTTGACATGGGTATTAGGGTACCTCTTGATAATTAGGGTTATCATTTGTCTTCCGTTGGGAGTCGTAATATTTGATAAGATATAAATCTTATTTATATAAAATAATTTCTTATTTTGGAACGATATCAACTATCTCACCATATAGGTTACTCAAATATTAATATATCCCCCAAGATGTTTAGGAAATCTTGTTAGGTTGACATGGGTATTAGGGTACCTCTTGATAATTAGGGTTATCATTTGTCTTCCGTTGGGAGTCGTAATATTTGATAAGATATAAATCTTATTTATATAAAATAATTTCTTATTTTGGAACGATATCAACTATCTCACCATATAGGTTACTCAAATATTAATATATCCCCCAAGATGTTTAGGAAATCTTGTTAGGTTGACATGGGTATTAGGGTACCTCTTGATAATTAGGGTTATCATTTGTCTTCCGTTGGGAGTCGTAATATTTGATAAGATATAAATCTTATTTATATAAAATAATTTCTTATTTTGGAACGATATCAACTATCTCACCATATAGGTTACTCAAATATTAATATATCCCCCAAGATGTTTAGGAAATCTTGTTAGGTTGACATGGGTATTAGGGTACCTCTTGATAATTAGGGTTATCATTTGTCTTCCGTTGGGAGTCGTAATATTTGATAAGATATAAATCTTATTTATATAAAATAATTTCTTATTTTGGAACGATATCAACTATCTCACCATATAGGTTACTCAAATATTAATATATCCCCCAAGATGTTTAGGAAATCTTGTTAGGTTGACATGGGTATTAGGGTACCTCTTGATAATTAGGGTTATCATTTGTCTTCCGTTGGGAGTCGTAATATTTGATAAGATATAAATCTTATTTATATAAAATAATTTCTTATTTTGGAACGATATCAACTATCTCACCATATAGGTTACTCAAATATTAATATATCCCCCAAGATGTTTAGGAAATCTTGTTAGGTTGACATGGGTATTAGGGTACCTCTTGATAATTAGGGTTATCATTTGTCTTCCGTTGGGAGTCGTAATATTTGATAAGATATAAATCTTATTTATATAAAATAATTTCTTATTTTGGAACGATATCAACTATCTCACCATATAGGTTACTCAAATATTAATATATCCCCCAAGATGTTTAGGAAATCTTGTTAGGTTGACATGGGTATTAGGGTACCTCTTGATAATTAGGGTTATCATTTGTCTTCCGTTGGGAGTCGTAATATTTGATAAGATATAAATCTTATTTATATAAAATAATTTCTTATTTTGGAACGATATCAACTATCTCACCATATAGGTTACTCAAATATTAATATTAATATTTTGATATAAATTTGAAAAATTTGAAAAAATTTGAAAAAATTGAAAAAATATTGATGATCTGATGATAAATGTTGCTCCTAATCTCACGCTTTTATGTTAGTTGATACAAAACTAATTTTTAGATTTCTGAATCCATATTTTGATATAAATTTGAAAAATTTGAAAAAATTTGAAAAAATTGAAAAAATATTGATGATCTGATGATAAATGTTGCTCCTAATCTCACGCTTTTATGTTAGTTGATACAAAACTAATTTTTAGATTTCTGAATCCATATTTTGATATAAATTTGAAAAATTTGAAAAAATTTGAAAAAATTGAAAAAATATTGATGATCTGATGAAAAAGATTGTTCCTCATCTCACGCTTTTATGTTAGTTGATACAAAACTAATTTTTAGATTTCTGAATCCATATTTTGATATAAATTTGAAAAATTTGAAAAAATTTGAAAAAATTGAAAAAATATTGATGATCTGATGAAAAAGATTGTTCCTCATCTCACGCTTTTATGTTAGTTGATACAAAACTAATTTTTAGATTTCTGAATCAATATTTTTTCAATTTTTTCAAATTGAAAAAATTGAAAAAATATTGATGATCTGATGAAAAAGATTTTTCGCCAAAAATCGCCGTTCATGGTTTCTACTTTACACTATAGCTTTTAATTCTATCCTTATAATAATTATAATGATGACTGTCTCTTTGTTTGTCCCGTATGCGTCCCTATGCCGTTCATCCGATTGCGATGAAACTTTGGTGAGTTGTTGTAGGCACGCCCGCGAAGGTTTCTGAATTACCTAGTAAAACTATTTTAAAATATCTGACGCGCGAGTCTTTACAAATGGACCTTATGAATGTGGCCTGTTAAAGCGTCGGAAAACCTTCTGATTTATTCTTGTACGCACCCAACGGGGAAAAATATTGTGTATCCAGGAGCTCTTCAGGAAACAAAATTGAAACACAAACACTTTTGGTTTATTATTCTGTGAATAATACACCTATGTAATCGCTCAGCAAAAAATTTTTATAACACCCCCTCAAAATTTTTTCTTTTCCGTTTCAAGGTACGTAGATTCCGAAAATGCAATGTCCGTCCGCCGTACGCCGTACGCCGTATCACGTCTACAGGCTTCATTTTCGGTCTAAAAAAGTCGTTCTTTCGCACGCATGCTCCATTTGGGCCCTAGTTGTGTCCCGAAACTTTTCAGCCCGATCGGAATACACCCAGGGGCGTTATGAGTGAAAATGTGTGTAAAAGTAGGTACTTTTTGCGTTTTAGCAACATGTCAGTAACATGAGCTTCTGAGATATCGTTTTCCATGTTTTGGGGGACGAGAAGACCGAATATGAAGTAAATTTTGACCAGAGTGGAAAATTGAGTTCTACCAAATGTTCAGCTCCCAAAATTGATGTTTTATGAGTCAAAAACCTGGGAAATCGTCTGAAATCACCATCAGTTTGTATTATAACACTGAAAAAATTGTCAGCACGTGGATCAAGACGATTAAATGGCACTACCAATGATCGAATATAGTTAAAAAAAAAAAAAAAAGAGCCGTACCTTATTTGTGTTTTAGGGGCCAAAATGAATGGAAACCATCACAAATAGCTATTTCGATTATTACGCATGAAAGAAACGATAAATGAACAGCCAACATTTCTGTAGATATGTCCAGTAGAATAATAAACCCATGTGACAAGGACTTTGCAGCGTTTTTAACTTCAATAAGGTCCTTGATCCGTTGAAGTAGGCCGGACAAATAAATACGTACGCATGGTTTTGAAGATTTACTTTCGATTTTCTGAATCGATTTTGTTATCACGATGGCGCCAAGGATGATGGTCACGGCGTAGGTAATAACGTCGCAAAATGCAAAACAATTAATTTAGTGTTATACGACTCTTGATTTAACCATACAGGTACGAGTTGGACCACATTTAAATCTCGCGTGACGCTCCAGGCCAGCGGACCCACTGGTAATAGGACGACAGGAATAGGAATTTAGACAAAGTACCTAGGTAGTTGAAAGAGTGTGTAAATTCATCGTTGCATGTGCAAAAAGATAACAACTCCAGTATGGCAGTATTGACCTCGAGAAACAACCTGGGAAGATACCTTCAATCTCTACAGAATTTTACAGATTTACTTATTTAAAAAAATTAAATCTAGGTTCTCAGCGAGTCGGGGACCTCTCTCAACAGTCTCAAGGACACGAATTCTCGGGCACAGAACCGAAATTGAGATTGTCATGAACAGAAAATACTTGTTTAAATTTGGATTAAAAAAAAAAAAGACGAATTTCTCGACGCGATCTACCAAGGCGGCTGTTATTCGGGCTGGTAATTAGGGAAAATGGGAAATGGGCTTTGGGTTCATAGGTAGTGAGGGTACATTCTCGCTGAAGTCGTCAGATACCTACTAATTGGGAAACGAAGGTTGAATGAGCGTGGTAATGGCACAGTGTTCAGGTTCAGCTCAGATAGGCATTTCATTATATGGATGCGATTTCCAACCTTGCTGTAGGAATTACTTTAAACCGGTTTGGGATAAAGCCGGCCCCTAGGCCAATGAGAGGAGAAGCTCCGCCGGATTTTTCACCTTCCACCTTTACCAGGAGGAATTTCTCCAAGTTTGCTGGTAGTTCGCAAGTGCAACCATCGGGTCGGTGGGGCAGCACTGTCGTTTGTGTTTTGCCGCTGCGTTATCCTATCAGTAGGATGAATTCTTCCTCGTCGATGTGATCATGTTGAGCAGACCCCTCAAGAACCGTCAGATTTCAAATGGCTGCGAGTGCCAGGTTCTTGATAATTAACATAGGAATCTGGATCGGTGCTATGATCGCACGGATAATAAATATTATATTATGTCTTCCTCCGGTTCTTGTTCAGTTGGCTACACTAAACCAACATTGCTCTTGTGATTTATAAAGTTGTTCAATCTATTTTGTTTCAACCCGATCCGTGAGAAACGGTTAACAGAACAATTGCCGGAATCTTGTCATTCCATAATTTCTGGACTTACACCTATGTAGGTATTTTCGAAGTTGATTTACTTAATGCTCTATACAAAAATCTTTAACTAAATGCCGTACCGACCCGTATTACGCATTGTCAAACAGTAACCAGTTTTCTGATGCAATACCTACCCCTACAATACCTACAATACCCTCCTATAATGTCTACTTGAAGCTAATATACTCCTCATACTTACCTGTATGAGGAGAAGATCAACTGTGGGCGATCGCATTTTTTTATATCAGATGCCTTCAAGCTATGTTTGGCTTTAGGTTGGATAGCGGAAGGATTGCTAGATTTAAATTCAATTTACGAGTGAAGAAAGCGTTATTAGTGTTATATATATTGGGTTTTTTCAAATATTGAATGATGAGGCTTAAACTGACAGTGATTCATGTAGGACTATGCTGTCAGAAGCGTTCAGGTACCGTTAATAGCAGGTTGAATGCGAGTAAATCTCTTGCTGGACCGTACCGCTCAGACTGCAGTGGTCGGTAAATCCAATGACATTGCCGGTACTGATATTGAAGAGACGAATGTCTAGAAGACTAAACAGCAGACGAAATGATCCGTCGACTGCTCAGCTGGGCAGTTACTAATTACGAGCGCTAATTTGACCTCATTAAACTCAAAGGTCCTAGTAATTAGGAGAACCGCCCGCCGGGTCTCGGTTTCCTCTTCATTCCTCCCGGCCGATCCAATAGCTTTAGTCATCTAGCTTCTCCTGACCCCACCCCATGCTAGTAGCCAGAGTTGGAATCGAGATTTTCCTCACGAGAGTTTGTCAAATCCTGCGCACCTACAACTTGAATTATTTTGATAAATCTCGATACAACTCCATTTTGTACAATAAAAAATCATAATCCCGTTTGTTTGTATATTGATCAAAATCGATTACAGCTATGTTAATCGTTCACTAACTGGGTGAATCGTGGGTCGTACCTACAGGATGGTATTGGTTGGGTTCTATTGATATCATTGGAAATGATAAGGGAACAGTCCCTCTCATTAAAAAGTCCACCCTACAATTATCTATGTGGGTCCTATTTTAAAAATGACATTGCTCCAAAAATAAAATGCTTAATTTTACATAATTGATCCAACAACCATTCTGGTGGTGGCGGAATATTAATTTCAAACCGGTTTGGTTCCACGGAAAAAGGGTCGTAATGAGTCAAAATTTGGAGGGTATGTGCGGGTTCGGCCCCAGATGCTTGCATTCTAGTTTCATATAGATCGGAATGTAATTATCATGTTATGCCGCTAGTGCAAACGTGAGCCGTCACCATAATTACATATAACTCTGGCTCTGATCAACCTACTGTTATCAAATTCATAAGGGTTGTTCGGGTGGGTACCTTTATATTTATAAATTATAGAAGGATAGGGCTGTTATTTCGGTCTGCTTATGCATCATCGTGAAAAATTCATCACCCATATATTTGTTGTTCATCATTTTCAATAACTAGCTGTGTTGCCCGTCGCTGACGGGTAGAACTCGGGGTGGGTCCATCTGACTTTGTTACCTCTCGCATTACAGATTATATCTCTTACATGTCCCTTTAGAAACTGTTATAATGTTGAAGACAAAAAGGTAATTATCATAGGTATGAACCAGCCATCTGAATACGGGAGATGGCTTTGATCCATTCAGCCGTTTTTGCGTGATGGATCATAAACCCCCACCCCTATCCATCGGATCGGGAAGTAAACCTCCTTATGTCCTTCCCTGGTCATAGAAACATTTAAATACGCGAGATGGGTTCGATCCATTGAGCTGTTTTCGAGAATTTAATTTTTTTACGTTTCGGCTTCCCTATAAACCCCCACCCCTATTCATCATATCCGGGAGTGAATCCCCCTATGTCCTTCCCCGATCACTGAAACATCTAAATACGCGAGATGGGTTCGATCTATTGAGCCGTTTTCGAGAATTTAATTTTTTTATGTTTCGGCTTCCCTATAAACCCCCACCCCTATCCATCGGATTGGGAAGTAAACCTCCTTATGTCCTTCCCTGGTCATAGAAACATTTAAATACGCGAGATGGGTTCGATCCATTGAGCCGTTTTCGAGAATTAAATTTTTTTATGTTTCGGCTTCCCTATAAACCCCCACCCCTATTCATCAGATCCGGGAGTGAATCCCCCTATGTCCTTCCCCGATCACTGAAACATTCAAATACGCGAGATGGGTTCGATCCATTGAGCCGTTTTGGCGTGATTGAAAGACAAACAGACAAACAGACAGAAATCATCTGTAAATTTAGTTATATAGATGAACCTTTGGAATCGAGCATTAAAAATAATTTTAGCCCCCTCAAAATTTGATGGTTTTCAGGTTTTCATTTCAAGGTACGTAAAATCTGAAAATATTATTTAAAAAAATGTTCCGTCCTCCTGCCATCTGTTGCAATTTTCTTAGTTTTACAGTGAACCAAAATTGATGAGGGTCTGTAGGTCCCATTTGGGTTCTAGTTGGTCCACGCAGCACGGCGTTACTGTCAGTCATCTCTAAGGTGTGAAAAATAGGGGTTGAAATTTTCAGAATGCCGTAACTCGAAAACTTTCAGTAGAATGGTACCTTATCCACCCATGGTTTTCATGACGTTTTTAAATTAATTCCGAACTTCAGGATATTTTGAGACCACCCAGATCATTGTGCGTCCAGCCGTTCGTCCACAGTAAGGCCCTGAAGTTTGAACCGAAATCTTCGTCAACATGAGTGTGAATCATACGGTATATGTATCCAGCCAATATATCGTCGCTGGAGAACAGCTGATTATAATCAAGCATGGCTCTATGAAATCGAGTTGATGTTTCCGTGATATTATTGCTTATTTCTTTTGAAGAAAGATGTTATTTTGGATTTTGTTTATAGGTACTTTTACAACTGAAACAAATTTGGTTGGGTGTCTGTCTGTCCGTCTGTGTGTCCTCAAATCGTTGCCAAAAATTCCTCAATTTCAATCCGATATTGCTGAAATTTCCACGGATCATGTGGGTTGGGCCCTAGATATTCCCCTATGAATTACAGAATGAGTGAATCATTGGTATGGCCACTGCGGATGGCCATACCAAATTTGATTTTGCTCAAATTTGGTGGGTAGTTGGGGTGTAGCTTCTAGATGGTCCCCAATGAATTGCTCGAATTATTGACGGCATTCAGGGATCTACTCGATTCAGGGCTTTCCTGTGGGAAGCGTGAGGATAAGCATTGACCACAGAACACAGTGGATCTACTCAGAAGGTGTATCTAGATACATGAAAATAATGAACTGTTGCGTGATAATTTGCGACCTATTTTTTTTAAATTTCCGCCTCACGTCATGCCTCCAAGTATTACGCCTCGTCTAGGATTTCGCTCAAGTAGAAAGCACTGGTGTTGAAAACCAAATTCACCGTGTGTTTCAGTGGTAGAAAAGGTAGCTAAATCATGTGCTATAGGTATGTAGGGATTCAGGTAAATGTTTTAACCCTCTATACTACTGGGGAGCGACTAACTTGTAAGCACTTGTATGCCCCTTGTACTGTCCCTACATTCAGCAGTATTCAAGAACTGCTGGATGGTATTCCTTTTTGAATACAGCTGTACATGTGTCTAGGTTCAATACAAATTAGTATTTGAATTATGCAGCTGCTTCTGTACTAATTAGATGTTCCACTAAACCAGCCGTACCTACTTGTTAAATACGAAACAGTTACTGTTGAATTATCAGAAACGTAAACGCAGAGGACTATATTACAGTAAGGACTAAATTCTTCTGTGGGCCTAATGAACAATGCCCCTCCGGCTTAGCAAACAGGTGTTCATAAAGAAATTGATTGAATAATAACAATTTTGAACTAGTAAAGCCTCTCGCCTTGTTGGTTTATTAAAAACACTGCAAATTATTACACAAAGGTTTATTATTTACCTGTATAGATGCCCCTTCTACTGGTCAATACACATCACATTATACATCACTGTTTTCTGTGGTCAATATCTACCCTCGAGCTCTTCCCAATAAAGCCCTAAATCGAGTACTGGAGCCGGCCCGGGAATTACAGTGTCATAAGAATACGCAGTATTCTATAATTCAATAATTAATTATTTGTTGTTATTCATAAAGCATAGCGTTCGTTCAAGTTACAAAAATACCGATTAACAAAATCCAAAAGAGCCATCATTCTTCAAATGAAATAATATCACAGAACTCGACTTCATACAGAACACAACTCGACTTCATACAGCCATTCGTGATTTTAGTCAGGTGTTCCTTAGCAATGATATCTGGGTCGGATTTATACCGTTTCATTCACGATCATGTTGACGAAGCTTTTCGGTGCAAACGAACGGCTGGTCGTACAATACTCCGGGTGGCCCCAACAAATTCTTTAGTTCGAGATCAATTTAAAAACGTAATAAAAACCATATCCTTCTATTGAAAGTTCTCGAGCTACGGCGTTCTGAAAATTTCAACCCCTATTTTTCACTCTTCAGAGATGACTGACAGTAGCACCAAGCTTCGCGGACCAACAGACCCCAAATGGGACCTATAAACCAAATTTCATTAATTTTGGTTCATGGTAACTAAGAAAAGTGCGAAGTACGGAGTACGGCGGACGGACAGAAATTTATTTAATCCATTTTCGGATTCTACGTACCTTGAAACGGAAACCCATCCAATTTTGGGGGCGGGGGGAGGGGGGGCTAACTTTTTTTTATTTATTTCATCATCGATTCCAAAGGTTCATTAATGAAAATAATAAACCAAAATGTATGCGACAACTAAGATATATTAGGTAGGCTTTTACACACTTCGGCCGGTTTCGGATTAATAACTGGACATGATGGACATATATTGTTGGTAGCAGGTGAACTACCAAGTAGTTACTTCTGTGCTCTTCTCTTTTCCTCCAGTGTAAATCAATGGAGCCGATGACAACCGGTAGCGGCGTTGGATCTGGTGCATCAACGCAATGGTTGTCATCACAGTAAGGACTCATTTCTTCTATGTGGTAAATGAACAATGCCCCTTCGGCTTAGCATAACAAATAAGTTTGACGTGGGAAGGCAGTAGTCTGGCCCTGTCATACTCTTCTAATTGATCACGATCCACTATTCTCTACGAGTCCTAACGAGTCGTGTTTTAACTGCGACAATAGCAACCTCACCGCTGGTAGGTTACTACTTTTTCCCGCTCGGTTCTGTTATTCATTCGGTTCTCTCTGAACGAAGATCGTTACAGTTATTCATAATTACATTAGGTCCCTATTTAAGAGCGAATATTACATATGTACGCTATATACCTGAACAGATGTTAAACCAAAACGAGCTATCACAAAAGCAGGCTAGGACACTGATTAATAGTTACTCACTGCTGTTTACCTAAAAATTCGAATATAAATTTCTGTGTGGTTTAGTAAACAGCCGTAATGTGCACTAGACGCAACCAGTTTCTGGGTTATACTTACCTAGTGCTGATCATCATTTTCCACAATTATAAAAGTTTAAATTCCGGTATCAATTCTGATTTCCGACAGCATACATTTCATAATAACTTAGGATATCGAAGGATTCATTTCACTAGAGAATATCAAAAGTTCCAGTCATCCATCATGGCTATAAGAGCGATTTTTCAAAGAAATATTCGTGCTATTGT
The DNA here is from genome assembly GCA_954871275.1 of Leptopterna dolabrata. Lineage (NCBI taxonomy): Eukaryota > Metazoa > Arthropoda > Insecta > Hemiptera > Miridae > Leptopterna > Leptopterna dolabrata. The sequence continues at coordinate 127,952,787 of OX940974.1, read as the reverse complement.
GTAAAAAGACAGTATAGCGAGAAACCATAGCACTTTTCTTAAAATTATAAAAATTTTTCGTGATTCTATCAATCTTTACCGATTTTTGATCCTTATAAAGTCTAATTTGACCCGATTTTTTTTGTGGAAAATATTTGTATCATCAAAATAGTCACTTCGTCGTGAATCACCATTCACAACGTTAGGTGAACTAATATTGATTTTAGCCCTCAATACCAATTTTTGACCCCCAAAAATCCGAAATTGACCCCTATTCTGTATGAAAAACAACTGAAATGGTATTTTTCTGTCTTTACTCACCTCTTTACTCACCCTTCCATACCGCTTTCAGTGATTTTATATCAACTGCTCGTGATTTTAGCAGTTTTTACCGATTTTTGACTCCCTTAGAATCTTTGAAAATTGCTCTTCTTCGAACTCATCCTTTTGTTGGGGAATACGAACGTTCTGGCGAAATTTGGAATTTCTTCTTCTTTCTTTCTTACAAAATCATTCCTGTTTTATAGTGTTTCAAGTCTTCCCTTATCGGCCCTTTGTCATATCAAATAAAATAAATATCATAGCATTGATGGTATGAATAGCAGCCATGCGCCTCCTCCTAGGCGGATACTTCCATAATATTATTTTGCAATGTCAGGTCAACGATGCGTTTCACAAGACAGAATTGATTTGCCCTGTTGAACTTTTGGCAAGAAAACTCTCTCTTTCACCTTTTCCTATGATCCAATTAAAAAAACTGAAACCTTGACGGTGTCCGCATCTGAACACAGAAATGTACAGTGGTACCTTGGTTACCGTACCTTATTTAATGGTTATTTTGTGTGTGTGGAAGTTTGGTGAAAACTAGCCAAACCTTCCCATTCAAAGGCAGAATAAAGACTATCACTATCGGTTTTTTCAGCGGTGTATGTAGTAGGTAATGCATGAGTATTTTCGCATAATTAAATCAGTGGTATTTGGTCAGTAATATACCATATCATTTTTTTGTACGCCAGTGAAAAACAGGTACACTTTCACGTGATAGCCGTTCGTAAATAATAATAAGGGTGTTCACAGACATTTTATTCTAATAAACAATTTTTTGTCTGTAAGTTTTTTAGGGTTTCCTCTTTCAATGAAGCTTTTTTTCACGCCCTAATTTGTTGCAAAGACATGGATGATGTCCGCAAAATTTTGGGGCTTCGGCGGACGGTACTACATCAGAGGGCTTTCACTATATAAATTAATTTCTTGAGGCCTCATATGATTTGTAATAGACTTTTCCTACTTCTACTAAATCTCCTGCAAGTTTCTCTGTAACTTATAATCTTTATTCTCTACTTCTACTCTCACTACCGCTTATGTATCCACCACCCTGTCATGATATTTACTCTTCACGTTCTGTCTCTGTATTCTTTTTAAACTGCAACCACTGTGCTTGATACTAATTTATATTTTACCAACTAGTTACCTACCCTACCCTATGTAATTCTCTTATTTTCTCTTGAATGTTTGTATCTCATTTGCATTTTTCTACTAAATATTTGTGAACTCTTGTGAAAAACGGAAGTTTAACACAATAAAATCTTCTTTTTCTTCTTCTTCTAATTGAGGATACCCCACTAATGACCCCACAAAGACCATGTACTAATGTAGATAGGCTTTTCAAACCAATTTTAATTATTCTTCGGCAAAATTTTATTCTTACCTTGTTTAAAAAACCGGTACGTTGGTTTCCCATCTTTAATTATTCTTCGGCAACATTTTATTCTTACCTAATTTTAATAACCGGTACGTTGATTTCCCATCTTTAGCGTCGAATAAAAGGCCGTCTAGAGCACAATAATTCACTTCGAACCAATCGAGTGTCGAAAATCCCGTACCTACTTTTCATTGCATTAATTTTTGATGGTAACCCGAGAAATTTGATTAAATCCTTAATTATTCTTCCGTTACATGTTTTTTTGGTGTTTAAGGTGTTTTTAAACATCCGTTGACGCTTTGTAACAAGCTTCGATTAAAATTCATTTTGTTTCAGTGAAAGGAGTTTTCAATTTTTGAAAAAAAAAATTGGGAAACTCTTTTGAGGGATTTCCCCGGTTAAAAATTCCAATCTATGTCCCCGCGTTTTCTCTAGGAGTTTTATAGCTTCTCGACCGCTTAACTTGCCAGCGATCCAGACCACTTATCCATACAAAAAGGTTATTTATATTCCCAAATAATCTACTGTTCTCTGAAGGGATGATAAGGAATGATCATTATTCAATTTGATATTGGAGCGTTAGCAAGTATCCAGAACGCGAAAGGGTTATTTAAAAGTAGTACCTAGTGCAATCTTTTTCACTGGGCGATCTACGCTCCTTATTTTCTCTTCTTCCATGGATTACCACTGGACATCCTCGAAAATTCTGAATCCATCCCTGGATTCTAAAAATAAAAAAGTAGCGGTCATGCAACATGATGTTTGTTCGTCTAGATGTTTGCTCAACACTGTGAATACTTTGTTCTAAAATAACGGATGTAAACAACTGGGCGTGCAGAGATGCCCAGGCCTATTTTACTGAACGACTATCCAACTACTGGGCCAATGCCATTTTCTTGGTGGTCCAATTGTTCCACAGCCCAGTTTTTGTGACCATAGTAAATTTCTGCTATATGTCACTTTGTGTACTGGATATGGTAGATATTTAAAGCTTCGTGAACTTGGAAGGATAGCTTTTGTGCATAATATGAAATAACAGTCCACATTTCTTTTCGAACGCATGAAGAGAGTGTCTAACTACTGGGCCAGAATAAAGAAATTACTTCGAAAATCAGTGGCAAATCTTTTTCCAATTAGTTATTAAAATAATTTCATGATTTTCTTGCCGCAGAATCGCTGTTTAATGTGAAAATAAAGTTTGATTAATTGGATGAATGATCGGTTTTTTAAGATACGCCATTGAGGAAGAAAACTTAAGAAAAAAACCCTTCATTATACTACAATCAAACATTTTCCATCGGTTCTAACCATGGAAATTTCAGGTAATTTTGAAATAAAAAGTCAGTTCCGTAGATCTTTGGTATTTTGACGTGCTTGACATTTTCAAACACTCGGAAGAATACCATCCAAGCATAACTGCTTTGACCAAGTTTTCTGACTCCCTGAGTGTACCTACTGCAATTTCTAAAATTAGAAAGACGAATGTACCCAGCACTCCATCTTTGCGTATATTTCAACAATATGCTTCAACCCATGAGCACACCGTGGAGCTGGTGGTGGAGGCGGCGAAACAGGTGGCTAGGTTTCTGATCGCCGAGGTGTTGAGGTTGGGTGAGGGCGGAGATCCGGGCGTACTTCGATGGCTGGTATAAATTGATGAGACGGGAGCGGAGGTCGTCGTAGGCGGGAGCGGCGTCGGGGGAGAGGTTGGCAGTATGGAGCACCATGTCGTAAGGTAGTAGCGAGATGGTCTTGGAGTAGCTGCGTCGAGTTGGAAGAACCAAAACGCAGGATCTTGTGTGTAGAACAGCGGAAGAGTGAGGGGGATGGTGGTAGCGGCCGCGACGTCCGTGACGGCAGCAGTGGCGATGGTGGCGGTCGACTGCGACATGATAGGTCGAGTGTCCCTCACCGCTGTTGGCAAAAACGTCAGGGTTACCAGTGTGATGATCCGTAATGTTAGGGTAAGTTTGGGTAAGGTGAAGGAATAGGAGAGGTTTTGGCCCTTAGGAGTCTTATCGGGTTGGTAACGCCCCACAGTTATCACCACAGCAGGCATTAGTTGGAGAGGAGGCTAGCACCCCGTGGTTATCACCACAGCAGGTGCTAGAGGAAAGCGAGGTATACCGCGATTATCACCACAGCAGACACCAGGAGGAAGAAGACGAATACGGGTTATCATCACAGCGAGTATTCAAGAGGGAGCATCCCCCGGTTATCACCACAGCAGGCGCAAGGAAGGGTAAGAGAGAGAGGAGGTGTAGGTCGAGAGGAAAGTCGTGGTCAAATGAAGAGCTGGTTGTGCCGGTCGTTATTATAGGGACCTCCCTCTCCCCCCCTCCCCCCGTCACCCAAAGGCCATCATGGCCGTTGAGGATCGTTGGGGAGCTCGATGGAGGGGATCCTTCTAGTCCCTTTCCCGACGCGTCATCCCAGCTCGTCCTTCTCCACTTTTATTTGGTTAAATCTTATATTACATGAGAGTGTAGTGTTTGAGGGTTACCACGACAGTGCCATTTAACTGTCTTGATTCATCTGTTAATGCCACTTCTAGTGCTATTATACAAATTCATGGCGATCTCAGACTCCCAGGTTTTTGACCCATAAAAAATGATTTTTGGGAGCCTTCATTACAACCTCAGTTCTTCACTCTGTGGTCAAAATCAACTTCACATTAGGTCTTATCGCGCTCAAAAACATTGAAAACGATACCTCACACGCTCGTGTTCAATAAACCTTTAAGAAATGTCCTCGAAAAATCCTATTTTTACACCCACTTTTCCCGTATAACACCCCTGGGTGTATTCCGATCGGGCTGCCGAGCTTAGGAGCACAGCTAGAACCGAAATGTGTTTCAAAATGGGGATCCAAACTGTGTGCTGAAGAACGACGATTTTAGACCAAGATTTAACTTAAATTTAAGGTTGTAACTCCGTTAGAACCTCAATTTTCCACTCTTTGTCAAAATCGATTACATATTCGTTCTCCTCGCCACACAAGCTCATGTTACTAAAATTAAAAAAAACCCTATTTTACACCAATTTTGGTTTATTATTCTATGAATAATACACCTATGTATTCGCTCAGCAAGAATTTTTTAGCACCCCCTCCACATTTTTTCTTACACGTTTCAAGGTGCGTAGATTCCCAAAATGCAATGTTCGTCCGACGTCCACCGTCCGCCGTATCACCCATATCTACTTCATTTTCTGTCTAAAAAAGTCTTTCTTTCGCAGACAGGCTGCATTTGGGCCCTAGCTGTATCCCGAAACTTTTGCAGCCCGGTCGGATTATACCCAAGGATGTCATGGGTGGAGGATTGGTGCAAAAATAGGATTTTTGTGTGTTTTACCATGCGCTTTCGGTGCATAGTTTTCCTTGTTTTTTTTTTATTTTTAGGACGAGAAGACCGAATATGAAGTCGATTTTGCCCGTAGAGCGAGAAATGGTGGTTCTAATGAAGTTTCGGCCTTAAATTTACGTTAAATTTTGGTCTAAAATTCTCGTTCTTCCGCACGCAGTTTGAGTCTCCATATGGGAACGTATCTGGGTCCTAGTAGTGCTCCGATGCTTGGCAGCCCCACCGGAATACACTCACGAGTGTGATGGGGGAAAATGGGTGTAAAAGGGTTTTCGAGTTTTTTTGTTGAGGTTTTAGTGAACACGGGCTAGTGAGGTATCGTTATCCATGTTTTATAGGACTAGAATACCGAATATGAAGTTGATTTTGACCAAAGAGTGAAGAACTGAGGTTGTAACGAAGGTTCAGCTCCCGAAATTCATTTTTTATGAGTCAAAACGCTGGGGAATTGTCTGAAATCACCATAAATTTGTATAAAATAACACAAGAACTAGTATCGACGAGTGAATGAAGACAATTAAATGGCACTATCTATGAACAAAGATAATTTGTAAAAAATATATACGTATATTATAGGAGCCTAATTCGTGTTTTTGGGGAACAAAATTGGTGGGAACCTTCAGAAATAGCTAATTTAATTATTGCGTGAAAGAAACAATAAATGAACAGCGAAAATTTCTGTAGATGAGTCCAGTAAATAATGAAACCATTTTACAAGGACACCATCCATAACACTCCTGGGTACATTCCGATCGGGCTACAAACTTTCGGGACATAACTAGGGACCCAATGCAGGGAACGAATTTTTTAGACCGAAAGTGAAATATGGGTGATACGGCGAAATATGGGTGATACGGCGGACGGCGGATGAACATTGCATTCTGGTTTATTACTCCGTAAATATTACACCTATGTATTCGTTCAGCAAAAAATGTTTATATTAACCCCTCAAAATTTATTCTTTTACGTTTCCAGGTGCGTAAATTCCAAAACGCGGAAAAGTCCTTGTCACATGGGTTTATTATTCTATTGGACATATACCCACAGAAATGCTAGCTGTTCATTTATTGTTTTTCCGTGCGCAATAATAATTGAAACAGCTATTTTTTATGGTTTCCTCCTTTGGCCCCCAAAAACACGAATTACGCCACTTTTTTTTCTTTTTTCTTCAATGATCTTTGATAATTGATAGTGCCATTTCATTGTCTTGATTCAACAGTCAACACCTGTTAATACCTGTTAATCTAGTAGTATTATACACATTTATGGTGACTTCAGGGTATTTCCAAGGTTTCTGACTCATGAAAAATTAGTTTTGGGATGAGTTTTGGGAGCTGAACATTCGTTACAACCTCAATTCTTCACTCCTTGATCAAAATCAATTTCATATTCTGTCTTCTCGCCCTGAAAAAATGGAAAGCGATACCTCCCAAGCTCATATTCACTAAAAACTCAAAAAAAAACCCTCAAAAAATACTATTTTTACGCCAATTTGCCCCCCATAACACCCTTGGCCCGATCACCGATAACCCGATCAGGCTGCCGAACGTCGGCGCATAACTAGAACCAAATGTGTTCCCAAATGGGGACTCAAACAGTGTGCGGAAGTACGACGATTTTAGACCAAAGTTTAACGTTAATTTAAGGCTGAAACTTCGTTAGAACCTCAATTTCCTAGTCTCTGGTCAAAATCGACTTCATATTCGGTCTCCTTGTTCCAAAAAAACAAAAACAAAAAAAAACATGGAAAACGATACCTCAAAAGCTCATGTTACTAAAACACCATCTATATAACTAAATTTACAGATGATTTTCGTGGTGTCTGTCTGTTTGTCTTTCAATCACGCCAAAACGGCTCAATGGATCGAACCCATCTCGCGTATTTAAATGTTTCTATGACCAGGGAAGGACATAAGGAGGTTTACTTCCCGATCCGATGGATAGGGGTGGGGGTTTATGATCCATCACGCAAAAACGGCTGAATGGATCAAAGCCCCACCACCCCACCCACCCCGAGTTCTACCCGTCAGCGACGGGGACAACAGCTAGTAAAACCCTATTTTCACAACCATTTCTCACCCATAACACCCTTGGATATATTCGAATCGGGCCGCAAAGTTTTGGGACACAACTAGGGCCCAAATGGAGCATGTGTGCGAAACAACGAGTTTATTAGACAGAAATTAAAGTAGATATGGATGATACGGCGGACGGACATTGTATTTTGGTTTTGGTATATTATTCCGTGAATAGTACTGAATAATACACCTATGCAATCGCTCAGCAAAAAAGTTTTATAAAGCCCCTTCAGGATTTTTTCTTTTACGTTTCAAGGTGCGTAGATTCCAAAAATGCAATGTCCGTCCGCCGTCTGCCGTCCTCCATTTGGGCCCTAGTTGTGTCCCGGAACTTTGCAGCCCGATCGGAATATACCCAGGGGTGTTATGAGTGAAAATGGATATAAAAATAGGTATTTTTTGTGTAACATGAGCTTTTGTGGTATCGTTTTCCATGTTTTTTCGGGCAAGAAGACCGAATATGAAGTCGATTTTGACCAAAGATTGGAAAATTGAGGTTCTACCAAAGGTTCAGTTAACAACATTGATTTTTCATTAATCAAAAACCTGGGAAATCGTCTGAAATCACCATCAATTTGTATAATAACTCCAGAAAAAGTGTCAAAACGTGAATCAAGACGATTAATTGGCACTATCAATTATCAAGGATAATTTGAAAAAAAAGGACTATACCTAATTCGTGTTTTGGGGGCCAACATTGGTGGAAACCATCAGAAATAGCTTTTTCAATTATTTCACATGAAAGAAACACTAAATGAACAGCCAACATTCCTGCAGTTTTGTTTATTATTCTTTGAATAATACACCAATTTATTCGCTCACCAAACGATTTTCATAACACCCAATTTTGTCTTTTAAGTTTCAAGGTACGTAGATTCTAAAGGTGTAAGAAAGTGTAAAAACGTTACGTTCGCCGTATCATGCATGTCTCCTTTATATTTGGTCTGTAGAATTCGTTCTTTCGCACACAAGCTCCATTTGGGCCCTAGTTGTGTCCCGAAACTTTACAGCCCGATCGGAATATACCCTGGAGTTTTATTGGTGAAAAATGAATGTAAAAGTAGTGTATTTTGGAGTTTTAGTAACATGAGCTTTTGAGGTATCGTTTTCCATGTTTTTTAGGACGAGAAGACCGAATATGAAGTCGATTTTGACCAGAGTGGAAAATTGAGGTTCTACCAAAGGTTCAGCTTTGATTTTACGTTTAATTTTGGTCTAAAATCTTCATTCTTCCGCACACAATTTGGTTCCCCATTTGGGAACACATTTGGGTCCTAGTTATGCTCCAAAGCTCAGCAGCCCGATCGGAATACACCCAGGGGTGTTATGGGAGAAAAATGGGTGTAAAAATAGAGGGTTTTCGGTTTTTTTTTGAGGTTTTGATGAACACGACCTTGTGAGGTATCGTTTTCCATGTTTTTTTTTTAGGGCGAGATGACCGAATATGAAGTTGTTTGCAGAACTGAAGATTGAAGATTGATGAACTGAGGTGATAGCTCCCGAAATTAATTTTTTGAGTCAAAAACCTGGAAAATGGTCTGAAAAACATCAATTTGTATAATAACACTAGAAGTAGTATTAGCAGGTGACTCAAGATTATTAAATGGCACGATCAATGTTCAAAGATAATCAGTAAAAAAAAGGAAGAAAAAAATGAAAAATAGAAAAAAAGAGCAAGTCTTGTTTTTGGGGGGCCAAAATTTGTGAAAACCATCTAAAATAGCTATTCAATTATTGCACGTGAAATAAACAATAAATGAACAGCAACATTGCTGTAGGTATATCCAATAGAACACTAAACCCAAGTGACAAGGACTTTGCAGCGTTTTTTATTCTGTGAATAATACACCTATGTAATCGCTCAGCAAAAAATTTTTATAACAACCCCTCACAATTTTTTCTTTTACGTTTCGAGGTGTGTAGATTCCAAAAACGCTGCAAAGTCCTAGTCACGTGTGTTTATTATTCTATAGGACATACCTACAGAAATGTTAGCTGTTCATTTATTGTTTCTTTCATGTGTAATAATTTAAATGGCAATATTTCTGATGGTTTCCACTAATTTTGGTCCGCAGAAACACAAATTACGCTTTTTTTCTCTTTTCAAATTATTTTTGACCATTGGTAGTGCCATTTAATTGTCTTGATTCACCTGTTGACACTTTTTGTAGTGAAAATATACAAATTGATGTTTTTCAGACCATTTCCCAGGTTTTTGACTCATAAAAAATGAATTTTGGGAGATGAACCTTCGTTACAACCTCAATTCTTCAATCTTTGGGCAAAATCGACTTCATATTCGGTCTTCTCGCCCTAAAAGCCTGGAAAAAGATACATCAAAAGCTTATTTTACTAAAACACCTAATAACACCTTTTTTTTCACCAATTTTTTACCAATAACACCCCTGGGATATTCCGATCGGGCTGCAAAGTTTCGGGACACTTCACTAGAGCCCAAATGGAGGGTGCGTGCGAAAGAATGAATTTTTTAGACCGAAATTGAAGTACTCATGCATGATACGGCGGACGGACATTGCAATTTTTGAAACCACGCACTTTAAAACGTAAAAGAAAAAAAATTGAGGGGGTTTTATAAAAATTGTTTGCTGAGCGAATACATAGGTGTGTTATTCGCAGAATAATAAACCAAAATTTCGAGGGGGGGTGTTGGAAATTTTTTTTGCTGAGCGAATACATAGGTGTATAATTCACAGTATAATAAACCAGAAGTAATGAGACTAGCTGGTTGTATGACGGGTGGTTACTGAAGACAGCCAATTGGAAGAACGACGTGACGAATGGAGGTGTATAGTCAGTAGAGGCAGGAAGGAGTAGGAAGAAAGCGGTCAACTGAGGATTGAAGGGCGTCCGCAAATACAAAATCAACAAGACGACCTGATACATAAACGAGATGATCGTATTGTTAAATGAACAAAATGACTATACAATTATGTATCCTATTGAGACTGAGAGGAGAGTGATGGTGGGCCCTCGAGAGTCCTCCTTCTAGACTGCCGATATTATCACCAGTTAAGAAGGGATAGCGATTAGGTTTCAGCCTGACCGCCTCCATCTTCACTCGGAAAACAAACGACTCGAGAACTGCCCACCGTCACACCTGATACAGTGAAACCTGGTTATAAGAGACCTGGGTATAAGATAATCCTCTATAAAAGAGACGAAAATCGTGGGCCCCACCCTTGAGGCTCCAAAACCTCTGCATAAGAGAGTATGTTACCTCTGTGTGAGAGAAAATTTTTTCATGGCGAGTCCCTGTATATAAGAGACTCTGCAACGATTTTACCTCTGCACAAGAGACTGATATCAATTGTATCAGCTGACAGCTGATCATTGGAGATTAGAGGAGATGAGTTTTATTTTTGATGTGTGAGATAGATGTGTTTTCATGTTTGGCATCATATGCCACTCATGTTGGCACAAAGTAGCCACGTAGCCCGTTCTTTGCTATGCTTTCCTCCGTGACACTGTTCCCCCTTGAACGTAAGCGTGTTGTTGGGAAGGCATTTGTATAAAAATGCAGTCTCATCGCATTTTATCATGCATGTACATATTTATAATACGCAATAATAATAATATTTAAAAAGTAATATTATTCTATTCTTTCCCATCACCATAACGGGACAAGGAAACCTGGGTATAAGTAGAACCTATGGTAAGGAGAAACCTCTTTATAAGAGACTTTTTTTCGTTCCCGTTATTACCTCTTATAACCAGGTTTCTCTGTAATATTTTTAATAAGTAATATTATTTTATTTTTCCCATCACCATAAACCTCTTTATAAGAGAGTCGTCACAAGTAAACCTGGGTATAAGACAAACCTGGGGTAAGGAGAAACCTCTTTATAAGAGACTTTTATTTCGTCCCCTTGGGTGTCTGTTATAACCAGGATTCACTGTATACCCGAAATATTTGCGGGCTTGGGGTAAACAGAAACGTCAAGAGTAGCACATCACCCAGAAGTAAATAATAATCATCATACTACCAAATGATAAGAATAGTATTTTTACCGATTGATTAATATATGCGGTTTAGCAGTAATCCTTCACTTGGTGGTAATTACATTGGCTTGGTATGTTACAGGAAGGAAACGGTTCGGGCTATCTCGAAGTGCAAATCCTCGAAATGTCCAACTACCTTGGGGCTCGGAGAGATGGGTGCTGTGGGGGCGGTCTGCCTCCTAGACCTACCGCCCCCTGCCTCACCAAGTGTCAGACATTCTTCCGCCTCTGTCTCAAGGAGTATCAGAGTAACGTTACATCAGTCGGTTCATGTTCCTTCGGAAACGCCTCCAGCCCCGTCATTGGTGGCAATTCCTTCACCCTCACCAACCCATCTGACGCCACCCTACGACTCCACTTTACCTTCAGATGGACGGTAAGTCATATTCTTAATGACAATCTAGTTTTTTGGAAGTTCCATTTGGTACGATTAAATTTTCTACCTATATACCTAGCAACATCGCAATTATATTGACTAGAATCAAGACATTTCATGTTTTACTAATGGTCGGAGTGAAAGGCATTTTAACTGGTATCACCAGCCTAGATCCACCAGCTGACGTGCCTTACATGGTATATCCATTCTACGTATACATAGACTCTCCTGCTATTATCAACAACGCGCTGCGACCCTACGTTATCAGATTACCATAACTTCCGGAGGAACTGGTCGTCACTCGCTGGTCGAGTACAGTAGGCGAGCCCTTTCGCGGTAAGGACATCGTCATCAGGACGTCGAGAGAATCAGTCATCATCTCTCGACGGGCTGATGATGATGTTCTTACCGCGAAAGTGCTCGCCCCCTGTGTTCGACCGGCTAGTGACGACGAATTCCTCCTGAAGGTATGGTAATGTTACCCGATGAGGTTTTTATAAAACATCGCAAATAATCTAATTAAGTTTAGGATATATATATTTTTTTTCATGGATATCTTCAACAGATTGCTGTAGACATTCGTTGCTTATTCAAGTTAAATGATGTTTTTAGCGTAATGTTCCGTACAGCTTGTGTTTAATATCGTGTATAATAATTTACCGTGGTCAGTGTTCGAAGTTAGTGCCAGATGCACGGTCAATGTCCCCCGCTGGTTCTAACTATGTTATTTGAGCTAGTCCCTGCGAAACATAACATTTTTATACCCCCGTTCATTGGATGGTTTGAAGCGAGGTTATATTTAGAATCAGGGCTGGTTTTTTATGCAATATCGTGTCAACCAATGTGTTGTCGGAATTCAAATCATTGAATTCTTGAGAGTCTGAAATTTGATTATACAGACCTTTGGCTATGAAAAATGTTGATGAGTAGGTCGTATATTTGGTCTTTGGTCTTATCTGGTGGGCGTCCTATTGTTGACTATCTCTAACCTAAACATGGTTCGCCATTGATCTATGAATGAGCTATATCTTTAGATATAGAACTCCATGAGGTATCCTTAAGGTCCTCATGTTAAGGTTAACGTCATAGCCAATATTATGAAAACGGGTTCGAGCTCATGAGCCACCCCGAAAAGCGTAGCCATAGTGACTCTACCATTCATACCTACACATATGTTCAGCTGCTGTGTTCTCCGCTCCGTGTTGAGTGTTATGCACGAGTTTCTCTGATAGGCAAGAGTTCGATTTGTTGATTGATATACAAGTATAGCTCCGGCCCGATCTACCTACTCAGTAGACAGTCATACAAGACAAGTCAAGACAGTCGTGCGCAATGCATATCCAGATAGAGATTAGTTTGTTCGTATAGCGGTAATACAACTTCAGAGCTCATTCATTCGTATTGATCATTAGTTCCAAGTCACAATAACGTAAAATTGTATCGTATTTTTTTCACGAGCTGAAAATGGCTGATAATTCAACAGACAGTGGTTAAGTAGTTTTCTATAATCGTTGCGACTTGATCGACTGCACATTTTACAATAAACCTTATCATGGCACATATACAGCATCGGGCGGGACGCAGACATTGTACACGAGCTTGATTCCACATTAATTTGACATTTCTTGCAGTGTATGGGGCCTGAACTTGGATATACCAACTGTTTGCCACGAAATATAGTCGTATGCTAGATGATATACTGCAAATAGGTAGTTTCGTTGCCCTCCGGTGGTTCACTATCAATGTAATGTATTGTAAGCAGAGTACCGTTCCTTTCAGAGCTCCAGTTGAATACTGTACACTGGAAACTTGTTTGCATATTGGTGTTTTGTTCGATTAATAAGATGGTCTCAGATGTATTCTGGTTTGATGCTGGATGGAAAACCCCTATGACCCTCCTGCGGCGTATTTTCTCTTTTGGTAGGTATGGAGAGGAAGAAGAAAAAATATTTATAAAGAATAAGCTCCATCGTTCATAAATGGTTTCGAAAATTCACCAAAAAGTACCCACCTGCGAGAATGTATGTAAATTAGTGAAGTACCTTGGCAACTGAAATTGTAAGTACGAGTTATGTTATAACAAACATTAAAATGGTTAATTTACAAAGCTGTAGACTGCCAAACAAGGTGAACAAATAAATTGAAAATACAGAAAAAAATTCTTCAAATCCCTACGTGCTTAACATATTGCACTGGTATGCTTGTTATTAATTATTATAAAATAACGAATAACTTTATTTAACGAGTCTTCAAGTTACAGCATACTTCAATGGGGAGAATGTCGTTTGAGAGGTATCGGATGTTCCATGTGTTTGTGTGGTCTGTTTACTAAAAAACAGGAGTTAGGAGAAACATCGTAATTTTCTCTCCGCTAGATATTCCGATAGCTTTTTTATTCTTTGTTATCAATCAAGAGATTGTTAGAGTCACATTTAGTACTGGCATATTGCAAGCTGACAAGCACCAGCATGACGATGGAGTATGTACGTCGCGTGGTCTGATCGTTTACGGAAGCGGTAGCATTATAGACGGACAAAGCATTGCGTGGAGGAGGTTCTATGCGACGAAGAAATGTTATAGGATGCGGCGACCTCACACTTCGACTCCTACTCCTCAAGGATGACCGTGCACTCCCCTTTCAAGCTCTCGAATGCCTACTCATCTTGCTCCCGTGTTGATTGGGCAGGTGCGTAGGTGAGCTTCCTTTATTCAACTGATTTCTTTTATTTATAAAACTCGCTCCTTTCGATTCAATTCAGGAGGTAACGGGCATCTTGAGGGGAGGTAACTCATAAATTATTCAGTATTTCAAATTCTGCGGACAAATTTGCACTGACGCTGAACTCAGCAGCCTGACCGTTACAGATTGGCGGCAGTGGTGAGGGGGGGGGGGGGGGGGGGTGGATACTCGATACTCGTATCTGTTATGTATAACATGAAAATTAAGCGAAAGAAAAACATACAACAGGTTTTGACCTGAGAAAATAATGTAACTTATTATTATTATTATTATTGAAGCTGTTTGTCGATGCAGTTGTGTATGCTATTTATTGAGGAACACGAGGTATAAGAAACATGTCTCTGCCTGGAAGTCACCTCGACAATGCAGCAACACTCACTAACTAAACAAATTAAAATCAACGTCATTTATCATTTTTCAACCCTAGTATGACAATGGACCGAATTTTAGCCTTGTTTGATTGTTTGATTCCAGAGGAAATGTACATTCATCATCCATTCGATACTTCACTCAGCAATCTATACCTCTATCTATTAAATTAAACATTGTCTGAGCAAACTCTAGAAGCAATGAATTTGGTAAGAAATTTACTGCAGATCAACTCTCAACTACGAGTCACTTATATATGATTCCTTTATGAAAACAAAGCGATTGCCGGGTTTCTTCATTCGTGGAGGTTTAGTACAGTGCGTTTCTCTTGGTATACTATTCTTAGAGAGGCTTCATTTTATCGGATTGTCGAAATAAATAACCTAAATTTGACTCTCGATGTATAAAGTTCGAAATGCTTCAGTTCGAATAAGAGGTGTGAGTAACAAAAACACAGAATTTGCGACGAATTAACAATTAAAATGAAGTAACACATATTTATGGAAACATCGAAACCAAACCATTCTAACTGAACTTACAAACATACTGTGAACAGTGAAATTTAAAAGCAAAAATAAAACGAAATGATTTTCGAAGAACTGTTAATACCTAATACGTCATGTTAGTGCACGCCGACGTTGTTGAACAAAAATTCTCCGAACTACCAATGGCTACTAATTTCGAACGTTTCCCCATTCATTTTATTCTCTAAACTGAAAGACAGCGTGTTCGAGGTTTGCCAGCCATCGGAAATGCGCATTACCGAGTGATGTGCCATAACGCATAGGATTTGCACTAGATGTACCTACTTATTCCAGTTAAAGTCAGGTTTTCAAGAGACCAAACCAAAATGCAAGCAAGCTTCACTAAAATGTAAGAGATTACTATCGTAAGCTGTACGAAACTACAGCCAACTTGGCAGTTGATCGTTTTCGGAGTAAGCCACATTAGGTAACAGCTACTATCTGTACGGTAGACACTTCTCTCCTGCATAGGATAACGAGCCCAACGTGAATTTTCAGCCACATGCATGACGTCTGCTCGTTCGCTCCATTGCATCTTTCAGGTTTTAACAAGGTCTACCCACCCTGTAAAATTCAAGAGATGAGTCGAAAATGAAAATGTGGATTGTCCCTCCCCTGTTCTCTTGTCTCTGGATAAGATAACCTCAGATTTTGCAATAAATGAGAAAGTGATGCAAATCTGTGTTGCATCGATGTGTCGAATCCCAAACATCCATATTACCGCTTCATCTATTGACTCTAAAACACAGAAATACCGACGCTGCTTAAAATCGTCCATCTAAGAAGAAGAAATCCGTAGGACTCACACTATCAATTACTGAGAGCCAATAATCCTTTTCGTTATTGACACCTCACAACCAAATATCACGGCCCTTCATTTCTTTTCCAAGTATTAATAACCAATTATGCTGGATCATTTCATGACGTTATTAACGAATTCTTGTTATGTTTTTTTTTTCAGCGCTCCTTCGCGCTCATCCTGCAAGCGATGGACCTCAACAACCTGACTTTGCCAGGTAAAACCTAGGTCAGATTTTTCATTCAACCTCCCTCGCGCGAGTGTGGTATCTGGTTGCTTATCTTCATTGAAGTTCCTGTGGTGAAATGGGCACCGCGTCCTCGAATGCCTCAAAAAGGGGTACCCATATTCGTTGCTTTACTCCTTCTCGTGCTCCATTGCAGTACTTTACATTTTCTTGTAAAATTATTCGTTTTCACATAGCAGCTCGCATGCGGGATGTATTCGGCGATAATTACGTTTATGTTCATTCTTTCAAACAACGGCTTCTAGTAGGCTTTGTAATCAGCTTTGCAAATCATTCTAACTGCCTTACTTTATAATTTCAAGATGTATTGGATGGATTTGATGGATGGATTTTCGAGTAGTACGGTTGCCCCAATATGAATTGCATAGCAAGCTATAACGTGGCAACCTCACACATACTACTTATTATGTATTTCTCGTAATAACTAGACGGCTTGACGAAGAGCGGAAATAGCTTTAGATAGTTTTGTGAAGAGAATATGTTCACGCCAGTTATGGCTTCTGTCAAACACTACTTTCAGGATTCACCGGAGTTATTGTGACAGTCTTAGATATGGATCACGTGGTATGCAGAGGATTTTGCTTCTTTGTTTGTGGTGTATTATTTTCTTACAAATTAAAAATCGGAAAAATATAATTTTTAACGTTCACAACAACATACGCAACCCATCCTAGTTCGTTCGGTCCTAGGTCGGTGGGGTAAATACTTTACCACAAAACAGCTTCTCAAGTTTGTTTGAAGTAGGTAGCTAGTAGAAAAGTTGGGCAGTTGTATTTAATATCGCGACGTTAATGCAAAAAAAAATAAAATCAACCGGGACTGACGGCATTTTGAGATCTCACTTGAAAAAGCACGGAAGAAGACCAAATAGAAAACGATCTTACAAACTACGGAATGGTAGTATGAAGGATCATGCACTGGGGATCGCAATGTGGGATGGAAATGGATTGTCAAATCTTATAGTAGAAACTGGACGATTCCCTCCATCCGATAAGTTTCATTTATTTATATATTATTATTATTAGCTTTTATCCCTTTCATTATTATTATTGTCCTCCTGTTTTCCTCAGTGAACAAAGCTGGATAATTGTGGTGGAGGTACGGGCGAACCAAGCCACTCCCCTAATTATTATTAATAAGAACTGAGCATGTGGAAACAGACAGTTGCCTATTCCAAAAACTGCCGCACTATTCTTGTTTGTTCAATATCACAGCCTTCTGCATCAGGTAACACATGTCTGTGGTGATCCCCAGGGTAGTTAAACCCTTGGGGGTTTTTTAAAAATTCGGTTATTTTAATGGTATTTAGGTTTTTTATTTTTATGGGTATTTATTATTATTATTATTATTATTATTATTTGGGTGGTCATCACCCGTGGGGGGTAAAAAGTGTCACGGGGTGCGGCGGGTGGGGGGCCTAAGGGCCTATTCCCACCCACAAGTGCATGTGGAGGGCTCAGTGGTCGAGCATAATAGCCTCCCCCAAAAACTCCCTCATCAGGCTACACGAAGCAATCAGCACGGCCTTCTGCATGTCCTCGTAAAGTCCACCAGGCAACCCAAGGATCCTCAAACTTTCATGGAGTTTTTTGGGTATTACCCTGGTGGCAGACAAGACCATGGGAATGATCCGTACCACCTCCTGCTCCCACATGGTCCTTATCTCGTTAGCAAGGGATAAATACTTATTTACCTTCTCCCTGTGCTTGGCTTCGAGGTTTGATGTGAGAGGTACAGAGATGTCAATTAGGTAGGTCGTTCCCTCCGCCTTGTACACAAGGACAATATCAGGCCAGCGCGCGGTGATTGGCAGATCGGTATTATTATTATTATTATTATTATTATTATTTGGGTGGTCATCACCCGTGGGGGGTAAAAAGTGCCACGGGGTGACGCGAGTGGGGGGCCCAAGGGCCCTATTCCCACCCGCAAGTGCATGTGGAGGGCTCAGTGGTCGGGCACAATAGCCTCCCCCAAAAACTCCCTCACCAGGCTACACGAAGCAATCAGCACGGTCTTCTGCATGTCCTCGTAAAGTCCACCGGGCAACCCAAGGATCCTCAAGCTTTCATGGAGTTTCTTGGGTATCACCCTGGTGGCAGACAAGACCACGGGAGCGATCCGTACCACCTCCTGCTCCCACATCGTCCTTATCTCGTTAGCAAGGGATAAATACTTATTTACCTTCTCCCTGTGCTTGGCTTCGAGGTTTTATGTGAGAGGTACAGAGATGTCAGTTAGGTAGGTCGGTCCCTCCGCCTTGTGCACAAGGACAATATCAGGCCAGCGCGCGGTGACTGGCAGATCAGTCGGTAGCTCATTGTCCCAATACATCTTGTTATTTTCATTCTCCAAGTACCTGACTGGCTGATACTGGAAGTAGCGCGTCCTGTCCTGAACAGGAGCGTGCTTTAAGGCCAGCTCTTGATGGACTATACGCGCCACCATGTTGTGCCTATACAGGTACTTGGTGGGAGCAAGGGCCGGGCAACCCACCAAGTACCTGTCAGAACCAGTCACCAATCATCTGCAAGAGGCAGAGCTGTCGACAGCAGGGGACACGAGCTGTGCACAGAATCGCCTGTGCAGCTCCTTCGCTCTCCAGGCCTCACCTTTCGCCACACCCTCAACCACTTTCCCAAGAGGGTCAGCATTGGGCACGCACAGACTGAGGGGGGTAATGCCCTCGTCCATCTGACAAACTGCATTTGGAATGAGGCTGATAGTAACGCGACCAAGAAAATACTCCCGAAGCCCGCCCGCCTGCCGATAGCAGAGGTTGGAGATGTCAGGGAATCCCCGACCCCCAACACTGCGTGGAGGCGTGACTCTCTCAACCGCCGACTTGGGGTGATGAGCCTGGAAGGCAGTCGATTGAGTCCTGACTAGGCGGTCCAGGGAAGCAAGCTCAGGGTCCCGCCACTTCACAACCCCAAACGCCCGCAGTGAGAGCAGCAGAGAGGCTGCATACATGTGAATGGCCCTGGCCATGTTGCGGGAGTTGAGACCTGACTTGAGAAGTGCCTGAAGTCTCGAGCGAAACCTCTCAGTCAGAGTCTGCTTGATGGAACCATGGTCAAGGCCGGCAGCCTCTGCGTACCCTAAGTACTTGTAACACTGACCCTCCTCCAGGTAATCGATTGAGGAGACGGATGATCGAAGCAAAAATGGCTCAACCTCTGTGAATTGGCCATGCTTGAGGGTGCTCAGCCTGCATTTATCGACTCCAAACCTCATATGGATGTCTGTACTAAACTCCTCAGTCAGACGCAAAAGGTAATCCAAATGACGCCTGGTAGAGGCAAACAGCTTCAGATCATCCATATAGAGCAAGTGACTAACTATTGTGAGACGGTCTCGTCCACCTTGGAAGTACTTCAGCTTCCAGCCCACTTGACTCCTCTGGAGGCTACGGGAAAGGGGGTTCAGCGCAACACAGAACAGCAGGGCGCTCAAAGAGTCCCCTGAAATATGCCACGCACCACCCTGATCTCCCCCGCATCCATTAACCCAGACGATGTCTTAAGCTGGAGCCGAGTACGCCACTCGCTCATGAGGCAATGGAGCAGGCTGACAAGATGCTTGTCAACTTTGTACATTTCCAGCACCCTCAAGATCCATGAGTGAGGCACACTGTCGAACACCTTGGCATAGTCGATGTAGGACGTGTAGAGTCCAAGTGCCATCGCCTTGCCAGATCCATAACCACCCCGTTAATGGTAAGCTGCTCCTGACAGCCCATTGAGCCCTGAACACATCCTCTCTGCTCATCGGCCAGGATGTCGTGGAGCTCAAGGTGGTCGTTGAGCTTTCTGCAAAGTACAGCTGTGAGGAGCTTGTCTTCCACCGACAGACAGGTGATCGGCCGAAACCCCGCCGGGTCTGTAGTATGGCCGTCCTTCGAGATAAGCTGCATCAGGCCCATACAGAACTCTGCAGGGAACTCGGACGGCTGCCTTATGGCCTCCGAGAGAGCCCCTGCAAGAGCAGCATGGGCAGACTTGAACTTTTTGAGCCAGAAGTTTTGCAGCTTACTCGGTCCGGGTGCCCTGCAGCTGGCAAGCTCGGATACGGCCCTCGACACGCCCTCAGCAGTGATTTCGATGGGGACCATGGATGGGCAGTTCCTTATAGAATCACTCTCCACACGAATCCAGCCTGCCTGCTCTTTATAGGATATTGGGGCAGACCAGATTACAGCCCAGTAGTCCCTCAGCCCTTTAGGGCAGGGTGGATCAGTGACGACCATATCCTCCTGATGAAGGGAACGGCAGAAACCCTTTTCGCTACGAGCAAACAGCGGGTTGTCGCAGGAGCGCTGATAGTTTTTACGGTAGCACTGAGCACGCTTCCGCAAGGTGGCTAACGTGATCTTCAGGTGATCTATGAGCTCCGCAGGCTTGGTTGTACCCACCCCAGCATATCGACGGGTGACTGCCAAGATCCTTCGGTCCAGCCTCCAACCTCGGCAACCCGCAACATGCTGGCTAAGCCGCCCAATATTAGCTCGCAGGTCCTTAATTTTTGTATCTAACCTGCAAAGCCATGGCGGCTCCGTGGAACCGCACCCTCCCTGACCAGGCAGTCGGCCAACAGGAGGGACCCGCTCTCCGTGGAGGCGTGCCAAAGTGACCGCCCCACAGAACAGGAGATCAGAGATCACCCGCTGGCCCACACACTCACTCAGCCGTTCCCCAATCAGGGCATCCACACAGCCAAGGATCCGGGCTGTCTTGCCACTAGTCCTCCAACGAGGAAGGACTGGACGAAAATCAAGAGCCATCCCCCGGAACTCAGCATGAGTCTGACCAAAGGCAAGCTCTCATTCCGGGGGCTAGGCCTTATCCACTACCACCCCCTCAACAGGAGTGGGGTCGGCTGGTGGTTCTGCCGACGGACCCTCAGGCTGTTTGCTCCCATCACTGCCCTCATCACCACCCTCTGCCACAGTGGCCTCCTCTGCCACAGTGGCATGCTCTGCCTAGTCCGGAGACTCAGGTGCCTCCAGCACTTCCTGCCGAATCCTGTCTACTGTTTGGCTACTGAGTCTCTGCTTTGTCATCACCGCATGCAGCTGCCCCGACACAACTTACCTGGTGAGATGCAAGTACTGGGGGTACTGGCATACAAATTCTTCATGCAGTTCTTGCCGATGCCCGCCAGTCTCAGCTCTTCCATCAGTGATTTCGAAGTACACCCGGACAAGGAACTCATTCATTTCTCTGGTCCATGTAGTCCGGGTGCCTCGACTAGTGGCTCGCAGGGGAGGGGGCTGGAATGCCACCCCAACTCCACCAGCAAGGGGGCACAGGTTCCTAGAGGTGCCTGCACCCCGATCATGAGAAGGGCTGGATCGACCACTAAACCCTCCGGCCATTTCCGCGCTGGTATGTCTTTCTGAGGGGGTTCCTCTTCTGCTGTTGGGGACTGAGTGTAGTTTCAGGTGGACATGGGAGTTAGCCATGGCCACCCTAGCCAGGTCGCAAGGGTGCTGCGTTGAGGGCCCCTGGCTTCACCTTGCTGCCTTTCACCCTTCACCAGGAACCAGAAGGGGCTAATTCCAGAGACCGCCTTGATGGTCTGGGCACTCTGAATGGAGTAGTTCCCTTTTAGTACACCTTTTACGACACGCAGGGAATACGGCAGGTATATTCTAGCAGCCACTACCTTATTATTGTTGTTATTATTACGATTATTATTATTATTATTATTGTAATTATTATTATTATTGCTTGGGACATTCGAGAGCTTGAGCTCGAGAGCTGAAGGGAACAGATCCGCAGGTGAGAGGGGGGACCACCTCTACGCTCTCTTCCTTTTTTCCAACTACTGTTTCTCTCAACTAGGTACTCCGCTCCCGACTTCGCAGGACCTACGGACCTACTTCTCAGAAAAATTCCCTTGTCAAATTCCTTTTCCACCTTCGCTCCACACTCCCGGTTGCCGACGATTGGAAATCCACGATACTTCTCTTCGCGGGATTTCTTCCTGGACGGAGAAGCTGCAGGATCCCGAAGGATCCAAATCTAGGGCCTCAGGTAAAAGGCAACGTCGCCACCTAGGTCAGTCACACCTATCCATCCTTTTCAATTTTATTTTCCCCAAAGCTGGAAATTCCTTATAATTATATCTTCCGCCTCGTTTTAACGGCCTCTCTCTCATAGAAGGGTTCAGTCAACTTCCTAGACAGGTTGGTAGTACAGAAGTATGTATACTATTCAACGGTGGTTTTAGCACACCCTATTTATACAGTCCATTCTATCCCCAAAAATTATTATTATTATTAGTTTTTTTCTCTAATAGCCTGGACTCACGGGAATACCATGGGGGGAAATCTTTACTCTAACGCCAAGGTGATCGCTGTCGCTGGTCGGATAGGCATATGCAAGCTTTATCAAACGTTGTATATTTCGAAATATAGTTGTCCACCCCGTCCACCCCATAGTACATGCAAAACGATTTTGCACATCGTGATTCAAGGATGGAAACAGTAAAAAATATGATAGTACAAGTCGCAAGGAAGCACGGAGAGCATCTACTAAAACATCAAAACCTGGAGAAGCTCAACGTTTTCGCAACGAAGAACACCTTCCGCGCCACATCACACCTAGTTGTGTTGTGTCGATACAAGTGAACTTCGAAATACGTATTGTAAAAATTTTTCTGATGTAGTAATTCATAAATGACGAAAAAATTATAGTTGAGATCCTGGCTGTTTCATGGTAATTTATAGCAAATAGCAGGCTGATGGGAAGCCGAAATGTATTCCGAAAGCGGACGACGTTTATTGGATCTGTTTTGAGTGAGTAGCTTTTACAAAAACGAGTAGTCCAAACAAAAGAAATGAATCTCCAACTCTCACAGGAAGCGAGAGCGAGATGAGCATCTTCCTTTGGGTACTGGGAGGTAGCCGTGGCCACCAGCACAATATCTCAGACGTTTTAATAAGGTAACGATCAGGCTTATGGTCGTTACATTATCAGTCTACCAGGAGAAGAAATGGAAAATGCTAAACAGGGCAACCTCGAACGGGTTGGTCAACTAAACCTGCCTTGGCAGTGAGGTTGGAGGGCATCGTCAAGGGCGGAATCCGAAGCTAAACTTTTCAACTACATACTTCTCGAGAGACACAGAACACGTCTTGGCTTCCCTAGTGACAACCAAGATGAATATTAATTCTATATCATATTCAATTTAGGTATTTAAGACCCACTCAGTTTACTTAGAGTGCCGGTGCACTGTGGACCTGAATGTGGTTTTAGCGCTGACAAGTTATGAGGTTAAATTATAGGGAATATCGTGCCGGAGTTACGGAAGCTTGAAAACTGCTATTTTTCGTTTTTATACTTCGTCTTCTTCTTCTAGTTCTCGTTGTTCTTGGACAGGGCTACAGCCTCACAGGCATAACGGCTCGAGCTGAAATTTTGCACACACATTCGTTATACTCTAAGGAAGTGCCTTTTGCCCCCCCCCCCCCCCCCCCCTCCTACCTTGGAAATTTTTAGGTATAACTAGGTACCTACTAAGAAAATAAGATTTAGGTACTGGGAAAACGTGTTTACTTCGTAAATGCAAAGATGTGATAGCCCCCCTCCCATCCCAACACACAACAACTCCATTGTAAAAACTTGCCCGCGAAAAAAACTTTCTCAGCCGCAAAAAGGATTGCTATTCATTTTGCCCGCCGAAAAAGTATTGATAGGTACCTACGTACCCGATTTGCCCGCCGAAGTAACATGCTCGGTGCTTCGCACCTCGCTCTTGGATGTGCGAGCAAAAACCTGCCGGGGCAAACAGCTTCACGGTCTGGGGGGAAGGAGCAGGTGTCTGTACACATATCCAACAGAGGAGAACTATATGCACCATCCAAGAGCGAGGTGCTAAGCTACTTCGGCGGGCAAAATAGGTATCAATCCTTTTTGCAGCTGAGGATGTTTTTTTGGCGGGTAAATTTTTAGACAAAAGGTACTTCCTTCAAGCGCAACGAATGTGTGTGCAAAATTTCAGCTCGATCCGTCATGTCTGTGAGGCTGTAGCCCTGTCAAAGACCAACGAGAAGAAGAAGAAGAAGAAGTAGAAAAAATAGCGATTTTCAAACTTCGGAGAAGTGAAAAACTTGAAAACAAGCGATTTTCAAACTTCTATAACTCTGACACGTATTGGTACACGTCCTCTGCTCCTAGGGGTCCTAGGTACGATAAATCAACACCGGAGACCCCTAGGGGGCCGATTTCGGAGGTATAACCCTACCCCTACTTGTAGTGTCATGTTTTTTCCCTTCTGGTTTATTATTCTGCGAATAATATACCTATTTATTCGCTCCGCAATTTTTGTAACACCTCCTCAAAATTTTTTCTTTTACGTTTCAAGGCGCGTAGATCGTTCATATCGACTATATTTTCCGTCTGAAAAATTCATTCTTTCGCACACATGCTCTATTTGGGTCCTAGTGGTGTTCCGAAACTTTGCAGCATGATCGGAATATACCCACGGGTGTTATGGGTAAAAAACGGGTCGTTTTCAATTTTTTTATTTTTTTTTTAATTTTTATTTTTTTTAGGACGAGGAGACCGAATATGAAGTCGATTTTGATCAAAGAGTGAGAAATTGAGGATCTAACAAAGTTTCAGCCTTAAATTTACCTTAAATTTTGGTCTAAAATCGTCGTTCTTCCGCTAACAGTTTGGGAACACATTTGGGTCCTAGTTGTGCTCCGAAGCTCGACAGCCAGATCGGAATACGCCCAGGGGTGTTATGGGGGAAAAATGAGTGTACAAATAAGGGGTTTGACGGTTTTTTGAGGTTTTACTGAACATGAGCGAGTTTTCCAGATTTTTTTAGGGCGCCGAATATGTCGAAAAGACCAAAGACCGAAAATGTAGTTGGTTTTGACCAAAGAATGGAGAAACGAAGCTGTAACGAGGTTTCAGCTCCAAAAATTCATTTTATATGAGTCAAAAACCTGGGAAATCGTCTGAAATCACCATAAATTTGTATTTTAACACTGGAAGTAGTATTAACAGGTGTATCAATATAATTAAATGGCTCTATTAATGGTCAAAGATAATTTGTAAGAAAAAAAAATAGGATCTTTAATCGTGTTTTTGGGGCCAAAATTGGTGGAAACCATCAAAAATACCTATTTCAATGATTGCATATGAAAGAAAGTATAAATGAACAGCCAACATTTCAATATTTCTGTAGGTATGTCCAGTAGAATAATAAACCCATTGGACAAGGACTTTGCACGTTTTTTGTGAAGGAAACAGTGGGAAAATCTTGAAAAAGACTATCGCTTTGGAGGGTTCGCACTCCTCAGCCACTAAAAACCCATTAACCCTTATCCTTGACCTAATCCACCCCGGAATCATTTGTCCTGCATTACTTTGGGATGGGGTCGATCACTCGGTGACTTCACGCCCCCACCGAGTGTCTTCTTCCGGCCTTCGAGTTTTCTTCCCAAGTTTCCTGGCTAGAGATCATCTTCTCAATCACGTTGTTTGGTGAGATTTCACCTGCCTCTTCTCTCATCACCTCCCTTTCTCTGATCCATCTGGGGCAATGGAAAAACGTACGTTGAGCGTCGTCACTCGGAGCACTTAAGTACCAGCACTTGGCGGTATCTACTGTATCCCTCTTGTGAAGGTAAGCCTGAAAATATCCATGGCTTGACAGGAACATTTAAATGTAGAAATCCTCCTCTCCGTGCCTCCTGCCCAGCCATGGACGCTCCTCAAGAATGAGAACGTGGGTCCACGCTTTCCTATCATCTGAGTCCCACTCAACCTGCTACTGCCTCAGTGTTACCTCTCTCTCGTCTTTTCTAATTAGGGGGTGTTGGCTCCTCCATGCAGTGTCAGAGCTGAATCCTCCTACTCTCCATTGCCAGTAGGTCAATTGGGGTGACCGCGGTAATGACCCCCACAGCAGGAAGGGAGACCGGACGGTAAGCACTTGCTATCCTAAAGGCTCCCGTCCTCTACTGATCGCAGTTGGTCTCGGTATTCCTTGTTTTGGAGGGCTTCAGTCCACACATCTGCTCCGCAAAACATGACTGCTTGTGCTGCTTTCATGAGCATCCTCCTCTACCTTGGAGAAGGGCCACCAATGTTTGCCATCAGTCTACTCAGGTTTGAGGTCACTGCCACTGCCCTTTCTCCTGCTGTCTTGATACCTTCCCAAAAGGTGAACCTACAATCTAGGCTTACCCCCAGGTACAGCACCGAGTGGGAAGAATTGATGGTTTCATCCTCCACCTGGAACGGGATGACTAGGTCGACATGCCTCTTGGTGAGCAGCACTATCTCAGTTTTGTGGACTGCAAGCTGCAACCTGTGCTCCACCATCCAAAGCAGAACTATCCTCATTGATTGGTCGAGCTTCCACTTGAGTCCCTCAGTAGTGCGGTCTTTTATCAAAACTGCAACATCATCGGCATAGCCCACCAGTAACACATCCTCTGGCATGTCCAGATCGAGGGCCCCATCATAGCTCACATTCTACAGGTCAGGCCCCAGCTTAGACCCCTGAGCTACCCCACTGGTGACCCTCCTCTTGCACACCCCTCCTTCTGTTTGGTACACCATGCTGTGGTTTTTCAAGTAGTCCATATGACCGTCAAGAGGTGAGTTGGAATCCTGAAACGCCTCTGGAGGGTATTGGTGATGTCCTCCCATCTCACAGAATTGAATGCATTCTTCACATTCAGGGTCACTACCATGCACATTTGTCTTGTACTGTGGTTTATCGCTCAGTCTCCCAGGCAGCCGACACCACATCCTTGAAAGCCCACAGAGTTGATCTCCCTTTGGCAAAGCCATACTGCCTGCTGCCCAGGCCACCTGCAAGGTATTGCTGCAGCAATTTGTGGTTTTAGGAGCTTTTCGAGGAGTTTCCCTGCATCATCCAGCAGACATAGTGGTCTGTATGCTGAGGTAGAGGGTGGGTCGCCCCTCCCCTCAGCAGCACTAAACGTGCGGTTTTCCACTGGTGGGGGAACACGCCCTCCATCAGGCATCTGTTGTACATTTGCAGCAGTATGTCCGGATCTAGTCTGGCCATGAGTCTCAAGATCTCTGTGGGGATCCTGTCTGGTCCTGGGGCTTTCCTGTTTTGGCAGGATGAAACCGCCCTTGTCAGATCATTTTTGATGAAGAGTGGATCTCCTTAGGTATAGACCGGCTATAGGAGGGATCTCTGTCCCATTCTGGATCGTTAGGGAAGAGGCTATCAACTATTCTATCCTTGATAGCTGCATCTAGGTTGGCTCCACCTTCTTAGTCACAATCTTGTAGCCTAAGCCCCAGGGGTTCTCCTCATTTCCTATTTTAGATCCTTATTGCAGATCGCAGTCCTTATGAGAAAGTTCGGAGAGTCGGTAAAGGTCCCTTGGGCTCTACACTTATGTCTGAGACTTATTTTCCGACGAAGCAATTTGATCATTCCACCAGTATGCAGGGCGCCTTTGGTTTCCTCGTTTCTTAGGCATGTCTGCATTGCAAGCTTGCAGTATGAGGGTAATTGTGGCCTTGACTAGCTCCTATGCCGTCAGGTATGTTGTGGTTAGGAGGGAGCCCTTTCCAACGGTGATTATAGTGGAGAATAAGCCCAAATCAATCCTTTACAAGTTCCACTGGGTTCCGTTGTGGCTAGAAGGCCCTGGTGGCACTGGGGCGTGCTGGTGTCTTATGGAGTATTCAGTGTACTGTTGGTCACTTGCTGTGTATCTCTCAGAGACGCCAATTCTTCACTTGGCCGGCCAAGCCATGTGAAAGTGAAGTGTGGCAAAGATTATATCTGGATGGCCCCTCTAAAACCCGGCCACCGAAAGGTGGGCACGTTACCTCTGTTAAGGACTGTCATATTTAGCCATGCCATCATTTCGACTATGGCATTGTCCCTGCTGTCTGGGTGTTCCATGCCTCACTCCACCGACTTTCCAGTGAATTCACCAGCCACCAGCACATTCCCAGTGGTCCTGCTGATCGTGTCTTCCAGGCCAAGTAGTTTTCTTTAAAACTGTGTTGCACGATCATTTGGAGAAAAATAGCAGCTGATTTATGGCTGATGCCTCTTTTCTTCACCCACACAAAGCCCTCTCCCGCTCCATGGTCTACGACTGTTAGTTTTTGGGGTTTTATGGCCCAGATTGCTGCTGTACCGAGGAGGTCTGAGAACCATTCCTGGTTGCCATCATAACGCATCAATGGCAAAATGATATTCCTGTGGTGTTATCAGTCCAGATCGTCGTCCAGAAGAGGCTGAACTGCAAGAATGCAGTCGGGAATTGTGAATCATCCGCAAAATATAGACAACAACGCGATGGCACTTCAGAAGAGAAGAAGAGTTCTCCAGCCATCTCCAGTTCACTAGCATTCCAGAAACCTATAAGTTGGAAATCTTGCGGAGGAGATGAAATTAAACATCTCGGGATGGAGATCTGCTCAAGCAGTGGGCTTTTCCATGGTATCCCGAACAGACTGAATATAATTAGGGAGTGGGTCGTTCCAGTCCAATATTAATAACCATGTCTGTCGAGCAAGGGCCTTGAGCGAGGAAATGACGGGGGCAAAGTAGCATCATATATCCGAGCGAATATCGACAGCATCAACCTGGATTGAGATTGAAATTGAGTCTGATAGCTGCCTACTAATTGATGATTCCTTGTGCAATACCAAGCCGGGGGAAATGGGTTTGAATTAAATGATGAAAAGGTTGCACAAGGAACGCTGATTTGTTATTATAGGTCCAAATCACATGCACCATACAAAGACACCTGTAAATGGATAGGAAATCAAATTGGATAAGTAGGTACCTGCCGTGAAGAATAGGGGAAGCGTCCCGTCGACAGGAACTCCGGGTTTCTCTGGTGTTTCGCGAGATTCGATGTAACATACGCGAACTCGCTGTGCTGCAAACTCAAAACTCGGATCGTAAAGTTTTTTGGTATAAACGAGCGCCACGTGGATGTGGGGACGGCGACATACGAACCGAAGCAAGGATCGTGTTCAGTAACTGGGAGAAGGAGTGGAGGACGATATCGATGACAACATGAACCTTTTGCGGGCGGCTGATAAAGAAACTAAACAATACATATTCAAGTACATACATAGGTCAGGTACCTATGTAAAATAGCAATACAAAATATTGGGTAATAAGCTGTTGTTGTTTCTTCTCGATTACTTTTTCGAAAATGTTTGTTCAGGGGCATATCACGTCATATTTTGAGGGGTCTATCACTTTTCCTTTTGATTCAACTATCTTATAAACTGCTACGTGGCATGTTTTAGATTCACCCACCGAGGTGGATCACCGATATGAATAACCTGATTCATACCAGCTTATACGTACTTTTTCTCGATTCTCGGCCCGTTCTTGGCATCTTGGTTTCAGCTAACTGCGACATGAAATAGAAGTTTTCTATCGAGTTATACAGCACATTGGATTGTTAACATAAAGAAATAACTGAGTTAAGAGTTTGCACTAGCTGATTTTTCACCTTAGAGGGGACCGCTGTTTCCTGTGCATTATTCCCTACACACTCTAAGGGACCAGCAGTTTTGTCTACAGTACGCGATAATCTACTGCAACCGGTGTCAAATATAGGCGGTTTCCCTCTTATATAGAATGGCTAACTGACCGAGACAACCAACGGTAGACTGAAGAAAAAGATAATTAAACATTTTTTATGCCTTTACGTAAATATATATATGCAACTCAGCCAGTAAATATACATTCTCAAATCCTTGAAATACCTATTCTTTACAGTCTGAGCTATAGTAAATAATGCCTAACACAAATTATATGTTGCTGGAATTAAAGTAGGTACCTTGTACACAAATGTAGGAATAAAAGCACATCTAGTGTGCACCTCTGACTTTCAAGGGAGCCAACACAAAGTTGTATGAAATATTTACTTCTCCTCTGCCCATGATTTTTAGGATAGTGCAAATATTGTCCAGAGACAGAAAATCAGACTCATAAACCTGTAACCTGTAACCCCCTGGCAATTTTTGCACAGAACCAACGTAGGCACTTTGACTTTTGTAGGTACAAATTTTGAAGTTTTGCACGATTCCATCCTGGCCAGGATACACCTCCAAAACTCTTAAGATTTGGAGTGCAGTGATGTTGAGCGTCTGAATGTAGATACAGAGTAGTCCATTTTTCTCGTCGAGTGACAGTTAGCTAACTACCGTCTTTGGACCACCTCTTATAGAAGAACTACAAATACCTTTTGCAAAATTTCAGAGCGATTACGGAGATTTTTGATTGAATGCTTTATACCACTTTCTGGTGGAGACAATAGTGGAGTTACTATTAAAATACACTGCCAAGGTGATGGCACAGGAGCTTCCTCGTCACAATCAGAGTGACCCATTATAAAATAGAGGATTACAACATAACATTACATAACGTGAAATATACATATTACATAACATTACATTACATAACATAACATTACATAACATTACATGAAATATACATATTACATAACATTACGTCCATAATACATTACGTCCATTATACATAATTGCGAAAGTTATGCGTGTTTGAAGAATTTCACGTTAGCGCATGCGCAGGGCGAACCGCTGGCTCTATCATGTTGAAATCTATATGGGACCTCAATGGGCCCTACCCGCTTAATCCCTGAGAATTACATTGAAATTGGGTGAAATCTTTGGTTACTACGGCTGTAACAAGGAAATTGAATCTATTTCACGCCAGCGCATGCGCAGAGCGCACCGAGGGTCCGATCATGCTGAAATTCATACTGAAACTCACTAGGCCTTGTCCAAACAACCCTTGAAAATGTGAGCGAAATTGAATCAAAATTGTGAAAGTTATGCGTGTTTGTTGAATTTAACGTTAGCGCATGCGCAGGGCGTACCGCTGGATCAATCATGTTGAAATTTGTATGGGACCTCAAGGGGCCTTATCCGCACCATCCCTCAAAATTTGAGCTGAATCAATTCAAAATCGTGGAAGTTATGGCTGTAACAAGGAAATGCGGACAGACAGACCCACAGACTCACAGACTCACAGACCCACAGACCGACAGACACGGAACCAAATTTGTTCAGTAGGCTTTGAAACGCAAAATGCAAGTGGAAATTTTGATTTCTGAAGACAAAAACTTTTTGGCTCACGAAAGTGAACACAAGGCTTCCGCTGCTTCGCAGACTCGGAAGCAAAATGGCCTGTGCTGAAGATAGTCTATGTCATCATCATGACACAGTACCTACCCAAGGGCCTACTGTTAGGCGCGATCTGGATGCGGGTGAGCGGAGTGCACATGCCTTAAATTTTAGTACCAGCGGTCCTACGATGCGTATTTCATTTTCAAATCAATTTCGATTAGGGCGGATGCACTGTTTAAATTCCATTTTATGGCAGGTGCAGAAGGATGATTAGCCACATCTGATTCGTTAAATCGTTAAAGACGTTATACTTCTTGGAAGTGAGCTGCTGCACCTTTGAAATTCGTGACACAATCCGTGAATATTTGTGAACGCAAACCTCTACGAGACAAAAGCGATGCACTACGGCGAGGAAACAGGGTGTTGAGAGCGAAGAGGCAAATTCCAAATGAACTGCTTTCGTGCCACACTTATAAACAAAATTATGTATTCTTTCATGCGTGGGCATTTCCGGTGGTGACTTGTTTTGATGACCAGAGGACCAGTGAATTTACCACCCATGTTGAAGAAGGGATCCCTGAATGTGTCCAGAAGGTAAGTCAGCCATGAGCGGTTCCATAGATTTTGCTTTCAATTTATAGTAGCTCAAACACTTTCTTATACGTTGTCTTAAGATCCAAATCTGCGTTTTAAGAGAGCTTGGGTCGACTTTGGATCACCACGCAAAGATATTTTGTGGAGTAAATCGCAGAGACTACATGGGATTCACTAGACAGTAATATGAGCGGGTGTTTAGTGGCATAGTGAACGGAGGAGCGTCTCAACTTTCCGCCCACCATGAAAAATCCCAGCTCGTTATAGGAAAAGGTCTTAGTTTCATCAAATTTGGCGAAATATTCAAATTTATTTACAGTCAGACTTGACACATGCATCCAAAGCGTCTCTGGATTTGGAGGGAGTGAGATGCCCAATGAACACACTTTGAGTTGATATGTGTGCCTTGAAATTCCGGATAGCGAGCAAAACGAGTGCAATAGTGCTTTCTGAACCATTCAAATTTGAGAATCGTTCGATCGGTAAAATTAGAGCTGGCTTTCCACGAGTAATAGCGGACAGCGTCTGTTCAACAGATTCTCTTGCTCAGAAATATTTTCTTCGTTCCCATCTACGAAAAATGGGAAGGACATGGGATGGGATAACGGGAATGGTAATCGTTAGGTTCATGAGCAGAGCGAGGACTCCACCACAACTCAAAATCGACAAAAGAGTCCACTGTAACTCCTCACTTTCACAGTTGCATACATGGGTGTTGCTTAGAGGGAATATGTGCCTATTGATGTGGGTATGTGTGATCCTAAATTTGCACAGCACGATTTGCAACGAAGGTTTCTAGTTTGAAAGAAGGTATCCTATTCCATGACAAAACTGGAAAAGAGTCCGTGAAGAGATGAATGGATGAAAAGTTCATCCGTTGACGCAATCTTCTCAGTGAGTGCAACATTTGTGAGAGCAAAACTGCAGAGCCGCTCAGCGTCAGTCGAGGTACACTGATAGTCTTGAGTGGGACCAAAGCGTTGCTCTTAGCACGTCATCACATTTTGGGGCGTTTCAACTCGTGCGTAAATCATTGCAGCGTATCCTAGCGTGCAAGTTTCACTGAAACCAACTAATTGGCATCCAGAGCGGGTAGATAGTTGCATGTATCGAGAGATTCTGATTTGAAAAAGCAAACGAAGTTGACCATAAAATTGTTGCCATCGGTGAACTATGTTGGAACGGAGTGGGTGAACCCAATCAATACCCTTCTGCCAGGAATGCTACAGCAAAGTTTTAGCGGTGAATACAACGCGCGTCAGCCAACCAATAGGATAGCAGATTATTGCTATTTGTGATTACAAACCCCTTTTGGTAGAAATAGCGTTAGCGAGAGAAATGACGGAGAATCATCTCAAACGAGAACATACAACATCCCATTGAATCAGCATGTGGACCTCAGTGAATGGAAAACGCTAGCCGATAAAAGTCTTGAGTTAATTGTTAATAGCCAAAACAATGTATTCCGAATTCGAGGAAAAGGCGCTTAGCTCTCGGAATCACCCTCAGTACGTGGCCCTTAGATGTGAGAGTGACATAGTACCATTGAGCAAGTTCGAGGAGTTTCAACAGTGTAGGTGGGTTTTCAAGATCAGGGGTGACCTTTTGGCGTTGAAGTATAGGTCGTATGGGTCAAATAATCAGACTTGTGACTTGTGTAGCAGTGGCGAAGTTGAGAATGCTTTTCATTTCATTGGAAAATGTTCGGCTCTGGTTACCTTGAGACGGCGATACCTGGGTAGGGCAGAACTAGGCTGGGATCAGTATTTGGGGATTATTAAGTCTGGGAATGTTAGTTTGATTAAGTACTGCTCGGTGGCATGGCAACTAAGGCGCAAAACCATGATTGAATATGGATTTATGTAGGTGACTTGTTTGATTTGAGCGATTGATATTAATTGTTATCTATATATTAAGGTTGCAAGTATATATTTAAGGTAGGCAGTTCGATTAAGGTTGTTGGATTCTGTATTGTATTAGAGTTGTAAGATGTATTAATTATGGCAAACTCATCGGACGGCCCTATGTGGCCACGATTATTGCATGGCTCCTCGTTAACAAGAATTGTATTATTTATGTTCATAATAAAGGCATGTTTTCATTCATTTTCATTCATTCATTCATCTCAAACGACTACTCCGAGAATCATCTCGAACGAGTGAAGCGTGTTGACACTGGTCCACAGGTACCATATTATCAAGAATTCCTCGACGATTACTCCCGTTTTCGGAGGGTAAAACCTCCTAAACAGATCTAGCAACTCATTCTGTAGAGCAGAGGCGAGTTCAACTGAGTCGACACTTTGACAAGCATTATCAGCAATTATTTATTACTGATAGCGTCAGAAACGAAGGATAGCGATCTCCTTCGTCCTGAGCCAGTTGGACTAGACACTTTTGTGCAAAAATGGGCATTCGGTTAGACACGAATGTGTTGAGTTCATATTCTACCATTTCATCTTCATGCTACGGGCGATGGAACAAGTACCTACTGATATTATTTACGTTAATTGGAATGGACATTTTTACTTGTCTGTAAATTTACCGAAGATCATATACATACAAGTGATGAACCTAGGTGGAAAGGAGTGAAAATCTCCTTGTTGTCCTTTCATGCGTCCTGGCCGTAATAGAAAGTTATTCAAACTAGCTGAGGCGTTAAAAACCTTGTACACTTTGGTTCTATCTTTCAAAACACAGTGGTGCGGGACTACATAGCGGGTTCTCGTGTGTGACTCATATGTCTTAAACTGAATGAATTCGTCCATGTAACGTCGATATTGGGTGAATACGGCGGGATGACGGTGCAATCGGCGTTCGAGACTGATCAAACATTTCTCAGCGTAATGGCGTGTGTTGGGAAGGGAGATCGGACCATCCTTGAAAGGCACGTTACCGTTCTGACTCGTCGCGGATATGCGTTTCGCATTTTTTCCCCCCATAAAAAAGATCATCTTCAACAATAAAACAACAATAAAACTCGGGCGTGGTGGTAGAAGGATGGGTACCCATTTCAAATTCAAGGCCGTCAGGTCGAAAATATCAGGTATTTCGAATCCTTTCAGAGGAACACCAATAAATTTACATACAGCGGCGTGCGAATTTGTAGGTATTGGTATATAAGACAATATTTTGTGTATGGCGTTGGCACCCAAATGTCTGACATTCTGAAATCGAGGGGTTAGCGCTTCGCATGCGTTCAAATAATTATTATTGGTGATCGGTTAAGTTTCAACCAATGAAAAAGCATGAGATCTCCATGAACTTCTACGGTCCCCGAATTTTTCGATTTTGAATACGATTTGTTGTACGCATGACGTCAACGTGAAATAAAAGTAAAAAAGTTAGACCATTTTTCAATATTTCCATCGAAGGGTTCGATCTAAATGTTCGGATGGCGGCACTGTAAAATCAAGGGTTTTTACTTTGCTTTCAGCGCGGACGGCATGCGAGGTAAGTTGGACATTAGATGAGAGCGGATGGTGCATGGACACCGTAGAACGTGCGGTATACTGCATGGTGAATACATGTTTTCATATTGCGTGTAAGGATTGATTTCATCAATTTGTTCATCAGTGGGTAAATTGACGTTCAGAGCGACTATCTCGGCACAATTATCCAATATTCATCAGAAATCATTCTCCAAGAGCGAGATGTGAACGCTCCAACATCTGCCGAAAAAGGTTGTACGCAAGTTATAACAAGTACGAGTATGTAATATGATTTACAAACAGATGAACAAAGTTGTTTTGGATACCTAACACCTACCCCGTAGTTCCGATGCTACAGACAGGTGATAGGGACATTTTCCTCACTTCTTCGTTTGCTTCTTTCAGGCAGCGGTGAACAAAAAACTTTTGGTATCACTTTCTTCGTTTCGATCCCTCCAAGGCTTTTTCGGATGTATTTTCTACGAGTTCTAATGAACAACTAAAACAAGGACCAGCAGTCTGTTGCCACCTATAGATGCTGCCGGTGTCATGATGAGCTGAGATAGTTTGGTGAACCTTCATCCTGAGGTTAAGGTTTCTACAGACGATGTTTAAAAGCGCATTGTAACAATAATTAGTTAGCCGAAGTAAAATGTTCTCTTCGGGTCCATAGAACCCTGAGGAAAGAACGGCTCGCTACCTACAAGGCTGAACCTACCACTGACGGAGGCTGTCGGAAATTCTACGTTTTGGCAATTATTGGAGTTATCTAATTTTTTCATCTCATTACGGACCAAACCTGAATGATTCCTGCAATTTTTAGTAATATAGGTCGAGTAGAACCGGCAGTTTTCGGAATTTTATGTGTCTGCGGATGTGTGATCCGCAGACGAAAGTTATGGCCGGATTTGGTGATATTGATTTGGGACCATCTGACAACCGCAGATACCCTCAAAATTTCAGCTTGTTTGAGTTTTTCTTTCGGCGTTTACAAGGAACTAGCAATTACTGCGAACCTTCTTGTGGATTATTCAATTAGCACATATAATACATGAATTTCGAGGTATTTTTTCACGCTGAACCACGTGATGAAGTCTGTTTTTCAGTAAAGACGAGATATTCCAGTGGAACCTACATACCTACCTGGGTTTTCTGAGTTGAGCGCGTAATTAGCTCCTGCTTTGGCCAACTCAAAAATTCGAGTAACGGGTCATTTGTTCATGAAATTTCACGTAGAATTCGAATCTGAAATAAAAATGGGGGTTACCATTTGAAAAAACAAAGTTGCGCCCGAGCACGAAAATGTCATTTTTGAAATCTACGCAAAAAAAGTGCTCCAGTTTGAGAACGGAATGAGATGTCGCAATTCTGATTTCACCATCGTGTTCAGCGTACAAAAACCTTTAAAATGAGGTGTCACTTGTCAGACTGTTTCATTTTGGGAATTTGTGGGTAATTTCCCCCCCCCCCCCTAAAACTCCCCAAAACTCCCCCTTAGAGTGACCCGATTCTGCCCATCTACGAACTTAGCCTGTCGATTGCCAAGACAGATTTTTCGTGCAAATTTGAACTTTTTATCTCAATTCTTTCGAGAGTTATCGTCTGGAATGACACACACACACACACACACACACACACACACACACACACACACACACACACACACACACACACACACACACACACACACACACACACACACACACACACACACACACACACACATAATGAATTATATATATATATATATATATATATAATTCAGGATGGTCTGAAACGGATTTTGGTATAAAAATCTTTCGGAAATTCGAGTTTCAAAAATTTTGGACCGAGAACAATAGCTTCCTCTTCGAAAATTCGCTAAAAATGAGTAGGGTTCACGTTTAACTCTTCCTTCCATCTCCAAAAGTGGAGGATATAATGGGGGTGGCCGCGTTAAGTCCGCCACCCTGTATATCGTTTCTATACTAATTAAGTAATAGTTCAATATCATTAAGATTAAGTATGTATCTAGATTGTTACTAAACGATAACTATCTATTGTTATTACGGTATACACTGATAGCTGTATACCTTTATGTACATTAGTGTATCAGGGATTCAGGAATTCTTGATAACATTCCTTAAATAGTCGATATTCTTGGGATAGCCGTTACAGTGTGCGTGCGTATGTATGTGTGTGTGTGTGTGTGTGTGTGCGTGTGTGGGAGGTCTACTCTTTTGGTTATAATCATTTTAAAAAATCAACCTTTGGAACCGAGTTTGAGAAAAGAATTTGTTAACCCCCACCAAATTTTTGATGGTTTACTTTTAAACGTACGTAGAATCCGAAAGCCGTACGTGGCACTTACCTTAGTTACCACTAACCAGAATGAATGAAATTTGGTTTGTAGGTCCCATTTGGGGTCTAGTTGGTCCTCAAATCTGGCGTGCAGTGGCTGAAGTGCTTCGGGTTCTCGCACGGCATCCAATCAAACATTTTCCGGCTCCGGACCCGTATCCACCACTTCTTCATCCCTTCTCGTGAATCGATGAGAAAATACGCGACGGTTACGCAAAGCACGTGGGAGCTCATTAAGTTTAGTGGCGGGCTCGTTTGACATGTTGATAGCAGTTGTTAAAATAACGGCCATAAAAAAGGCAAAAACACTAACTTTATTTTAAACATGAACCTAACAAATTTTTCCGAATCACAAACTTAAATCATTATTACCGTACGAAAGACTGTCAGTATAGTAGTACTCGACGGGAATGTGTTCAACATCCATCCAACATTCTTTATTGAACGCTACACAATTTTTTTTTATTATGACTTATTTTAACGTTGAGGATATACTTACCTATCCCATAGCGCTGTTTTAAAATGCGGTTTCGCAGTTATTTTCGTTATGCTAGGTAATGAAGATCGAAAATAATAAAGGGAACAAATTACTTACTACAAATTAATACCTGATGAAATGACACGATCTGATTGATTCCACAGCTAGGTATAATGAGACTCTCTTCACTAATTAGGTAATATCAATGGTTTTATAATTAATCGAGACTGATATAAAGCTTCTCCTCGAACATATCAACGAATTACTTGAAGGATTGAATGAGGAGTAAATACAGTTGGGAAACCAAGTCTGATTGATGAGGTAGTGAAGAAGGGGGAACAGGATAGGTGTACATGGAAAGTAGCGGCAGGGATGACATTTATATAATGGAAACAACCGACCAAAAATTTAATTCGTCACCTAACATGTATAACGAAAACCATCTTGCCTCCTCTTCTCAATGGTAGTTCCAGGATTACTGGGCAGTTGCTCTTGGAATCCAATGGGATCACGTTTCAGATGAATTAGTTCCAGGAGAAACAAAGAAGGTCTCGTTCCACCCAATTCTTTTCAATGCGGCTAGCCCCAGAGATGCTCAATCGAATCCCAAAAATCCTACATCCATCCAACCCGTCTCGCGCTAGCTATCATATAAAGAATCACTAAGCCTGTAGCCAGGTATTCTGTAACGATTGTTGAATGCAGTTCAATGAGTAGGAAAATAACAATTTTGGAATGAGTACGCATATTTAACAAAAACATGCCAAGTAACAGAACAGGACGTTAATTTCGAAAGCTAAAAATGAAATAAAATTTTATTAAAAACTTGTAGTTTTTTCAGTTACATAATAATTATGTAAGATTATACGATTTTTCCGTGCATCATGTATTTCCCCCTATTTCTCTAAAAATCGCTAGTAAAATATCCTTTATAAAGTGCGGGGTTATAAAATATCCAATGATAAATATCTTTGCACCCTTCCACACATCATTAAATTTCCTTTTATTTCGTATTTCAGAAACAAAAATAATTACTTCGAGTATTCAAAATATGAGTGGATCCTAGTCTCCTACATTTTCCGCGGCGCTGAATGGCCAGCAGTTTTCAATACCCAAAAAGTTTCCGTCATCTAGTATGACCATATGAGCGATTTTCCGAAGTAACGTACCTACCGTAACTATTTAACATTTTCCATTAGTCTGCATCTCGGTTGTCCTTTTGCCTTAAAAAGAAATATCCTTCACGGTGGCGTGTCGATCCGAATTGAAACGCTGCAAATCCCTACAAAATGGTTTATTATATTGTATAGAACACCCTTCTGTTACAGATCACGGCTCTCTGTATATAGGTAGATAACCCTTCTGTATAGATCACAGCCCCTCCGTAGTTTAGTACCTATTCGCCACTACAAATTAATATCATCCGTTGAATGTTCAAGCAGTAGCTAAAATGGCAAAAAGAAACACAAATGTACTTTTAAAGGGAAATTGTTGATATGAAGTGAAAAATATTCGGTCCCGGAACCGAGATTCGAACCTCTGATTTTAAAAGTAAGAGTCGGACGCCTAGACCACTCCGCTATGAAGCCACTTGGCCGAGAGACAAGTGATGTGCGACATTTTATAGCGACATCGTAGAATGCTCCAAAGGGTCTCAAAAATTCAGAAAAAATCGAACTACTTATATAAAAATGCGAGGAAACCCACAACTTGAAATACAATTTTCCGTCTGGATATTTCAGTGCCTATTTTTTACCCCTTGAAGTTGAGAGACAGTAACGCCGAGCTTCGAGGACCAACTAGAGCCCAAACGGGAACCATATACAAAATTTCTTGAATTTGTTTCATGGAAACTTAGGAAAAAGCCGCGGATGGCGTACGGTCGGAAATACGTTTATTCGATATTCGTATTCTACCTCCCTTCAAACGTAAACCATGAAATTTTGAGGTGGGGGGGGGGGGGGGTTACAAATTCATGGTCGATTCCAAAGGTTCATTATTCAAAATAATAAAGAAAAGCTCTTGACTGTTGGCAATGTGATTTGTTGAGAACCCTTCCCTCCATGTTTCAGAATCGGTGGGTGTTATCGAAGAAGCCACATATTCTGGAATCATCCTGCCTGGCCCAGAATGGCATACTCTGAAGCACGAAGGGAGTGTCGCGAGGATAACGTACCGCGTGAGGGTACTCTGTGACCATCATTACTACAACACCACGTGCATCGAGTTCTGTCGGCCAAGAAATGATAAGTTTGGCCATTTCACCTGCGACTCAAACGGAAACAAGATCTGCATTTCGGGGTGGAAAGGTGTCAACTGTGAAATCGGTAAGTTATTGCAGGAATATCACTATTCCCTTCTTCCTAATAAATATTTAACCTTGAACCTCATAGTTGTTAAGCCAATAATAGGTTTGAGTAACTTATATTTTCACTGAAAAGTCAATCAGTCTTGAGAATATTGGACACCCAAACGACACAAATGTAATGTCTATTCATTGTTTCTCGAGGTCTGCACGACACAAAGTTTGCAATGGCCAATCATCGTCTACCCGAAGCAAGTCCTTTTGGTAATGAATTTCTGGCAACGTTCATCATCTGTACCTTAGAGGAGGAGGGGGGGGGGGGGTTGAATGAACGTGATTTTGACAAATTCGGCTTCTAGGAAACTGATTACGACGCCGCACGGCAGACGCTTGCCCTAAGTCCAATATAGACGTCACCCGATCAGAAAACTTCCCAAAACGACGTCACCACCTGTCTCTGCCCCCTTTTCCCCGCTTTTTTCATTAAATCCTGGTAATCGAAAGCCTCCCTTAAAATCGTCTGCGGAGCTTGCATAAGAAGTCCGATCGTCATCTGGGTGGTTTGAACAGTGATTTCACGTTTGAGCATGCGCGGGCGAATTTTACTTTCCAATGATAATGATACTCTTATAAAACCATCAGGGGCCTGCCCGCCCCTACCCTCCGAATTTTCAGTTCATGACGACAATTTTTTCGGGTAGTTTTTTGGGGTTATGAGCGTGACATTGTTTTTACGTTTGCGCATGCGCAGAGAAATTCGCATGGATCATCTTGGGCCAAACCCTTACGTATCCTCATTCACTAAGTACGTCATTAGGGTAGTTAAATGCGCGTTGCAAGGATTTGGGGGCACACGCACGGACAGACACGGAACCAAAAAGGTTCAAACGCAAAATGCGAGCGGAAATTTTGATTTTGGAGGACAGAAATTTTTCCTCCCAAAAGTGATCACGAGTCTTCCATTATCCTGGCACACGCGGAATCAGTGAAGAGACCGTTTTTTTCCTGATTGAGCTCTACTTGCGTCCGTGCGTGAAACAATAATATAGGTAGGTAAACCAAAACTACGATGATTGCCCATTGCAGAGTAATAACAGATCAGTTATTGGAGTATCATTTCTCTATCTCCTCATAAGGAATGGCTATTTCAAGAAAATTTATGGACATTGCTGTAACTAATTCAGTGTCAGCCGAGAACAAATAAATATCCTCAATAAGTTTCATGTTTCGAGCACCAATGTTGATTTCGCCTTTTCACGACGACAAGTCTCAAATTTTAATAGATAAGCAAGTTCGTCAGAACTTGCTTAAGAAGTGTATTTTGGGTAGTTAACCATTTCCTCACGCGCATATTTAGTTCTTATTTCACCAATATTCCAGCCTCTGAAGTGTACCTAACTACATATCGTAATCCAAGTCATATGGACCGAAACCCTTATCCTACCGAAACCCTTATCCTAAGTGCTGAAATGGATAGTTACTTACCAAGTTAGGAGTTGACATAATTGAGTTTCTGAGAAACGTCGTCTCCGGTCATTTGTGTCTGAGATTTCATAGCGTGAATAAATTAAATTTCATTATTTCATTCCACTCCGTTCATTTGCATTAGGTTATGGGCCCAGCACGCTTCCACTGCTATTTATAGGTTGTTATTAATTTATTTTAGTCTACCTGCAGGAAACTGATGTCAATATATTCACATTTTCCATTCATGTACCTACTTACCAACTCGAATTGAATTCTAAGGCAGGAGGG
Source organism: Leptopterna dolabrata (assembly GCA_954871275.1). Lineage (NCBI taxonomy): Eukaryota > Metazoa > Arthropoda > Insecta > Hemiptera > Miridae > Leptopterna > Leptopterna dolabrata. Next base: position 127,910,550 of record OX940974.1, on the reverse strand, counting down.
ACAAAAAACGGAGAAAAACGACATCAGGATCTAATATATTAGTTTCAGTAATATATTTGTATCCTCTTTTTTACGGAAATGTTTCATTTCAGCTGTCTGTAAAGAGGGCTGTCATCCAATTCATGGGAGGTGTGACAATCCCGGCGAATGCTTGTGAGTGTAATTTTTAACTACTTCTTTCCTTCTTTAATAGTGTGGCTATTCTTATATCGACTTTTCGACTTGATGAATAGTACACTGCTCAGGAGATGTTGTCAAATACAAAGTTCAGTGACATTGTTATCATAATATTATTGGCAGCTCTTGATTTTAGCTGTAGGCTTGGATGGCGGGGGGAGCTGTGTGGCCAGTGTACACCGTATCCAGGTTGCAAGCACGGCTACTGCAACGGCTCATCTTGGCAATGCATTTGTGACACCAACTGGGGCGGGATACTATGCGACCAAGGTAAGCTTTTTGGAATTTGTTTTCATTTTTGAAAAAGCAGAGTTTGATAAATATCGGAATTGAAAAAAAGTTGTTTCGGTTCATTATTCCTGAAATGAAAAGCTGTATATGTCAGTCGCAAGATTCATACTGAGAGGTACTTAGTTATATTAAAAACATGTGATTTACTAAATTTTAATAAAGATTCAAGTTTTGGTTAATCTTAACTGTGTTACTCACTGATCTTCTTTGCCCAGTGAGAATGAACAAAAATAGCACTCAAGCAATTATTCTTAAGCAGTTAGGCTATGGTGTTACGAAATACAATTTTGAGAACTAGTCTGACGCCAAACTTAGGTGTTTTAGCAGTTGGTACAGTAGTTTCTGAAGCCCTCATGGAGACAGCAAGCCCTTGTTAGGTTCTTGAACCCACATAACACGACCAAAATCTTGCGACTAAGGAATCGTGATTTATAAACTATCTTCTCCTGTGATGTAAATTTTTTTTTGTTAAAGGTCAATTGGTTATCGAACCAATTAATCAGTACTTATCATTGGCCCATAACAAATCATGCATAAATAGTGTGCTTCAAATGATTCATGATTACTTGGGTGGGGGCAAACTTTGGAAGTTGGAGCACTACCAAACACAATGTTTTAACAACCTTTATCTTCATAATTCTGAAAGGATTGGCATCGCTTAGAGGTCATACTCGAACTCGGATCTTTCTGCTAGAATGAATAATAATGAAGGCCACTTACTTTATTTTTCCATCATCTCACGTGGGTGTGTCAATAGGCAATATCGCACGTGATGTGTAATAATCTATTATTCCAGTTGGATAGTGTAAGCAAATATATACTCGTAAGTACATGCAGAAAGTTACATACAGACACGGCTGAATACATATTTCAGCTTTTGACAGTTATGTACTTCAAACGGAAATTCACTCCTATAATTCGTTTCACTATTTGAGCAGCATGGATTGATATTTGTGAGAAAAAATTCATGTCTCACAATTTACTATACTACGATATAAAAACCAGAATTGTATCGTCAGTTTTTTACTTAAATGACCATGCCCTGACATCGATCAAGCAATCTACTCATTGTCATATTTGCTTATAACCAGCCTACCCCTAAAATCTATTTATCAACACAGGTACAAACGTCTATGGCACCTGTGAATAGCGATTCATTGGATATATTCATGAAATAGTGGAAGGAAATATATACCTTCTTCACTTATAGTATTATTTACTGATATTTCTGCATTTCTATTCGTGATTGACTACAGTTTACGAAAATTGTGTTAGGGTAGATTAGAAGCTTATATCTTTCGACAACAAGAGAGTTGCAATGAAGGTATGAAATGTTCTATTAGTATTATCTCAAACTGAGACACCGCATCATATACAATATATCCTAATTTCAGATTTCGTATTGTCTCCTGACTGGAATAATAAGTTCAGATTATTAACACCTCCATTACCCGGGAAAATCAAATAACTTGTGGTAGATTTTGCTAGACAGCTTCACCCCGACCCACATGAAGAGACGCGATTTCTCATTTCAAGTTGCGTAGAATACAAAAATCTAATTAAAGTATAATAGGATGAGAATAAGAAATCCTTCTGCGACCACACGCTCGCGCACAGGATGCAAAAAGGGCAAACATAAACAGGGGGGGGGTTGGGGTTTCTGACTAATAGGTTGCTCCTCTCCATTTTAACAGGATAGGACCCATGGTAGATACTCCCAATATCTCACCAAAGGTTCATTCGAACTGCACGGCTGTCCCGCGCCTCAAGTGTTGCGCTCTTGCGGCATCTCTCCCCCCACCCCACCGCACCGTGATCAAACAGTTTTTCAGTCCCGTGCCTCTGATAACGACACACATAACGTCCTTAGTAGTGACTCACTAAACTAGTTACCCGTTATAAGTTATGCTACTCGGTGCTAAGTATCTGCTAGGATGCGCGAAGTTGCAATCAAGTTAAAATTAAATTCATTAGGTAACATCTAAGATCTAACCCCACCTGTCCTCCGATCAGCTGATCACGACCTGTCTTTCGGGTAGTTAAAGGCGTTGCAAGGATTTGCGGACACAAAGATCCAGACCTGATACCTACAAAATTTGTGCAAAACGTGCAATAAGTGTGAAGTTTTGATTTTGGAGGACAACAATTTACTTATTTATTAATTTTTTTTTTTCATCCAAAAGTGATCGCAAAGCTTTCGCTACGTTGGTAGCAATTGATGAAAATTGTAATTTGATATTACGAGCGTTTATTTGACTAGAGGGTCCGCTGACCAGTAGCCTCGCACCTATCTCCAGTAAAACGAATAAAACGTCTGTCTCCCACAAATTAGCTGTTTTTGGATTTTGTGGCGCCATTAACTGGCTCCACTTACCATTATATCCTGAAAATTTGAGTCGTAAGAGCCCGCTATTGTCTGTGTTTTGGCTCTTGCGGTGCCACTTCCGGAGCCGTAGCGCCTCTCCCTGGTGTCGTTGAGATACCAAAAAATATACTGCAAATTTTGGGGGCCCAAGGAGTAGGTATACATCCAAATTTCCGATTTTTGCGACGGTTTCAAGGATCACTTTTCGTGTTACAGACATAAACATACATACTTACATACATAATAATATTGTTATGAAAAACACGAAGCTACAGAACGAACGAACGCTTTATTAATTCAAACGCACAAGCAACTTTTACACAAAACTTTTTCAGCAACTTTTCTACCTGACACACAGAACTAGACAACAACTTTTTTTATGATGCTCGCGTCCACAGTTACCAAGTTAACACCTGATCACTACACCACTCCCCCCTCAGGCCCCTCCTGCTGCGCATGGTACCGCCGCAGCCGGTCCGCGTGCACGACGCGCCGCCTCCCCCCCGGCATCTGGATGCGGAAAACAACGTCCGTTAGTGCCTTCCGGACCACGCACGGGCCGACCCAGGGCCGCTGCAGCTTGGGGGCCAGTCCTCATCTGCGCAGGGGGGCCCACAGCCAGACCTGCGCCCCCACCTCGAACCGCGGTGCCTCGGCCCGCACGTCGTATCGCCTCTTCGCCTCGTCCGCCGCTGTCTTCAGGGCCGACCTGGCCCGCGCGTGCACCTCCTCCAGCTTCCTCTGCAGCGCGGCCGCGTACTCCTGCACCGAGGCCGGCCCTGGCGCCAGCCCGGTCAAGAGGTCAGCCGGCAGGGTGGGTGGTCTCCCCATCACCAGCATGGCCGGGGAGAACCCCGTCGCCTGATGGATGGACGACCTATACGCCAACAGCAACCACGGCAGCTGCTCATCCCAGTCCTTCTGGTCCTCCTGGACCACCTTCCTCAGCATCTCCTCGAGCGTCCGATTGAACCTCTCCACCAGGCCGCTGCTCTGGGGCCGCAGCGCCGTGGTGCGGGTCTTGTGCGTCCCGAGGATCCGCAGCACCTCCTCGAAGAGCGCAGACTCAAAGTTCCTTCCCTGGTCCGGGTGTAGCTCCCGGGGCACCCCGAACCGGGACACCACGTTCTCCACAAGGCCCCGGGCGACCGTGTGGGCCTGCTGATCGGGGACTGGGAAGGCCTCCGGCCACTTCGTGAAATAATCCATGGCCACCACCACGTACCGATGGCCCCGTGGCGTCTCCGGCAGCGGCCCGACGATGTCCACGGCTAAACGATCAAATGGGGCCCCCACCAGGTACTGCTGCAGCGGCGCCTTCCCCCTCCGGCCCTTCCCCGCCTCATTGCAGGCCCGGCAGGCCTGACCGAACTGCCGCACCTCCTTGGTCATTCCCACCCAGTAAACCCACTGCGCAGGCTTTGCAACACCCTCCGTGTCCCAAAATGGCCCATATCATGCACCGCCTGTAGTACCCTCTGCCGACACTGCCTGGGCACCACCACCTGGTCCACGGTTCCAGTCCCATTGTCCGTTTCCCATCGCCGCACCAGCACCCGATTCTCCATCTTCAGGGACTTCCACATTGCCCACCAGGCCTTCATCCCCTCCCCCTGACAGGATATCTCCTCCCACCGTGGTCGCCTTCCCCCCATCACCCAGTCCACCACCAGGGTCAGCTCCGGGTCCGCCGCCTGCGCCGCTGCCCAGTCGATTTCCGCGTCCAGCTGCACCCGGTAGACGTCCTTGTCCGTCCGCCCCTTGTCCTCCTGCCGTTGGCAGTACGCGCACCCCTGCGTACGGGGCAAGCCGTCCGCATTTGCATGACTCTTCCCCGGCCGGTACTGGACTTGCAGGTTGTATTGGTTGAGCGTCTCCAACCACCGTGCCAACTGACCATCCGGCTGCTTGAAATTCCTCAGCCACTGCAGCGACGCGTGGTCCGTCCTTACCACCACCTGGACTCCACTCTGCAACCCATAGTGGTTGAAATGGTCCAACGCAGTCTTCAGCGCCAGCAGTTCCCTTCGCGTAACACAATAATTGCGCTCCGCCTTTCCCAAACACCGACTGAAGTACGGGATCACCTTCTCGACCCCATCCTGTTCCTGTGCCAGGACAGCTGCCACAGCTCTACCGCTGGCATCCACGTCCAGGATGAAAGGCAGGCGGGGGTTTGCATGGCTGAGCACCGGGGCCCTTGTCAGTGCCACCTTCAATGCCTGGAACGCCGCCTCACATTCCGGGGTCCAATCCCATTTCTTCCCCACCGCCTTCTTGTCCAGTTGGTACAACGGGCTGGCCAACTCCGCGAAATTGGGCACGAAGGTGCGGTAGTACGAGCAGAAGGCGACAAAACTGTGCACCTCCTTCGCCGACATCGGTGTGGGCCACTGACGGACCCGCTCCGTCTTTGCTGGATCGGTGTGGACCCCCTGCCCCGAGATGATGTACCCCAGGTACGGAATGGTCCGTCGGAAGAGCTCGCACTTCTTGGCGTTCAGCCGTAGCCCATTTTCCCGGAAGAGCGTGAACCCCTCCCGCAACCACCGCACCATGTCTTCAAAGCTGGCTGCATCCACCCGCACGTCGTCCAAATACACCCGAACCCTCCCCAACCTAATGACCACGTTCATGGCCCGCTGGAAGGTCGCTGGCGCATTGGTCAGGCCAAACGGCATCACCGTGAACTGCCACAGCCCCCTGGGTGTACAAAACGCTGTCTTCGGCCGGTCAGCCTCTTTCATCGGAATTTGCCAGTAGCCGGATTGCAGGTCCAATGACGAGAACCAGCTGCTCCCTTCCATGGCCGCGACCAGGTCGTCAATGTGGGGTAGCGGGTGAGCATCTCTCCTCGTGACATCGTTCAACCGGCGGTAGTCAACACAGAACCGGGTCGAGCCGTCCTTCTTCCCTACCAGCACGATCGGGCTTGCCCACGGGCTGCAGGAAGGCTCAATCACCCCCGCCTTTTCCATCTCCTCGACGAGCCCGTCCACCTCGGCCAGTCTGTGGGGCGGGACCCTCCTGGGGGCCTGGCGAATCGGCTTGTCGACCTCCACCACAATCTTATGCTCCACCCCCCATATACACCACAGCTCCTGCTTGGTCCGGGCAAACACGTCGGCGAACTCTTCCACCAGTGCAGCCACGGCTGCAGCCTGCTCATTCGACAGCCCCTGGACGGCCCTGTCCACCAACCCCTTCACGTGGTCCGCCACCGCCGGGCCCTCCTCCCCCGGCGCCATTAACTCCTCGAAGCCGGCCGACGCTTCCTCCACCACCGCCACCTCGCGCACCCGCCATCCATCGTTACGCTGCCCGATGCCGTATCGATCCTGCACCGCGCCACCTTCAGGAAGTCCATGCCGAGGATGCAGTCGTCCTTGATGTCTGCAACCATCACCCGGTGTCTCCGCGTCCCCGCCTTCCCGAACCCCAACGCCACTTCCGCCGTGCCAGCCACCGCCAGCTCTGCCCCCGTCACTGATTGCAGAACCACCGACGTCCCCTGCAACTCCAAGTTTCCCTTCTCCACCAGCCCTCGCCTTACGATGGTGACCATGGCCCCCGTGTCCACTACCAAGGAGCACGGCCTCCCGTTAACTGCCCCCTCGATCAAAATCGACGCGCTGGGACTCAGGCGGTACACCGTCGGCTTTCTTTCCCGCCGGGACACCCCCTTACCTCCAGCCGCAGGTCGTCCCCCACCTAGGACTGCGGTTCGTTTCCCGGCCGCCTGGGGCAGTCCCTTGCCATGTGGCCCACTTCGTTGCACTGGAAGCATACCCGCCTCGAACACTCCCGGGCCATGTGCCCTTCCTCCCGGCAGCGGAAGCACCTCCTGTCCCCCAACGTCTTGAGTCCTGGCCGGGCGGCTGCCCCCTCAGCCCGGCCAAGCCGCACCTGTGCCTGCTGAGCCGCCCCGTCGTCCTCCTCCTCGAGCTGGTTCACGCCGCGGACTTTCCCTCCCCGCAGGCTGCGAAGGCGACCCACCGCGGCTTCGCTCGGCACCGCGATTTCCAGGGCTTCCTGCAGAGTGGCCGGGGTCCCCAGGAGCACCAGCTCCTGCACTCGCTCATCCAATAGGCGCTCTGTGAATTGCGCCACAGCCAGCGCTTCTACCGCTCCACTGTCCGCCCCAGGGAGCGCCCGATGAGCCAGCTGGCGGATGTCGCGCGCGAACGCCCGCGTCTCTTCCCCTGGCGCGTGCACCCGGGCCCGGAGCTGGTGCATGAAGGCCTGCGCCTGGTGTCCACACCCAAATTGCTCCGCCAGGGCCCCCGCCAGCCGATCATAGTCATCCCCCGCCTCCAAGAGGACTGCCATTGTCTTCCCTGTTAGGGCGGCGGCTAACGCGACCCCCTTCTCCTCCCTCGTCCAACCGTTGGCCTTCGCCACAACTTCAAAGTGGGCGCGATACTCCTCCCACGGTTGGTCCCCGGCGTACCTGTGGAGCTTCACCGGAGCCCCTCCTCTGATGCGGCCCTCCCCTGGAGCCACCGGCTGGAAGTCCTCCCGACCCGGCGCCCTGCTCGCCTGCGCCGCCTCCCGCAGGTCTTCCCGGAAATCGTTGAACATCGCGACCATTTGTCGCCGCAGCTCGCCCAACTCGTCCCGAGCATCCGTCACGAGCCGGGTCAATTCCGCCCGTACAGCAGCTATGGGGTCGTCGCTAACTGTTTCCACTGCCGATTCCTCGATCCGATCCTCCTGGTCCAGCGGGACCAAACGGCCACTACGCAACTGTAGTCCTTCCGGTTCCATGCTCATCCCACTTCTGACACCACTGTTATGAAAAACACGAAGCTACAGAACGAACGAACGCTTTATTAATTCAAACGCACAAGCAACTTTTACACAAAATTTTTTCAGCAACTTTTCTACCTGACACACAGAACTAGACAACAACTTTTTTTATGATGCTCGCGTCCACAGTTACCAAGTTAACACCTGATCACTACAATATATACCCACAGGCAAATTTCGCTCGAGTCTAATTAAGATTCTCACTGACGTTCGGCAAGCAACAAAATAGTATGGAAAGCAATGATTTATCGAACTGGGATTTTTTTTTTCATTTAAAAATTATTGAAAATTCTGCTTGAAAATCCTGAAAACTGTTGCAGAATGTGAAAAGGTAGTTAGTTGTAAGTACGCTACTTCGATAATCTGCACAACAAAAGATTCATGAGTTGGGAGTTTCACGTGCTCTTCATTTTAGCAAATACGTAATCTGTATGATATTCCCAATATGACTTCGAAGTTGGTAGAGAAGATTTTTTTGGCACTGTAAATGCCTGGACTATTCCATACCCTAAATTTATTTTTACTACCTATTCAATATATTTAAAATTTATACTTAACAAATTACTAAATATAATAGCATTTTTGGGGTAGCTCAACGATATAATACCTGGTGTTTTGCTTATTGTGTTTATTACGTACAACTCGAATGCACGTACCCTCCACGAATTCATAAATTCTTCATAGTTCATCTTTCACCAACTGTGGACTTAACCAGGCGTGTAATTATTACTAGTGACACAAATCGATTTACCCGAAATACGTGCCCACAACTGAAAAATATAGGGACGCCGCACAAAACTCAGACCCCAACCGGTTTTTTCTCACCATGGTCCAACCAAGTTGATGATGGGTACAGATTCTCCAAGGAAAGGACGAGATAAAATGTTACAAATAATGGTTTGCTGGAGTGGCCCGAAAGGGCAGTGACAGCCATTACGGGATACGCCTGAGTATTCCCTAATTGGCTCAGAACTATTCAATAAATCCGTGAGTGCCAGCAATCCTTGTAAACAAATCCTCCTAATAAATTCTCCGCCTGCATTCTCCCTTACCTCGCCCATTCCACTCTCAAAGACTTCTTATCTGAATGAGACGAAGGGGGGCCTTCTGAATTTAAAGAGAGGAATTTTGAGGATCGAGCGAATTTTGAAGCAACTATAGGGTGTCCCGATCAATTCAAAACTCACTCCAGATGAAACGAGAGATTTTACTTTACACGCATTCGTCACTCTAAGAATTTTATCAGTTTATTGAAACAATTTGAATGATCAAATGCGACTCTTATAAAAATTATTTCTCTTCTTTTCTGAATTTGGGATTTAGACGTTGAGAGCATAATGAGTTTAACGTGACGCTGTTTCTTTCATCCTTCAATAATCTACCCTGTCGTAGAATGGATGATTCAGGAGGATATTTTACGTAGTTTGTTTCATTTATTTAACCGAGGTTCTCAGCGAAAGCGTTGCACTAAGTTACAATATGTATGGGTGCCTACTATCCGATGATTAAGTATAAGAGAACAAATCGTAATTCCAAATAAGAGTTAGAAGAATACCGATCAGATGTTTCGATCATCTGATATCCATCATAGTAACTTTGATGAAAAGGTACCCCAATTTCCAAACCAAGTCGTGACCCGGTGTCAATAAAGGATTTGAAAAATAAGAGGTTGAGTCGGCGAATTGTCAGGGTCATCATTACTCCAGGCGCAAATACATTTAGGAGGGCTCTGCCAAAGCAATGGGCTAACAAGGATTTCATGTATGGACAGACGAAAGGTGCGATTGGATTTTGATGAAATTGATTTCCAGTTCGACTGAGTTGTTCGGTTCGGCTTGAATTCCAGTTTATCTTCCGATAAGATTATGAGGGATCTGGGATATTATATTATAATAATTTTATAAATAGTAATGGTCGAGTTTCACTTCCTTGGGATATTATATTATAATAATTTTATAAATAGTAATGCTCGAGTTTCACTTCCTTGTTCCTATTATAGCATTTCTAAGTCAAATTCAACCTTTTCCAAACCAGACTCAATCTTTTCGAAACCAAATTCAACTTTTTCCATTTCAAATCCAACTTTTTCTATTTCAAATTCAACTTTTTCCATTTCAAATTCATCCTTCCCCGACTTCAGAAAAAAAAATTTAATAAACTGAATTGTGAACCCCATTACTAACTTTTTGTTGTATTATTTAAGGCTTAAATTGAACAACACTATAGAGTTTCAGTGCAGGTACTAGGTATGCGCGTTTTTATTTTTTATTTTTTCATTAAAATTTAAAATTTAAAATTTTCCTCCGATGAACCTTCAACTGAAGTCGAAACAGCGAGTCGACTCGCTATTTCGTACGACATCAGGTGTGGTGCATTAGATTAATCTTAAGGTTTGATGGGCAACGAAATGGGCATTAAAGAAGTAATTTTCTTTGTATAACACGAAGAATTTACAGGTTCACCAAACGAAAATTTTAAATTTTAATGACTAAATAAAAAAAAAAAAAAATCAGTCATGCAGCATGACTTAATGAGCGAATTTTCAAAGAAATATTCGAATTAATGGCTATGGTTTTGAATAAAGGAAAACTTCGGTCTAAAATTTGGTTTTCTATGTATATTCTCTTCGTATTTATTTTAATTTGTACGTTTTGTCCATCCTGATTCTACCGTTTGTTTATTACGTAATTGTACTAAGTGCTTATTTATTTGATCGCTGTGGGTAAATTCAAGGAGTTGTACTAATCGTTTGCCTCCCCCTTTTTTGCTTCGAACTCTCGTCTTCAATTAATACTTCTCACATTTTTCAATCTGACCACTCTAAGGGGGTGGGGGTAAGAGTTTAAAGATTATCCTAGTTTTGGGTAATTTTTGCGCACTTTAAATGCTCTAATTTAAGAACGGATTTAGATATCTAAAATCCGATTTCACTATCGTGTTCAGCGTGCAAAAACCTTTAAAATGAGGGGTCACTTGTTAGAAAATAACATTTTGGGGATTTTTGGGTAATTTTTGCGCACTTTAAATGCTCTAATTTGAGAACGGATCAAGATATCTAAAATCCGATTCCACCATCGTGTTCAGCGTGCAAAAACCTTTAAAATGAGGGGTCACTTGTTGGAAAATAACATTTTGGGGATTTTTGTGTAATTTTTGCGCACTTTAAATGCTCTAATTTGAGAACGGATCAAGATATCTAAAATCCGATTCCACCATCGTGTTCAGCGTGCAAAAACCTTTAAAATGAGGGGTCACTTGTTGGAAGATAACATTTTGGGGATTTTTGGGTAATTTTTGCGCACTTTAAATGCTCTAATTTGAGAACGGATCAAGATATCTAAAATCCGATTCCACCATCGTGTTCAGCGTGCAAAAACCTTTAAAATGAGGGGTCACTTGTTAGAAAATAACATTTTGGGGATTTTTAGGTAATTTTTGCGCACTTTAAATGCTCTAATTTGAGAACGGATCAAGATATCTAAAATCCGATTCCACCATCGTGTTCAGCGTGCAAAAACCTTTAAAATGAGGGGTCACTTGTTGGAAAATAACATTTTGGGGATTTTTGGGTAATTTTTGCGCACTTTAAATGCGCCAAAACCCTCCTTAGAGTAGGCCAATTTCGCCCATCTTCGAACTTAGCCTTTCGATTGCCAAGATAGATTTTTTGTGCAAATTTGAGCTGTTTATCTCAATTCTATCGAGAGTTATCGTCTGGAGTGACACATATATAAATAAATATATATATATATACATATAAAAAAGTGTTAAATTTCAGGAATCGTTTTAGAATGGTCTGAAACGGATTTCTATGAAGAAAATTTCCAAAAATTTATATTATTTAAATTTCGAAGCCATTGCAATAGCTTCATTTTCTTTGAAAATTCGCTAAAACCAGTCATGCAGCATGACTTAATGAGCGAATTTTCAAAGAAATATTCGAATTAATGGCTATGGTTTTGAATAAAGGAAAACTTCTTCCTCCTACTGTTAGTACCTAAATTGAATAATTTGAAATAGATTTTTTCTTTCGTCTTCCTTCTAGTAATACGTGGGCCGGTACTTGTCTATCTATGAAGGTATCATAACAATTATATGTCAAATGGGAAATTCAAGGAGTTGTACTAATCGTTTGCCTCCCCCTTTTTTGCTTCGAACTCTCGTCTTCAATTAATACTTCTCACATTTTTCAATCTGACCACTCTAAGGGGGTGGGGGAGGGGTAAGAGTTTAAAGATTATCCTAGTTTTGGGTAATTTTTGCGCACTTTAAATGCTCTAATTTAAGAACGGATTTAGATATCTAAAATCCGATTTCACCATCGTGTTCAGCGTGCAAAAACCTTTAAAATGAGGGGTCACTTGTTAGAAAATAACATTTTGGGGATTTTTGGGTAATTTTTGCGCACTTTAAATGCTCTAATTTGAGAACGGATCAAGATATCTAAAATCCGATTCCACCATCGTGTTCAGCGTGCAAAAACCTTTAAAATGAGGGGTCACTTGTTGGAAAATAACATTTTGGGGATTTTTGGGTAATTTTTGCGCACTTTAAATGCGCCAAAACCCTCCTTAGAGTAGGCTAATTTCGCCCATCTTCGAACTTAGCCTTTCGATTGCCAAGATAGATTTTTTGTGCAAATTTGAGCTGTTTATCTCAATTCTATCGAGAGTTATCGTCTGGAGTGACACATATATATATATATATACATATAAAAAAGTGTTAAATTTCAGGAATCGTTTTAGAATGGTCTGAAACGGATTTCTATGAAGAAAATTTCCAAAAATTTATATTATTTAAATTTCGAAGCCATTGCAATAGCTTCATTTTCTTTGAAAATTCGCTAAAACACATACCTAGTACCTGCACTGAACCACTATAGTGCTGCTCAATTGAAGCCTTAAATAATGCAACATAAAGTTAGTAATGGGGTTCACAATTCAGTTTATTAAAATGTATATTTTTTGCTGAAGTCGGGGAAGGCTGAATCTGAAATGGAAGAAGTTGAATTTGAAATGGAAAAAGTTAAATTTGAAATTGAAAAAGGTGAATCTGACTTGGAAAAAGTTGAATTTGAAATAGAAAAATTTGAATTTGGTTTGGAATTTTCGTTTGGAAAAGGTTCAATTTGACTTGGAAATGCTATATATAGGCATGGAGATAATATGGTGATACGATCAAAAATATCTATCAATTGTTCGAGAAGACTATAGAATCTTGTTCAGAAGTGCTCAAAACTAGTTTCTAGACGGTTTTCTGCTTGATGTCGTCCCGTATGTATGTATGCTGGAATTTCAAGTGGTCGTAACTTCCTCAACAAACGGTATTTTTTCAAATTTCCGTCTGGGTTTTGTTCAGCTCTCAATTTGAGATGAGAACGAGCTTTCTAGGTACGAAAATAAGCGAGTTATGGCGGGTTTTCTAATTTTTCGATTATCAACGATGACTGCCGTAAAAATGAACCGAAATCGGTGCGGTTGGAACCATAATGTCCGTTAAGATGTATAAGTCGTGCCTATTCATTTTGAGCTTGATCGCATTTGATTCGGCTAATTGACAGAAAAAAGATGTCAATGGGTTCAACATTTTCTTGGTTTGCTAGCTAAATGACGTTGGTCTGGTGTCAGAAAGTGGTTGAAAGTGAGATTAGATTCTATGCAAGTTTACGGATTTTGACCAAAATGGGCGGCCCCTGTCGCCAAACTTGTATCAATACTATTATGAAGAACATGGAAGTATTGTGTGACAATCTCCACACCGAAACTTCCAATTTTTTCCTATAATTTTTTTCGAAAAACATAGGTAATGCAGTTTAAAGAAACTATACGTTTTTTGAATTCACCATGACAGTCTGAACTGTCTCTTTGAGGACCATGCTGAATCCAACCAGCAGCATCTACGATTGCTCGGACCGACAACCGACCCTCGAAGTTTGGGGAAGCGACAAGTCTTAAAATTGACTTGCCGGTAGTAATGTGTGGGGTACGCGGTAGGTCACCAAGGATTTGTAACAATAAGTCCGTTGGAGAATGCACTAAGGGTATCAGATATGTAGGTATGTGATCCGGTAACTATGAGTATGCATAAGGAACTGGACTTCTGTTTCGATTGAAACACGATAGTCCATGCGTTCGTGTATTCTCAACCCGTCACGGTTCCAGTTCAGCTATTAAAAATGAGGGGAAAATACTGGCCCCAGTCTCAAGGCGATGGGCAGTTGTAACCGCGTGATACATGCCAGTCGACATTTAAGGAGAAATAAGGGGTTTTGACTCCGTTTTTAATAATTACCAGTTCCTCTTAGTTATTTCCAGCAATCCTCCACTGTGCTGTTATAAATCCTACCGAACGTTAGAATTACTCAATGCGATGGGATCATTATATAAGGAGTCATTTGAATGTGCAATAGGAACTGTGGCTAATCACGGCTAAGTCTACACATTGCTGATCCTGCTTAATTGCACATTTATCGTAATAACTAACCTCCATTCAAAATTTTTAGAGACCAGTTAGTGAATAATTATTTTACCCGCCTTTGGAGTACCCATTATGCATGTCTAATGATGTGTTCAAGGAATTACGGCAGGCATTATTTCACCGATTTATCCAATCGTGAAAAATATAAGTTACTAAAGAGGGCGAACTATTTTTTTCCGTTTAGGTATCATTTGGATAGTCCTTCTGGTAACGGCTGGGATTCTGCGAGATTCATCATCGTGAATAATTCGCGTGGGTATTAGATTCAATGATACCAGACCAATTAAAGTGGTAGTGAGAATGGAGAACGAGATTTGGGACAAGAAGAAATATAAGGTCGGCCCACCATGAAAATACCATTCAGCTGTTGCGTTCGTTCGTGGGGGACATGCAAGGGTCCGAAATTTTGATGAAACTTAATTTCCTTCCTTTCCACGTCAATCCCTCAGCCCAAGAATCCGACTTGGATATTTGGAACGCAGTAAATTGCGGACGTAAGTTGTTAATCCCTGAAAGTAAACATTATAAAGCGGACGGTGTTTTTGAAACATGTACGTTAAAATGCGGACGAGTCTGTCCTGTCAGTTTCCCACACTTGTGGCGCGATCGCGCTAGATCTTTGCGTAGATCTGCGCTGGATGCGTAGATCGCGCTAGCGAGCATCCAGATCGCTTGACAATGCATTCCACTAATCTATTCAGAAGTCCCAAACAACCTGCTCATTCACGGGATAGTTTCTGGGATTGTTTATCTTTTTTGAGATGCGAGCGCTAGCGAGCATCCAGATCGCTTGACAATGCATTCCACTAATCTATTCAGAAGTCCCAAACAACCTGCTCATTCACGGGATAGTTTCTGGGATTGTTTATCTTTTTTGAGATGCGAGCGCTAGCGAGCATCCAGATCGCTTGACAATGCGAGCGGCGGAATGGGAACTAAACTTCTTGCCACGTTCTGCGTACGTAACTTGTCCGCATTTTACCTACGCTCGGATATTTGACGATTCCTTTATTCTTAACACATTTTAACCTCATCAGCGCCCTCCCTCGCCATATGACCGCTGTATATAGCAACCTACTTCTGTTTGATACGTTGAAAATCTTTGTACTTAGTTTTTTCGAGAATCTTTTCGTTCTGGAAGGTTCCCCGAGTTTATTTTTCAGGCCACTGGTGTTTGAAAAGTGGTGCAATGCAGATTCGTGTTATTTCGAAAATTGTTAGCTTGAGGTCCGTGAGTCACTGCCGGTTTAGGTAGTATTTATAATCATATTTGTAACAAATTTTCTTCATGTTTCAATGCTGTTTAGATGTTCATCCCTAAATATAAATGGTTTTCTTTCAGTTTTTTATTTACCTGCGTTTTCAGGAAGTGGGTTTAGCGATGATATATGACTTCGCTGAGCGCTTTCAGGGGCAGAAGACTCAAACAATGAGTACAAACTGTGGCAGACTGTTGACTTCTTCCCGTTTAATCGGCGTGACTAGCTTTCTATAAACGCTATGATCTCCAATGATCAAGCAAAGCTTTTCACGGGGTTCTTCAGACCCCGGACATCACTTGCCCATCACTTCCCAGGATTGGTGACCCTGACGGACGTGATGTCAGCAAAGGTGACCAATCCACAGCGAATGCGCAGTCCTGGCCGCTCCTCAGCATTTCGGGAAGGGAAGGTCCCATAAGTGACATCTGGAGCACTCACCTTACCCTGTTCATTAGCTAGGTCATTGCCTGCAGCAGTACCTTGTCCCTTTCACCTCACTTTTGCTGATAGTCTGTTCTGGAGAGGAGACTGTTTGTGGCGGATTATTGACTTCTTCCCGTTAATCGTTATGACTAACTTTCCATAAATGCTATGCTCTCCAAGGATCTAGCAGAGCTTTTCAAGTGGTCCGAAAAACCCCACATCACTCGCCCATCACTTCCCAGAAATCTCTCGCGCAACATTTTTTGATAATTATTTCTGTGTGCCATGTCCATTGAACTTTTTATAAAGAATATCATTCTGTGAATGGTGCTTTTCTTGAATACATAATTCCAAGAACAACAGATGAAATTCCAGTTCAGCAAACTGCTGTTAGAATAGGAAGAGTGATGAATTTAGTCTTCTAGATCAATGCTGAATTACACGGGAATGAAATTAAAAGCAAAGCTGTTCTATCTGAACAGAAATCCTCTAAAAATTATCTTTCCAAGCATAACTGATTATGACAGGAGATGAAGAGATGCAACGTAACGGCAATTGCGAAACAGATGAATGACGGTTGTGAGTTCTTCCGTTGGAAAGAAAATGAAAAGGTGACTGTCAAATCCAATAAATTGGTTATACATCAAGCTTTGTGATTTGCTGTGTAATGAAATGGTGGTGAGTGTAATTTAGACAGGAAATGAAACCATCTCCTGTATGTTCGATGCTATAATTCGAATACTATTGCTGGATTTCGAAGAAACGAGCTAAACTACGCAACTGTAACTGTACGGAATTCAGAGTGAAATAAATGGTATTTGAGGTAGATTTATTATTTTCTTGGTGCTTCATCCGGGAGAGTAAGGTGGTGTGGGTGTATGGGGGTATACTTGTGGTGGGAGGGGGGGGGGGGGACAGCGCTTGATGGGCAGAAATAATGGTATTGAGGTTACTGGAAGTCGAAGGTGAAATAAATAGCAGTGAACGAGGTAGGTATATTTTTGATGACTGGTAGAGAAGTCAGTCCGTCCTCAGGTCACGGAGAATGAATAGGCTGTTGGATTAGGTACCTAATTTGGCTACTATGTCTCTAGGAGAGCAAGGATCGATGAGACGGGGGGAGCGGTAGGTATGCTGTTGATCGTTGATCATGACTGACAATCTGTTTTGTTCCATCACTTGAATAAAGCTGAAGAAATAGAGTGACATTTTAAAATAACAGTCGCAATAAGGAAGACTGGAATTTAGGGCAATAAGGAAGACTGGAATTTCGTATTTAATACATATTTAAAAAATACATTAAAATTATCATCAAACTGGAGAAAGAAGGGTCGTAGAATTTGTTTGATATTTTTTTGGGGTTCAGCTTACAAGTTGCCCAGCTGTGCTTCTGCGACGGGCCTCATTCTACGTCCCAATTCTAATATAACCTCCAACTAACAGAGCGGTTACTCGCCCGACCACCCCTTCATCTTTTAGCGAATTTTCAAAGAAAATGAAGATATTGCAATGATCCCAAAATGAACAGAACATGAATTTATGTATTTTTTTATACGCAAATCCGTTTCGGAGCATCCTGTATTCATCCCTGGATTTTAACTAAAATTTATATGTATATTATGCATTTATATATTTATTTATGTGTCACTCCAGACGATATCTCACCTTGGGTACATGAAAAAAAAAAATCTGAATTTCGCTAAAATGTTCGTATTGCCAAACGAAAGGATGAGCTCGAAGAGGAGCAATAAAAAAATTCTATGGGGGTAAAATTTCAGTTTTTGTGGGTCAAAAATCGGTAAAAACGGCTAAAATTGCGAACAGTTGATATAAAATCACTGGAAGTGGAATGGAAGGGTGAGTCAAGACAGAAAAATACCATTTAAGATGTTTTTCATTGGTATTAAGGGCTAAAATGATCTAAAATCAATATTAATTCACCTGGCGTTGTGTGGGATGGTGATTTACGACAGGAAGAGGGACTATTTCGGTGATAAAAATATTTTTCTAAAATAAGGGTGGGTCAAATTTGACTTTATAAGGGTCAAAAATCGGTAAAAATAGCTAAAATCACGAAAAAATAGTATAATTTTACGAAAACTGGTATGGTGATTCGATACTAAAAGCCAGGGACTATTTCAATGACGAAAGTATTTTTGAAAGAGTGGGTGGGTCAAGTTCGAATTTATAGGGGTAAAAAAACCTGTGAAAATGACTAAAATCGCGAAAAGTTTAATAATATAAGTTCAAGAGAAGTTGTAATGAGAGGTTTGATCAAATCACCAATACGTTGCTCTCCATCGTACATTTCCGATAAAAGGTAAAGTTTTATTGATATAGTTGTAGTAGGTAGGTTGAATTAGTTTAAATTTAGGTAAATGTATATTGAAATACCTGTACAAAACTGGTATTTACCCATTAGTACTTACTAAACCAAGTGGCACAGCTAAGCATTAGGTTGATTCAACAAGCAGTAGGTAGTACCTACAATGTCGATGTGTAAAACTTACCCACCTACCTACCTCCGGAGTAATTCTATTCGCTCCCTTGCCATAATATCTTTATAACCAACCTATACCATAGCAACTTGTTAAATCCCAATATTATTCAGATTTTCCATTTCATAGGTATTTAAACTCCGGTTTTCTTACTAGGTACATTGTCTTTTTACAATCTTTTTTCACAATATCACGAATACTTCTTTGAACATTCGCTCTTATAGCCATGCTGCATGAATGGTTTAACAAAAAAAGTATCAGAATCATTACATTGAATGAAATTGGACATAACGCAATGCTGGGGCTGTCATTTGAACGTACATGAGATTTTGAAGGTCCTTTTAGGCTGCATACTTGAGTAAAGACAGTCGGAGTACCAATAAACTCAGAACTCCCTACACAGGGATGTAAAGACACCTTGACAAAAATTCAATGTAGTTGCTTTGACGGGAAGCGATTATTCAACCACAGTCTTCCCCGAATGCAAATATGTACATATATTTCTGGGAATCAGGAACGGACCGCAGACCGGCCCACAACTCCCCCTCCCGGCCATTAGAACCTGCAGCGAGCAATAGAACGGTGAATCCTGATGAACGCCAGACCGCGAAAGGGGCGTCACGCAAAACGAAAAGAACAAGAGGCGGACCAGGCCGACTGGTCAGCCTCGTAACTGATTGGAAACTAGGTAACTTAAGTTTCTTTGACAACTAACCAACACTGCAACCAGAAAAAAACAATAGGTAGGTACCTAGCGATATTATTTCTGTGACTTTGTTTTGTTTACTCCTTGTGCGTACCTTTATATTGTACGCTGTTATGGTTGTGTGCATCAATAATCATTATAATCGAACGAAAAAGTTGAACATGCCCAAAATCTACTCAACCTCCTTCTCTTCCCAATCCTACACTATTTTAGTCACACATTTAGAGCACTATGGATAAACTCGACATTACTTAACATTTTTAGCGGAGTGGGTTAGTGAAGGGTTTCGAGCATTGAATATTTCTGACGTAAAATTTCCAGCTTTTACGATTAATGTAACAACCTAATGTAACTAATAACTGATGTTACACATCAGGAATTTTCATAATTCTTATAAATGGCAGGCAGGTCTCGTGGAGAGTTACATTCTCCCTAAAAGTTTTTGGTGTGTAAATAATAATCGCTTGCCAACTTTTTTGTAGTAGGGAACTGGAAAATACCTCGATTATTCAGAGGCTCTTTGTTTGCTTGGGAGTTGAACAGGGCGCTCACATCAGCCTGTGTGCACACTTCCATTGCCAGTAATAACACAAGCGTGTACCTACACTTTTATAAAACCAGGTCCTACAATTACCATAACCTCTGTCATCCATTTAAACAATTGAAGAGACAGCTGGCTGGAGTGTTATTAGTATTCCTATCTCAACTAGGTACGAACTCACCAAAATCTAGGTAGCTTACTCCACTTCCTTTGAAGATGTTATGTCTCCTGCAAATCGTAAACTTGGATCCAGTTTTGTATCTCAGCTGAGAGGGTCGTATACTGGTAGATTATTAGTTCTGAGAACTTTTGAAATAAAGTTATCTAATCTTCCATCAAGAAATATACCTACTCTGAAGGACGATGTGAAGTGCAATAATTGAGCGGGAAAGCCCAAAGGGTTGGGAAAATACTGAAGTTCAGGGTCTTTGAATATGAGCTACATCACAGACATTATTGTGAAAGCTCGTTTGCGTAGATGCCGTGGAATGGTCTCCAATTACCGGGTACCGGGTTCTTTTATCCCCAATTAACTGAGTTCCCAAATACTGGCCATGCTATCTGATTCATTAGCGTTGGTTGAAGTTTTGTTTTTTGTAGAAGGCGGCTGAGAGGGGAAGTTGTGCTGGTGGGTGGGGTCGAGCACGATCTAATAGTAACTCCACCTTTGATAGGCTACTTCATTTATGATAACACTCTTCAAACCTTCCACAACCTTCTCTCTACAGGTATTCAACTTTTATCGATCGACCGTGGCTCAAATACCACTCCTTCCTTGCTAGGCCAATCTCACTTGATTACGTTTCCACTACGGTTCTTATGCCTCTTTTTTCGTTAAGGCTCCGTGGTCCTCCTCCTTCCAAATCCAATTAACCAACAGTTTGTATCCATCGGTGTGACCGCAGCGATCCCCTAACATGGGATTTGAACTTTGTGGGGGACTTTCGGCTCTCTATAATGAGCTGCCGCCTTGACGTGAGAAGAGGTTTTCCAGTGTAGCTATAGATGATACCTCTATAGCTGGTATAGCTATTTATTTCGGTATTTAAAGCATACCGTTCTGTTGAAACCAATGTTTATGAGAAAATAAATAAATTTTTGTCACTTCGCAAGCAGAGAAAGGATATTCTTCTCTGTCATCATAGTGTTTGGAAACGGGATGGCGTAGTTGGTGAAAACTAGGTAGGTATGTTTACAAAAGAAACCTGGCAGTAAAAGAAGTCGTATGCTCGTTCACTCCAGTGAACGAACGGATTTCGAGAACTCGAACTTCACTCGCGGCTGTTCTGAAAGCATCAAACTTCAATTTTTTTCAATAATAGGGATGATGAAACAATGGATCCCCCCTCCCCACCGCTTGCGGACTTACGGCACACCAAGTTGTTCAAAATTAACCTAAATATCGAATGCCAGGATAATAATAACAACATTAATATTGAGTAGTAGTAGGCTACTTCATTTCCAAGCAAATTTTAATTTTCTATGAAATCTATCAACAAGGGGGTGTCAAAAGACGGTAACAGGGATTTGTAAACGAAATCGCAGGACTATCGGAAAAGGCTGAAATTAGGAGGGGATTTTTTGTTGTTGTTGTATGTAGTGAGAAAGAAAGTGCAAGTTCGGAAGCCCTCCCTATTTCCGTTGTCAATGTTATTTTCGGTCGCGATGGAGTTGAGGTCGGTTTTGTTCGTAAGACTTTTTAGTTCCCCTCCGTACTCTCCTGATTTAGCCCCAGGCGACCATGACCATTAGTTCTCGAAGTTGAAATAACACCGGAGCTGACTGGTAGTTCGCTATAAAAATTTTTGGAATTAAACAATGATTATGACCCAAAATTATTGCTCTAAACGGTGGGGTGCAAAAGGCTGCCAGTGAATCGAATCCCTCCCCCCTCCCGAAAAAACCCTGTTGTAAAAATTTACACGCCAAGAAAACCTCCTCAGCCGCAAAAAGGATTGATGTACATTTTTCTCACAAAAGTAGCATGCTTGGGGGCAAAAAGCTGCCCGCCAAACGGCGTTGAAATAAATTTCAAGGTCTGGCGTGAAGGACCAGGTTTCTATGCACATATCCAAGAAAGGGGAGGAACAGATGTCTATGTACACATCCAAGAGCGAGGTGCAAAGCGCAGAGCAAGCTACTTTGGCGGGCAAAATGGATATAAATCCTTTTTGTGGCTGGGGATCCTTCTTGGTGGCTAAATTTGTTTTCCTGCCAGTGACAATTTTTTCCCAGTAAAAATGCTTCATTCTGTATTATTTGAACATTTTTGTTAAATTTTTTGTTCA
This sequence comes from Leptopterna dolabrata, assembly GCA_954871275.1. Classification (NCBI taxonomy): domain Eukaryota; kingdom Metazoa; phylum Arthropoda; class Insecta; order Hemiptera; family Miridae; genus Leptopterna; species Leptopterna dolabrata. Next base: position 127,888,713 of record OX940974.1, on the reverse strand, counting down.
AACTTTTCTTATAATTTTCTTTACAAATTGGTTTAGGTAAGCACAATTTTTTTAAATTTTGTTGGGAAATTTTATTGAAAATCTAATTCTCTTTTTAAAAAGCGCTGCAGAAAATTAGTATAAAAAGCGAAAGTTTCAGCGCTCCAAACGTGACGTCGTCAATACCATCGACTATAATTTACAGGTAGCGGGTACTAGTATGGTTGTGGTGGTTTGAACCGGAAAGCCTAGGGCTGAGACCCAATTTATTTTCTTATTCTTTTCATGTTCACAATACTGAGTCATGGGAAGGAGGGGGGGGGGGGGGGGGGGGGGGTTCGAACAGTTACAACTCGGCTTCTATGAAGAACCGACCGGTCCCAATGAACAAGTCATGTCCCAAATTTCAGCCCTTACCCCCCCCCCCCCCTACCCTTAGAAACTGCCCCTCCCCAAATGGGGGAAGGGGGGGGGGAATTCCACAAAAGGCACTTCCTTGGAGCATAACGAATGTATGTGCAACATTTAAGTTGAGGCTGCTGCTGTCAAAGAATAAGAAAGAACAAAAACGTCGACAATTAGAAAATCTGTTTTCTTTTTTAACCCTGCCTTACGTGGTATATCCGTGGGGGGGGGGGGGGGGGGACCTTCTACTCGAAAGCTAGGCACTAATTATTATTATTTCAACTAAAGTCCATGTAGGCTTCACACGTGATTCCACCAGAGCTGAAGAGCTAATCGCTGGTCGGTTACGCGCATGCAAACTTTTCAAATCTTGTTGGTACACGCCGCGACCTTTTATCCCAAACTCAGGTTATAAAGATCGGCGCTGTAGCTCGTTCGGACACCCTGGCCCCTGAAAATAGCGATTTTCAAACTTGTATAACTCCGGCACCTCGAGAATGAGTGTAGGAAAAATCAACACCGGAAACCCCCAGGAGGCCGGGTTACCGGGGGACACTACTTGTTCTGTAGTGTAAACTGTGTTCTTGGTCGCTTTCGACATTCTAGGTTTTCTTGGCGGGCGAAACGCCCCCGCGTCCCTAGATATCACAAAAATGTACATCGGATCAGAGCTAAAAATCGAAGGATAATGACGCATGGGTAGGTACCTAGCCGAAGGACGGGTATAATGGGAACTTGAGGAATTTTTTCTCACATATCCTCAATCATCAAGCTTTGAACCCCACTCCTAGATAATCCATACTACCTAATCACTAATTATTTCGCTATGATCAGTTTCAAAATGGGAAACTGACTTAACAGCATGATTCAGCGTTGCAAAAAATCACGTACAATATCTAGAGGGTCAGTGGAAAAATTCTTAGGGCAACCACCAAATTTACGGTCATAGCACACTCGCTGTGCTTTCTCCATGAATTGTTGCTAACAATCCAGTTATGCAATAAAAAATATGGATTCCACTGAAAGTAAATAAAAAATAAAATTTAAAAAATAAAAGTAATAATGATAAAACGTTTATTTGCATCGCGCACGTTTTGCGTATGCGCAGTAGAAATATAGAATATGTTTAATGCTGACCGACTGCTTGGGCTTGGGCTGAAGGGCTTCCCCAAAACCCCTGTGGCTGAAAGATCGACTGTTGGTGCTGTTGCCCATTCAGTTCTCGCCAGCCTCTTATTCATCTCTAACATCCCCTAAGGGTTGAATGAGTTTAGCTCTGACCCACTTTGCAAGATCCCTTCAGGCCATCATTAGAATCTTCCCCTCTTCCCTCTCATCCACCTGTCTCGTCTCACGTGTTCAGTTTCATATCACGTGTGGATATTAGAATCAAAATACCCCTCTTGTTAATGGAAATCCAACTGTCTAACGCTGTCAACTATAGTGAATGGTAGGTAATTATTTGACGTAGGTACTTACCAATTGATACCTGAAAGGTTTTTTGTGGCATTTTAAGGTAGCGTCGAAATCGGCATCTATATGCGTCGAACTTCAAGATCAGGTATTCCTACTCGCGTGTAACAATGTTAGCCACCCGTAAGAAAATATGTCCGTGGAAAATTCATTTATAGAAAATTAATGAGAATTATTGTAAGTACAACAATATAATTAAACCAACCACTAGCCAAGAGTTCTAAGCTGGAAATTGTATATTAGTTTCAACCCCCCCCCCCCCCCCCCTTCTTATACCTTCATACCAGTCAAGCAGTGAACAGCGCGCTACTACTTGCGTTCTTCTAGTGTTTTATCTCTCTCCAGTCTTTCATCTATTGAAATATGGATCCCTGGCCTGGCCCTAGAATGGTTAAGGAGGCGCATCATTGCCGATCTTGCCGACCGCTTCGAGCTGTATTTTATTGACAACTAAATACCAACGGACAAACAAAAGTTAGCGAGCTTGGCATCAGCCACGGATACAGCTATTTTCTCCTAGTTAAAAGTTACCCTCTTACCTACTGTGTTGAAGGACCTTCTAAAACTGCAACAGCTTTTTAAAAAAAACGCTATTGCTCAAGCGCCAGGGCCCGCATGGGGTTTTTGAGCGTCGAGAGATCTTCTGGATAACCGGCAGTGGACTTCATGGTCAACTCCGTGGAGCGGCAATGGCATTATGAGGACACTTTTGATCTATCAGTTTGCTAAAGGCATCAACGACATGTAGTTAATCCAGGTATTCCTCTAAACGATTGAGACAATGAAATTCAAGGACTTCACTGAGGCTCCACTCTTGGTAGAAACTTCAAGGGCGATCCGCCGATCGTCTCATAGCTCCCGTTATGCAGAGGTCGCATTCACCGACAATACAAGGGGTAAAGGCTGGGAAGGCTTAGGGCCGTATTCATAGTCCTGACTTTAGACATGAACATGTTCATAGACATTACTCCGTGAAGTAAAGAAAAAATCTTTACTTAAATCAAAATTTTTCTTTTACTTTATGAAATTAAGAAAAATCTTTACTTAAGTCAAAACTTTTCCCAACTCTCTAGTCTGAGCTTAAGTTGGCAGTTCTGGCAGGGTGTGTGTTTTTGTTTGGTTGTATGTCCTCGGCTATTAGCCATGCCAATATCTTGGTTTTCCGTTGTTGTGTACGCCGTTGTCCAGTATCCACCCTGTGACAGGACAAGTAAACAGTGGAGCAAGCAACCTTTGTTTTGTTTTGAAAACATTTCTACACTTGGTGCTCGCGTGGTGTTGAGCGGCTTCGGGCTATTCAGTGTAAGGCAGGTGACACACGGCGTTTTTTCCCGTATGATTCATCATTCATTTCTACTTCATTTTCGGTCTAAAAAATTCGTTCTTTCGCGCACAGGCACCATTTGGGCCCTAGTTCTGTCCAGAAACTGCAGGCCGATCAGAATATACCCAAGGGTGTTATGGGTGAAAAATGGATGTAAAAATAGGGTTCCAAAGAGTGGAAAATTGAGGTTCTCAACGAAGTTTCAGCCTGAAATGTACGTTAAATTTTAAAAAATCGTCTAAAATCGTCGTTTTCCGCACACACTTTGGCTCCCCATTTGGGAACACATTTGGGTCCCAGTTGTAATCCGAAGCTAGGCAGCCCAATCGGAATACACCCAGGGGTGTTATGGGGGTTTTCGAGGTTTTTTTAATGGTTTATTGAACATGAACTTGCGAGGTATCATTTTCAATGTTTTTTTTAGGGCGAGAAGACCGGATGTGAAGTTGATTTTGACCAAAGGGTGAAGAATTGACGTTGTAACGAAAGTTCAGCCCCTAAATTCATTTTGAATGAGTCAAAAACCTGGGAAATGGTCTGAAATAACCATTAATTTGTATAATAACACTAGAAGTAGCATCAACAGGTGAATAAAGGCAGTTATATGGGGCTATCAATAATCAAAGATAATTTGTTTAAAAAATAAATAAGTAAATAAATAAAATAAAATAGGAGCCCAATTCGTGTTTTCAGGAGCCAAAATTGGTAGAAGCCATTAAAAATAGCCATTTCAATTATTTCACATGAATGAAACAATAAATGAACAGCCAACATTTCTGTATGTATGTCCAATAGAATAATAAACCAATGTGACTAGGACTTCGTAGCCTTTTTTCTTTCCTCTTCAATCGACGAAGGTATTACATAGCTGAAGATATATCAATATACCTACATATATAAATGCACCAATAACAGCTAGGTCGGTTTGTTTGACCGTCTGTTAGCGTTTGTGACTCGAAAATCAGTACCAAATTTCATCATGTGAATTGCGAAAAATTTGGTAATCGTATGGTTGTAATATGTATTACAAAGTACAGACCATGTAGTACATTACACATGTAGAAACAGGTACCTATAATACAAATAATCACATGCATTACACACACGTATACGAATTGATTAACACAAATTTATGAAACAAAATTAAATGTTGCGATAGCAATATATTATGCTAACGTGTGTGTGATACTACCGAGATGTTCAAAAATGTTCGTGTGTGATGAAACAAACACGAACTGATTGCTTATCCCAATAACTCCGATAACGAGTAACGATGCAGTGCATAAACGTTATTGCTGGAACAAACTTTTCGCTTGACCCAACACATGACTAATATGAAAACACGTACAACTATACAGTGGTTAGGCATGTCCAACTTACCTGAAACGATGATGTTGCATAGTATCGTAATGTAGCGAGTACTTGATTAATAGGGGGTATCGGCAAGCCTCTATTGTTTGGTGCCGTCATGCTTGTACACAGTGGCATAAGGTGTTCCACGATGGTACTTTTACTAAATCGAAACCTGCGACGAAATTGGTCATCGTCAAAGAATTCGAGCGGGCTTGCTGCATCGCGAATGTACCTTTTGGGCACCCGAACCACCCGCATGCTCTCCGTTACGTCGAACTCGTCGTCCCATTCATCGAAGTCAAACAAAATTTCGTAATCCATCGTAAAAAAAAACAAAAAAAAACAGAATACTTGGGAAAAGAAACAAGAATGCCGAGAACGATGACACTGAAAAGATGGCGTATATGAAAAGAGAACAATGCAGACGACCAATAAGGAAATGCTTAAGGTACCTTTCGACGTATCTCAGTTTTTTCTACTTATTTAGGCCCGAAAGTGAAAATTTTGCTTTACTTATTGTCTATGAAATAGGAATAAAGGAAATGCTAAAGGAAGACTTAAGCATTTCCTTTATCACTGACTATGAATAGCCCAAGTGGACGATGCTTCCTTATTTGTTCACTTGAGCATTTACTTTAAATAAAGTGAGGACTATGAATACCGCCCTTAGTGTAAGTAAGGGAGGTGGTTCAGTTCCAATGGACAATAATTTATTGGTAGATTTGTTGACAAATAATGGTTTCAATTATCTGACTAAAGATTTACCTGATGGATGAATATAATATGACTAATCTTTTGAAGGATATCCTAAGTATGAATCTGATGTTCCACAGTTCAAAAAGATTTGGACATGCCCGAAAAATTAAAGCATTTAACTTGACATGCCGCTTATTATCAAATGATGATATTTCTACTCACTGTATTTTTCAGATCTCAATTATTGTGGCACGCATGAACCCTGCCAGAACGGCGGAACTTGTGAAAATACGCATCCGGATCAGTACCTCTGTAGGTGTCCTGACGGGTTTTCGGGACTCAACTGTGAAGTTGTGGACAATCCTTGCGTTACAGCTCCCTGTGCGAATGGTGGCAGATGTATCCTCAGCGCTGGCCAGTTTGCTTGCTCATGTCTCCCTGGTTGGACCGGACCTACTTGCTTATCCAGTAAGTGAATATCAAGAGATTATAGTTATTCTTTTATAGTTTATTAACAAGATGAAGGTTAAAAATTGAACAATTAGATAGGTAAGTCTAGAAGGAGGTATAATAAGCAAACTAGATTTTACTTTTGAACGCGGACATGATCGAGTATATACCTATAACTGAAAAAATACATTGAAACTACCAATATGAAGTGAAGAGGCACTGCTGCATGGCTGGCCCATCAATTTTACACAAAATAATCATTGACAAGTTTTGATGCTCGGCCCTGTTCTCGAAGATTCGCATATTCCTATTATCGGTCGTTCCTCGCCTTTCCTCTTCCATCTATCTTATTCTGCCACTATATGAATCGGCCCAGGGAGCCGAGTTACGGGGGTGAGACTGGGGGGAGGGGACTTGTTCTGTCGTGTAAACATTCTATTGGTCAAGTAGGTAGGTATAGGTGGGTATGGAGGTTTCGATTTTCTTGGCGGGCAGGACGCTCGCGCGTCCCTAGATTGACACATAATGAAACATTACACGCTGTCCGAACGACCATTACAGTGGTGTGATTGCCTTCGAATAAATGTCTCATGCGAAAAAGGTACTCATGCTGACAAGGAATTTCTGCCAAGGTGGGCACATAGGTCCATCCTATTCATAACAAGCTCTATGACCATTTGCGTGGTTTGAACGTGGATCTCCCATTCCGCAGGCGAATGTCATATAAAACCATTAAGGGTCTCACCCCCAATTACCCTTCAATTTCATCTCATTACAACCACTTTTAATGTATATGTGCGATGCAAGGGTTTGCGGGCACAGAGACTGACAGCCATGGCATCAAATGTTCAGAATGGTATGAAACGCAGAATGCGAGTGAGCATTTTGATTTTGGAGGGAAAAAAATATTTTCCCCACACTCGATCACAAGGCTCCCTTTAGGTTGGTAGAATCGGAAGCGTCTGTCAAGTGGGTGGGCTTCGTCGTTACATTGATTCGTACACAATTCGTTGATGTATCCGTAATAACTGTTTTGTACACAATCCGTTTATGTATCCGCACTCACTATTGTATATTCGCGTATGCCATCATTCCAATTTTAATTATATTGATCAGGTACATAACATGCATGATCCATGAAATTTTGAGCGAAAATGGTCAAATAAAACCGGATTACAAACGTACAACGTTCTGGTGGTTTGCGCTGGCGCTGAGGCTATAGTATCATAATTATCCATCCTTGATGAACCTCATAGAGGGCCATCAAAGTCCAAACTTGCATCATCCCTGATGATGTTAGCAAAATCTCAGAATCCGCAGACGAAAGTTCCGGTCGGATTCAGATGAAATTCATATTGGACCATCTGTGAAACAGCCCGCTTACTTATACTGCCAAAATTTCAGTTTTTTTTTCTCAGGATATAGTGGTTACAAGAAGTTGCGTATAGATAGACTTATAAATAGACCATGAACTTTCTTGATGTAGGTACTTAAGAAACGAAAAATGCGAATGAACATTTTCATTTTGGCGGATATAAAAATGTTTTTCGGCTATTGCGTGTATTAACTTGTTTTGGATTCAGTTATAATACAAGGATTCCTACCTTCGGGAGTGTGGAATTAAAATGCACACTAACAAATGGGTCGTAACTTAAAGGGAAAAATGAAATCATCGGTGACTACTGGGCAAGTGGCGAGCTTAGTATCGAAAATAGTTTTATGTTTCAAAATTTAGTTAGCGAATTACGGTGAATTAACGTCCTTAAGTTACAAAAAGGATATCGAAAAATCAACTCAAAAATTAGACTCAGCTAGAAAAATTAACATCTCCAGTTGATATGTTTTTTGTACGCGAAGTAGATTACTCAGGTGTGGTAGCAGTGGATGTTAACACATGCTTACATTAATGAGGTTTAATTTCACTTGTTTCTCTAGTTTTGATTATATATTCATGGATATCATTCATTCAAATGTTATGATGCCTGACCGAAAAATCATATTTGTGTAGTGAAATAGGTCTGCAGAATCTCACTTGCAGTAGAAAGATCACTTCATTAGTATCGGACCTGTGGAACCAGCGGTGAACTGCGGGATCTTGCCCTCAGAAGGGAGTTGTTGTGGGAACATTTTGGGTTTCATTGGATGAGCAAGCCACTAAACCTGTCTGCAAGTCACTGCCTCCCGACCCTGGACTACCCACAGTTGATAGCCTAATAAAAAAAAAACTCCTGATTCGCATGTAGACGACTCTGTTCGAGAACAACTTTCCACAATCAGGTCTTCCCATTGAGCTGGATGACTATTTAACCGGAGATCAGGTCATCGGCGTCATTGGGGAATGAACAGTCGATTCGGAAATATTATATAACCAGCGGAAGTCGCTACATAGGTATTTCCAAATCCTTTCATGTACCTAGTGATGATTCGAAAATTGGACACATTTCTGCTCAGTTCCGTTTACTTATCATTTGGCAACTGTTTGCATATCTATCAGTTGAACGAAAAAACAAACTGGTAGGGGTACAGCATTGTTGCTGCTGTATTTCTATAAAAATAAAAATATACATAAGTACATATAGCTAATAACCCTTTAGTAGAGGTTCAACATCGACAATCTTATTTACGTGATGGTTTTTTACTGAGTTCATTTTTGAAAATTTCTTCGGAATGGGCTTTTGCGTTGAGTTATTATGGGCTAAAAGTTAATAGGTTGAATATTGATGAGTATATGTTTTAAAGGCTGTATAAAAAATTTTTGGCAGAACATTAATCGAGTAGATCGAAAACTTGATTTTGGTTCATTATTTTCAATAATGAACCTTTGGAATCGAGCACGAAAAGCATCAAGTGACGCTCGGCGTCACTGTCAATTATATCTAAAGGGTGAAATATAGGGGTTGCAATTTTCAAAACGCCGTAACGCGAAAACTTTCAATGGAAGGTATGGTTTTTATGACGTTTTTACATTGATTTCAAACTTCTTAATTTTTTGAGACCAGCCGTAGCATTGTACGTCCAGCCGTTCGTTCACAGTAAGGCCCTGAAATTTGAACCGGAAAGCTTCGTCAACACGAGTGTCAGTCATGCGCTATACATCTAGTCCATATATCATTGCTAGGGAACAACTGACTATAATCACGAATTAAGTCAAGTTTATCGTTCAGTGATATTATTTCCGTGAAGGCTGGTAATTTTGGAATTTTTTTTAGGTACTTTTTTTAACCTATTTTTTAGGTACCTACCTCCCTACTAGTTAGTTATTCATAGCCAACCGAATCATCCAAATTACGTGATCATTTGTGAACTGGGTGAAAGTAATAAACCTTTGTGTTATCAGTACTTAGCAGCGTTTTTACCAGATGGGGATGCGGAGCCAGCGGTATTAATCACAATCAAGTTGTCGGTCATATTTATAGTGGATAAAATCGAGTGACGATATTCATGATTGCACGCAATGACAGAATATTGCACACGATGCCGTACTCTGTTTCTGCTATTTAAGTATAGCCGAATACTGCCGACACGCTTCTAGTGGTTAGTTGGCATGATGGGTTTCTCTCTTTTAATTTCTACGGTAGATCTATTCAACAACTGGAAATCGAGGCCTCATTTTAAAAATCGCACTACCAATGCCCATACCATACCCCTCCACTCACAATTTGAACCGCACTGCAGAAACTTCTTCTTTTAGCGAATTTTCAAAGAAAATGAAGCTATTGCAATGGCTTCGAAATTTAAATAATATAAATTTTTGGAAATTTTCTTCATAGAAATCCGTTTCAGACCATTCTGAAACGATTCCTGAAATTTAACACTTTTTTATATGTATATATATATATATTTATTTATATATGTGTCACTCCAGACGATAACTCTCGATAGAATTGAGATAAACAGCTCAAATTTGCACAAAAAATCTATCTTGGCAATCGAAAGGCTAAGTTCGAAGATGGGCGAAATTGGCCTACTCTAAGGAGGGTTTTGGCGCATTTAAAGTGCGCAAAAATTACCCAAAAATCCCCAAAATGTTATTTTCCAACAAGTGACCCCTCATTTTAAAGGTTTTTGCACGCTGAACACGATGGTGGAATCGGATTTTAGATATCTTGATCCGTTCTCAAATTAGAGCATTTAAAGTGCGCAAAAATTACCTAAAAATCCCCAAAATGTTATTTTCTAACAAGTGACCCCTCATTTTAAAGGTTTTTGCACGCTGAACACGATGGTGGAATCGGATTTTAGATATCTTGATCCGTTCTCAAATTAGAGCATTTAAAGTGCGCAAAAATTACCCAAAAATCCCCAAAATGTTATTTTCCAACAAGTGACCCCTCATTTTAAAGGTTTTTGCACGCTGAACACGATGGTGGAATCGGATTTTAGATATCTTGATCCGTTCTCAAATTAGAGCATTTAAAGTGCGCAAAAATTACCCAAAAATCCCCAAAATGTTATTTTCTAACAAGTGACCCCTCATTTTAAAGGTTTTTGCACGCTGAACACGATAGTGAAATCGGATTTTAGATATCTAAATCCGTTCTTAAATTAGAGCATTTAAAGTGCGCAAAAATTACCCAAAACTAGGATAATCTTTAAACTCTTACCCCCACCCCCTTAGAGTGGTCAGATTGAAAAATGTGAGAAGTATTAATTGAAGACGAGAGTTCGAAGCAAAAAAGGGGGAGGCAAACGATTAGTACAACTCCTTGAATTTACCCACAGCGATCAAATAAATAAGCACTTAGTACAATTACGTAATAAACAAACGGTAGAATCAGGATGGACAAAACGTACAAATTAAAATAAATACGAAGAGAATATACATAGAAAACCAAATTTTAGACCGAAGTTTTCCTTTATTCAAAACCATAGCCATTAATTCGAATATTTCTTTGAAAATTCGCTCATTAAGTCATGCTGCATGACTGATTTTTTGCAGTTACTATCTGTTGAGTTGAGAGATAAAATTTATTAGGTACTGCGAAATCACTCAATTATTTCTCACATTATCAGTCAATTGCACTTACCTTTGAATTGCAGTTACTTAACTCACGCTTCCACTGCTATTATTGAAAATGAAGCTTCTCCAATCAACTTTCCTCTCCTTTCTATTGCTCATGATTATTTAAGAATGTGTGCGAATGGTATTTCGGCACCTCTTTAGTCGGCAGATGAATGTGAAGTCGAAGAAAATAGAAAAACTGCAGCAGCTCCAAATTATCTGTACCTGGTTACCCAGCGGTTCTGATTCGGGCACCATATGGTAGAACCTAAAGTCGCGTTCCTTGAGACTAAAGAATTTACCATCTATGGATTATTATTGAAATTTAAATTAAGTATGAAGGAAATGACGGCTGGAATTCACGACATTCTCTTGTCGAACGAAGTGATGGCCATAAAATATATTGTCAATCAGTTGCACCATATATAGGGACTTAGTTGTAACTAAAGTGTGAAACTGCCACACCGTGCATGACTGTGAAATGGGAACATACCCCGGCCATGTGATGTCACGTCCTTTTCAAAGAAGACTCAAGTGCTTATCATCCGGCAGTTTTTCCCCCTTTTTTTTAGTACTTAGCACACAGTGGGAAACTTTAGAAGTGGAGCTTTGTAGAGATATTTTTTGAAGAGATCGAGGAGGCGCGGTGCGTCCATTAGTTGGATCCAATTAGTAGGTATGCGCTCTGGACACAACCGAGTCCAGTCTCCATTAGAAAATCATGCTCATGTTTTTTTCCTGTGCCGGTTCAGATACTGTAAAATACGGCGGAGCGAGCTTGTACTGGGCCACCCTTTAGCGACTACCTTCTTGGCATTTTATCTCATCTTGTTTCGAGCCGTTACGGATCATGAAAAGCTACCAACCAATTGAATATTCACTCCCTTGCCAGGCAGCTCAATAACCGCTGATATTTTCCTCCCATTCTCAGCCCCATCACCACAAAGCCTATCACCCGTTCATCGACCTCTTGATTATGTGGTAATTACATAATTAATTAGGTACCTAATCATCATTGGACTCACCCACAACAACTCTAAATTTTTAGAGCAAGAAAATCTGATACATGTGACGAGGTAATCTGTTCGCACATGCATAGCGGCTGCACATACCCTCCAAATTTCAGGTTGTTCGAATTGTTCTCTCGATGAAATATGATGGCTACAAGGAATTAAATGGACAAACAAACTGACATACCGACGGACGCGGAAACAAATTTGTTCGTTCATACCTGAAAAGCGAAATGCGAGTGGAAATTTTGATTTTTGAGGACGCTTTTTTTTAAACTCTAACATGGATACAAAGGTTCCTATCCATTGGGAATTTGGAAGAAACTTGAGGTGTCACGAAAACAATGACTTCTTCGAAATTGGTTTAATAGTCGAAAGTATAATTTGAAATAGCGGATAACAGTAATAATTATGTAGGCAAGTGAGGACAGAAAGATAAGTTTCATCCAAGACGCTCTCAAAATAATTATTTTGGAAGAAGACAGCTTTCAGCTCCCAATTTGAAACTATATTGTATTAAGTAGGTACTTACCTATTAATAGGAAATATTTTAATTAAATACCTACGATAAATATATTGTCAACATTATTGTTCATAAATATAATGAGATGCCTTGGTGAACGTCAGTTATGTCGATTGTGAAATTATAAACTTCTAAATGCCTCATTACTCGCAGCCTGGTCACCAAACTGTGAAAATCTGGGATTTTCATGTTTCTTTTAGGTATACACTTTTTGAGGTTAACCCTGCGTGTCAACGGACGTACAGGTTTTAACATTGTGGTATCCAGGCTTATGGTAACCCCCCCCCCCCCCCCCCACACACACACACGCACAATGCAAGCCCCAACCACAGCGAATTCAATTCAGTCGGCTACTCGGCGTCCAGCTTTTGTACAAGGAATGACCTTTCCGAATTTTTTCCAAGATTCTTGTACCTGCCTACTAAAATTTCGGACCCATTGAAATAGCGCATTTTCATAGAACACTCGATAAAAGAGTGGTTTTCAAAGATGAGTTGGCAATATTGTAGTTTTGAATTTATTAGGTAATAAGTACCGACATTTTGTATTGGGAATCAGTAAATATTTTGTTCTGCCTACTGGGCTGAGAATAATGGGTTAGTATAAGTAAATATTTTGTTCTGCCTACTGGGCTGAGAATAATGGGTTAGTATCAGTAAACCACATCCAGTAGACCGTTCTTCGAGGGTCAAGTAGCTGCTACAAGTTATGTAACGATCGATTATCCCTTAAAAGCCATTACAAGCAGAAAGGTTTGACATTTTAACCTGAAAATCGGTTTGCTTTAATGAATAGTAATCGTGGAAAATGAGTACAATAACCGTCGGCATAACTGTCCGTTATAAATTATGGGATTCAACCTTTCAAACAGTGATTCCCAACGACTTGATGGCAGTGGGGGTGAATTAGCCGTTTAAACCATATCGGCCACCAGGTTGTCGCGTTGTTACGGCTTCAACCCACCTTCCTCGTAACGACGTTTTATGGTTTACTGTAAATTAGTGGGTTTATTGACAGTGATGCAGTATGAAGTGAATCAGTATGAAGGGTATCTGACAAGCGAAAACGCCGGAAAATGGGTTTTAAAATTCAGGGCCCTTTGCTTCATGATGGTCCAGCCCGAGGAGAAGACCTGCCGTAATATCAAAATTACAAAAAAATAAAAATAAAAACATGAGCGAAAGCGACGAAAATTGACATTATGAATTAATAGAACCTAGGTATGTTCAATTCTAACATGAACTTAATAAGGTCGTATACATTTCCTTCTTTAAATTAACTCAATCAGATCAACAAATGAATTGAATTTTAAACCACTGATAAAATATCTATGCAATACAGATCTCTAATTTGTTCAACTCAATTGACGGCAGCCGCCAATTTAGCTTTGTTTATTTCAACATTTATGTACTACCCATGCTCGCCTCATGAAACTTGAAGGTTGCAAAAATACTTTTCTAGAAGTACTTATTTGGGGAAAGTTAATCTTATTGCAAGAGATATGCCTATCTCGTCCATATATTGTTATTCCAAGTTTTGTCGGTTTCCGCTCGTTCCGTCAGAATAAAAATCCAACTGTAAAAACGGTAACTTTGGTTAACGTGAACTTAACTGTTGTACATAAAGACGATGCGACGTAGAAAGAAGATGAGTAAAGTAACAATCTTTCAATAAATTAGTTTAAGATGGAAGAAGGCAGAGAAAGAGAAGTAGAGGATAGAGTGGTAAGAGGGGAGTAGAGTCACGACTCCTAATAAAACATAATCAGCAGCCAAGCAGCGAGAGGGAAGGAACCCTGTTATTTTTACCCAGGTTTAAATTAATTGGATTCCTGAGGTCGGGTCTACCTGCTGCCTCTACTACCTTGATCACCAAAGTCTTCTCTTCATCCTTCCTACTACTCCTTGAGAAAACATTATTTCCATGCCCTCGGGGCCTCTTCACTCGGACTCGACTTGTGAATTGTCTATGTTAGGGGGGTTCCGTTGATAAATCTGAAATGCCATATCAAATATGCTTTATCTTAGCTGGGTGTTATCCACCTTTTATGGAGCTATTATCATAACTAATAGTTCGCCAGAGGGTGTAACTTGAGCTTCCTACGGTAGCAGCCTCGGGGGTGAAATCAACGGTCGGGATGCAGGTAGGACTCTTGAATCGCTCAGTAGAGCAACATGGTATCGTTTACAACCTTTTTATGCTCTAAAGACCTGTCGATTCCAGGTATACAAGAGGTGCCATATTTATCAAATTGGCTAGACACCATGTGTTATTGATTTCTCAGGAGTAGACATAATTTTCATCCCCTACACGGAAGTTACCTATATTCATCAGTTCGTAGTTTAATCTAAAGTAGACCTCTGCCTAATATTAATTAATAGCACATTAATAAATTAATATTATTTATTACTAATATTAATTAATATTAATTTACATAAGTATTTACCTCCTAACCCCGACTAACCAAAAATTAATAAACCATATAGTTACCGTGAGAATGAGATTGCAAGATCCAGATTTTGCGATTGATTCCTCATATTCGTCGTACCTGCATTGTTTTGTTGCTGAACGAAGTTGCTCGTGTGATCATCTCACCATTGAACGCTATTGAAGCGGAAGCTTAATGTTTATGATAGAAATTTTCCCATTTACATCCACAAAATATCGTTGCTGTCCCTCATAAAGCTATTTCATTCGGCCTTCGTCCAAGCAATACTTGGAACATTCAACTCAGTATTTGCGCACAGTATTTCCGCTACCGCTACCGTTGTTAAACATACACAGTTCAGTCTTGATGGTCGGGGATGCTTCCCAAATGTGACCACATGTTATAGGATATGTGCGTTCCCTAAATAACCAAGGGTTAGGGTGCTTGGTAGTATAAATACTGCAAGGGTTAATGTCGAACTAAATGTTGAGTTTTCCCCCCACTTGGACTGGCGTTATGGACCACCTTGCGCTACCTTTGAGAGATTGTCAACATCACTGAACTGAAGCCAACCAACGAAAAAACATCTGAGAGTAATCCATGGATTACTGCTCAATCCGGAACTCTATTGCTACTTTTGTAGCGAAAATCGGATTTATTTGCACGGCAATGTTGGCATAAAAATGGGGAAGTAGAAATATAATGTGTGGAAAAGGTGCGTGTGAGGTGTTCCAATCCTAGGGGCTCAAGTGGGTGCCATTGAAACGAAGCAGTAGCATCCATAGAAGTAGAAAGCTGATGTCCATAATTTCAACACTCTTTTTTCAAACCCTACAGGGAAAAAAATTAATAGAAATGAAATGAATGAAATAAAGTAAGTAGAAAAGGTGAGCGGGTACACGCGAAATAACAGAGATGAACGGAAATGGGATGACAATGGAGTTGAATGAAAGTCACGTCAGCGGGAATGAGCGGGGACAGCAGAACAGAAAAGTAATGGGTCAGGATGGATACCTACCAAAATATCTTATTGGCGGCGAGAGAAATTTCACTAGTGCCATGGAAGCCGTCCGTGTAACTAAGATTTTGCATATCAGCTGATTCCTCCAATCTGATAACCTGGACCTTGACAATCTAGTTAATACCAGATTTCTATGATGTTGCGAGTTTTCTTGTCAAGCTTCTCAAAAAACCACAGGATATGCTGTGTTCCTCTCAGTATGAAAGGCATGAGTCCATATGGGAGTATATCATCCTATGGTTTTCCACAATAAACTTGAATGAAAAGTGTTCCTGATGATGCAGTCTAATATCACAAGGAAAAAAAATAACTAATTTTTTTCTTAAAATTTTATTATTATTACTTTTTTTAGTCAGAAAGGAAAATTATTTGCACTTTTAATTGAATTCTCTTGTTTATTGAACTTCACTGGATAGTTAATGGTACCAGAAATAACCGTAAAACTATCAAATCTATCAAACTATCAAAAAGCCCTCCGGTTTTTCTAAACCGGCTTTCTTAAACCAGGTTTTTCCTCCCGTTTTTCTGGTTTTCCCCTCTAAGCCCTCCGGTTTTTCTTAACATTTCCTTTTATATACCCTCACATATCCTCACGTTTGTCCTCCGGTGTTAGCTTGGTTTGTTCGTTCTTCGAGTTGAAAACTATGTTGGCTCAGGCGGTTTTCTTGGTGGGCAAATGTTTACAACAGGGAAATTTGTTGTGGTGGGGGGGGGGCTGTCACATCTTTTTGCATTGATACTTTTATGGTTATGTTGAAAAATTTGTTTCTTCAGTTTTGAGAAAAGATATTTTTAAATACCCAGGTATGGAAAGTTTTTTCTTCCATTTTTGAAATTTGTTTACATTAAATTTATTTAAAAAACGCTGCAGAAAAGTTCAATACACGAAAGTGACTGGGCTCCAAACGTGAACAGGTGTGCCTAATTCCAGCTCTCAAAACCCTCTCTAACCCCCCTCCCCCCCCCCCATGGGCAAAATCCCCTCGGTTGGACAAAAGGCACTTCGTTGGAGCATGACGAATATGTGTGGAAAATTTCTGTTCGATCTGTTGTCTGTGAGGTTGTAGCCCTGTCAAAGAAGAACAAGAACAACTAGAAAAATAGCGATTTTCAAACTTCCACGAAAAATAGCGATTTTCAAACTTCCACAACTCCGGCACCTGATGGTCCTGAGGGTTGAAATTTGGTATACATCCTCAGGGGCCCCGCGAAAATGGGTATTCGCAAAATCAATACCTGGGCCAGGGGGGCCGGGGCCGAGTTTTGAAGGTGATGGGGGGGGGGGGGGGGGGTAAAATATCGTACTTGTTCCGTCGTGTAAACCGTGTTCTTGTTCGCTTCGAGTTTTTTTGGTTTCTTGGCAGGCGTGAAGCTCCCTTGTCCCCAGATTAACTCAGAACTCATTTTCAACATCCATTATAACTACCTACTCGTGCATTCCTCGTAGATGATCTGAAATTATTCCTATAGTGTTTACATGATGCATTATACCTAATGTATCATTCATGCATTATACCTAATGTATCATTCAGAAAAACACAATCTTTCCAAAAGCTCGGAAACCTCCTCTCTTCATATTCACATTTTTTCTGTGTGGTCGTCGGCCATAATTTTGTCATGTATATCATACTGTCGTTAATATTTTTTTCCAGATATTGACGAATGTGCATCTATGCCATGCCAGAATGGAGCAACATGTGTTGATCTCGAGAACGAATTCATGTGTGCATGTCCAAATGGATGGGATGGATCCTTGTGCCAATATGGTAATTTTTTCATGTGTATGAATAATATCTCCGATCAACACTTGGTTTTGGAGACAACCAGAAATGGCACAGGAGGCGCGAATGTAGTAGTAATTGATAGATAAAAGTGGGCAATTCACCTATAAAAATATAGTAACAGGTCTGTCAGTTGATGGATTGTATTGGGAGGGGCGACGCGCGACGCGGCGACTGAGATCGTTACTTCGAATCTCTGCGCTCCAACGCTCCTTTCTTGAGCGGTGAGGCTGGGTAAAGCCTTGAACAAGGGAAAGAAAGAATTCAGATCCTTTCGAGAGGACAGCAACGCCAGCTTGGATGTCCAAGCTAGGAATGGGAGCTATGCTCCTTTATTTATTTATTGTTTAAATGAAAGAGGTTCTATTCTAACAATTTTGAGACCAACCGCACTCTCCTGCGATGTCTAGTTCTTTTTTTATGATTTTTCAAAGATGACAGCACTTCCTACGACACAGTTGGCAGGACGGTTCCGCCCAGGCGAGAGGGGTGCAATCATGTAGAAAGTGCTGGAATCTCTGAAAAATCATAGAAAAAGAACTGTCATCTTAAGATAATGAGGTTGGTCTCAAAATTCTTAGAATGGAACCTGCTTTCATTTAAGAATAATATAAACCGCTTGCCACCCATGTGCGTACCCCTTCGTATTCTTCGCGTCCGAAGGGCGTCTGGAAGTGGTGTTGGAATCACTGAACAACTTTTTAAGTGCAGCTCACCGCACTTTGTAGATCGGTGGTTCCTGACCCAATGTTGATTGCGCCTCCCTAAGATTTAGTGGTACAGTTTGTGTTGTTTGCGTTGTGTTATAGTTTTATTTTTCTCAGTCAACACGACCACCCATATGGTGACTGACCATCCATATGTGATTGATAATTATTAACCCGAAAATCAGAACCAAAGGAAAAGTAGTGAGTAGGAGAGAAGTGTGAGGAGACTGGTATATTAATCCGAAGGATGCGACAACCTCTGTCCAATACATCGAGGCGTATGACGACGTTCTCTGTGAAAGCAGAAAAATTAAACCACGGGAGATCTAACTAAATACAGTTCATCATTTGACAATTCCATGTGTTTGAGGAAAGGGGAGTTCAAAATCTAAATTAGAAAGACCTGTATTTTCTTGTTGAAGCATTGTCCAAAACACTCTTATGAATCATTCCCCATCATCGGAGTACACAATTTAAAACGCTGCAAATTATTGCACAACGGTTTATTATTTACCTGTATAGATGCCCCTTCTGCGTAGATCACTGTTTTCTTTAGTCAGTACCAACCCTTGAGCTCCCCCCCCCCCCCCCCCCCCAGGAAAGCCCTAAGTCGAGTACTGCAGCCCGCCTGGGAATTACTGTTTCATAAATGCGCGGGATTTGATAATTCAATAATTAATTATTTGTTGTTATTCATGAAGCATAAGGTACATAATAAATCGTTGTGTAAGAAATAATAAACCGTTGTGTAATAATTTACCTGTATAAACGCCCCTTTTACGTATATAACTGTTTTCTGTGGTCAATACCCCCCCCCCCCCCCCAGGAAAGCCTTAAATCGAGTACTGCAGCAGGCCCATGAATTACACCTTCATAAAAATGGGAGGGATTCAATAATTAAATCAATAATTATTTGTTGGTATTCATGAAGCATAAGGTAAATAATAAATCGTTGGGTAATAAACCGTCAGTAATAAACCGCTGTGTAATAATTTACCTGTATAGATGCCCTTCTGCGTATACCACTGTTTTCTGTGGTCAATACCTACCCTCGTGCTTCCCCCAGGAAAGCCCTAAATCGAGTATTGAAGCCGGCCCGGGAATTACAGTTTCATAAAAATGCGCGGGATTCAATACTTCAATCATTAATAAATTATTTGTTGTTATTCATGAAGCATAACGTTTCTTCAAGTTGCAAAAGTACCTATGAACAAAATCAAAAACAGCCGTCATTGTTCAAATTAAATAATATCACAGAACAACTAACTCGACTTCAAACAGCCATCCGTGGTTATAATCAGGTGATGCCTAGCTTGTGTCAGTGACTAATGCCATTCTGGAACAAACTTCAAAACCACCCACTCTAAAATGTTCCATTTATCAGGTACCATGAAAATGCACTTATTCACTTATTTCTGGTTTATTATTTTCAATAATGAACCTTTGGAAACGAGCATTTAAAAAAAAAATGTTTAACCCCGCCTCAAAATTTGATGGTTTTTTTTTCAAGGTATGTAGAATCCAAAAATGAAATAAACAAAAATTCTGTCCGTCCGCCGTACGCCTTACTTCGCACTTTTCTTAGTTACCAGGAACCAAAATGTATGAAATTCGGTTTGTAGGTCTCGTTTTGGGTCTAGTTGGTCCGCGAAGCACAGCGTTAAGTCATCTCTAAGTGATAGGTAAATAGGGATTGAAATGTTCAGAACGACATAGCTCGAAAACTTTCAATGGAGATTTTTGATGATGAACTAAAGCATTTTTTGAGACCACCCGGAGCATTGTACAATCAGCCGTTCGTTTGCACCGAAAAGCTTCGTAAACAGATCATGAATCAAGCGGTATAAATCCGGTCCAGATGTTATTTTAATTTGCAACGAATGGGCATGTAAAATTAGTACAACTGCATGTTTCTGTATTTTTCCGCTCTTGAGGGATACCAAGAGGTGTGTGTGTCTTCGATTATATACGAGTACTTTCCGTTTTAATATATTCATTCACTCTTACAAAATAATTGATTCTCGTCATACCAAAAACAGCGTGACTGAGTTGATGCAGAGTGACGTTCAAGTAGGTATTTGAAACATGAGACGCCCGAAAACTTCTTGTATAACTCGTTAGGTCCTTACAACCAACACTGAGAGCATATTGAAACTTAGAAGCGACCTCAGGTCCGAGGGAAAAAGTAGGTAGTGAATTTATTTTATTTAAAAAATTCAACATTTTCTCCATGAAGTCGTCAAAGTGAGGCAACATTGTGGTGATATCATTTAGAAACGCAGTTATGGTCCATCATCAATGGAGTGACTCTCAAATTATCAAAACTCATATTTGAACCCCACAGGCACGTGAACAAGGGCGTCTAGGTGTTCAACTCAGCCTTCAGTATTAGTACAGTCAACTCTTGGTAATTCGGAGTGGCTCGGTGATTCGAAGCGAAGTAAATAGCACTCAGTAAAAGAGGGAGGCGGAAAACAAATGGTTTTTGTCGTATACTTAATCACATCACGGTTTTTTCCGGATATCTTGCTCGACCACTGAAGCGAAATTTTCAGTATTAATGGACGGGGAAGTTGATGAACAGGTGTTCAAAAACAAAAATAAAATTACTGATTTATTCGTAAAAAAACTGTTTTCCACACAAAATCTTGATTATCGTCTTTATCTACTCACAATTTTCCAACATGATCCCACTTTAAAATCTGCGTGAGAATTCAAGTTGAATACAACCATTAGCATTTCCTAGATCCCACAAGGAATATAGCGTTTTATGAGGCTCAAACGTACATAAAATAATAACTAACATTTTTTGTGTTAGGTGCCTAACAACAAAGTGGATCTATGACAAAGAATATGAAAATGAAAGAATTCTGTAAAACTTTTTTTTTAAATCTTAAAACAATCTATCTTTAATGCCTGAAATCTCCTGAAACATTTTTCTGGATCTCAGCACTCCATTTAAACCACGATGCACAGAAAAGATGCAGACGTTTGAATGTGAAAAACTTAGAGTTTTTGTCAGATCGAGGGGTTTTGCACGTAACACGCCCTCAAGGCTTGAAAATTTAGTTGTTGATTCCTACGTAGTTGTCAACATTGGATCGGATGACTCAAGTTGAAAAGTTGAATAAACGCCGAGGGGATACTTACTGTTGTTAACAAAGACAGATGAAAATCAAGAATTTGTTTGAAAACCGAACGTTTTTTCAACTTTCAAAGGATCGATCATCAGTGCGCATCATCATCGTCATCGATCATCAATCACTCAGTCTAGGAGGCTTGAGACTGCCACCAATCGATTCGGCGTTGAAAAATAGGTAGGTACGTGGAAATTACACATTTAACATTCAAACGGCATTTTCTCCTCTAGATGTACACCGCTAGGAAAATGAGATCCAGGACAAGTTTTTAGGAGATTTGCGAGGCTCCTAATTTTTCAAAGTTCTGCTGAATACATTGTACTTTTCTTGTTTTCGGTAATATGTTTTAGCTCCATAAAACACTATTTTTCGTGAGCTTTAGAAAATGCCGATGGTCGTAGCAAGCGTGAAGTTGAACGTGGATTTCAAAAATGGGGTTGAAGTTCAAAAAAATCTGAATAGAGGAGATAATAATTAAAGGAATTATATTTATTTGAAGCGAGCACTTCGAATATCAATTTCCTCTCTTATCAACGCTGTAATAATTCTATTTTTTCACCATTCTCCTCCATTGTCGCCAGGTGAAACGACATGCTAAATGAAGGAGAATCGTGAAAAAATATAATTATTACATTATTGGTAATTGAGGAAATTGATATCCGAAGTTTTCCCCTCAAATAGTTTTTCACAGGAATCCTTAATTATTATCTCCTCTATTCAATTCTTTTTTTTCCTAGTATGTCGATTCACCCAAAATAATTTTCAGAACGACAATTTTCAGCACCACCATCTTGTTTTCTAATGCATAATAAGACTTCTATTCTATTTACTGAATGCGACAAATACATAGGTACGTATCGTTTTTCATTCCCTCCTTACTTGATCGATAAATCGAATTTTGTCTCTAATCAGGAGTTCAACATTTCAAATTGTTCGCTAATTCGATGTTTTTGCCAGAATTTCCAATTATCGAGAACTGACTGTAATTATACGGGTCTCTAGGTGCGTAGTATTAGGTACGTAGTCAGTTATTATAGTTTTAGCTAAGAAATTGAATTTTACATTACAAATTAGGAGAGAATTCATTAATGAGGAGTACCCGTGGGTCTGTAATAGGCTTATTACTCCTTGGAATCTTTTCCCACGCTGTTAACTTATCGATGAGGAAATTTCATTAGTCGGGAGGAATAACGTCTATTTACTTGGTTTCCAGAATTACCTACTGATATGCAGAGACGTCACACAGTGAAGTTATCTATTCGTACTAAAATCCCCCCCCCCCCCCCCCCGGTTATATACCCAATGAGGTCAATCCAGGGTTATAAAAGAAAGATTCCTCCACTCCGCTGTTTGGATGTTGCCTGAAACATGAATTTCACCTGGTGTTGATGACGTTTTCTTTACTAAACTGTTAGAAACTATTTTCAATTCTAGTCCACCAAGTTACAACGCTCCAAAAGTCATTCTCTTAGATACCTAATAAACTTGAAACATATCGTGGATTAGTGGATACTCCTGCATCATCCAAATCATGAAATATGTCTGCCGAATCATGAAATACTCCTCTGCATCATCTGAATCATGAAATATATATCTGCCCCAATGAACACCAGTGACGTCATAAAATCCTTACTGGGGTTTGGTTCGTCTGGAACAAACCCAAAATAGGTAGGTATTACCTCATTTTAATCTGTACTTTGAAATAAAAAAATTAAACGGAATACGTGGTACTTCTCATGTTGTCAGGGGCGCCATTTAAGGAGGGCAGGGGGGGCCTAGGCCCCCCCCAAGGAATTGATAAATAATGAAAATGACTACTGGAGTTATCTAGAATATCATAGCCTTCTTTTAAAAAGTTATTCTTTTAAAAAGGAATATTTTGAATGAATATTATTGGAATGTAGCAATGCTAATTTAATGAATTGAAAAAGGGTACTTTGATTTTGTTTGTATTTATTCTTTTATTGAAACTTTAAATGTGTAAAAGGAAGCATAAAATTAGCCTACATCTAAATGTAATATTAATTTAAACAAATTTGCGGGGGAAAAAACCCTGGACCCCCTTTCCTTAGTAGATATATCATACCCCCTGGTGTTTGCCCCCCCCCCCCCCCCAACAGTTTGGTGAAATGTCTCCCCTGCATGTTGTACATTATTGTACAACATAATTATACGTAGTTATTAGGTCTAGTATTGGGTACGTAGAAAGGAGTCTTCTACGACGAGAGTGACGGTTCAACGTGTTTTTTTTTTAGTAGCTCATGGACGTGTTGAAACAGGTGAGAATGTAATGATTCTCGATGCTCTAAGTTCAACTGGGGTATGCGCATGGGTTACAAAGGCGGTTTATATTATTTTTAAACGAAAAGAGTTTCCATTCTAAGAATTTTGCGACCAACCGCACTGATGATAGTTCTTTTTCTATGATTTTTTAGGGATTCCAGCACTTCCTACATGATTGCAACCCTCCCGCTTGGGCGGGAACCTCCTGCCAACTGTGACGTAGAAAGTGCTGGAATCTTTGAAAAATCATAGAAAGAGGAATGGACATCGTAGGAGAGTGCGTTTTTTGTCTCAAAATTCTTAGAATGGAACCTATTTTCATTTAAAAAATAAATAAATGAATAAATAAAGGAGCATAGCCCATTGGGATCTCCAAATCATAGACCGAGTTCTCACATTGCATTCATTTACTACCATCGGAAAATGTTTCTTCCCATAATTATTTTAGCGAATTTTCAAAGAAAATGAAGCTATTGCAATGGCTTCGAAATTTAAATAATATAAATTTTTGGAAATTTTCTTCATAGAAATCCGTTTCAGACCATTCTAAAACGATTCCTGAAATTTAACACTTTTTTATATGTATATATATATATATATATTTATTTATATATGTGTCACTCCAGACGATAACTCTCGATAGAATTGAGATAAACAGCTCAAATTTGCACAAAAAATCTATCTTGGCAATCGAAAGGCTAAGTTCGAAGATGGGCGAAATTGGCCTACTCTAAGGAGGGTTTTGGCGCATTTAAAGTGCGCAAAAATTACCCAAAAATCCCCAAAATGTTATTTTCCAACAAGTGACCCCTCATTTTAAAGGTTTTTGCACGCTGAACACGATGGTGGAATCGGATTTTAGATATCTTGATCCGTTCTCAAATTAGAGCATTTAAAGTGCGCAAAAATTACCTAAAAATCCCCAAAATGTTATTTTCTAACAAGTGACCCCTCATTTTAAAGGTTTTTGCACGCTGAACACGATGGTGGAATCGGATTTTAGATATCTTGATCCGTTCTCAAATTAGAGCATTTAAAGTGCGCAAAAATTACCCAAAAATCCCCAAAATGTTATTTTCCAACAAGTGACCCCTCATTTTAAAGGTTTTTGCACGCTGAACACGATGGTGGAATCGGATTTTAGATATCTTGATCCGTTCTCAAATTAGAGCATTTAAAGTGCGCAAAAATTACCCAAAAATCCCCAAAATGTTATTTTCTAACAAGTGACCCCTCATTTTAAAGGTTTTTGCACGCTGAACACGATAGTGAAATCGGATTTTAGATATCTAAATCCGTTCTTAAATTAGAGCATTTAAAGTGCGCAAAAATTACCCAAAACTAGGATAATCTTTAAACTCTTACCCCCACCCCCTTAGAGTGGTCAGATTGAAAAATGTGAGAAGTATTAATTGAAGACGAGAGTTCGAAGCAAAAAAGGGGGAGGCAAACGATTAGTACAACTCCTTGAATTTACCCACAGCGATCAAATAAATAAGCACTTAGTACAATTACGTAATAAACAAACGGTAGAATCAGGATGGACAAAACGTACAAATTAAAATAAATACGAAGAGAATATACATAGAAAACCAAATTTTAGACCGAAGTTTTCCTTTATTCAAAACCATAGCCATTAATTCGAATATTTCTTTGAAAATTCGCTCATTAAGTCATGCTGCATGACTGATTTTTTTAATGGTATATCGGTATTCACGTTTTTTCCCAGATGTGGATGAGTGCACAAAAGATGTTTGTATAAATTCCATTTCTTGTCAAAACTTGGCCGGAGACTACCAGTGTAAGTGCCAACAAGGGTGGTCTGGGAAGAACTGCACATTGAATATAAACGACTGCGTTGGACAATGTTTGAATGGCGCTACATGCATTGATCTTGTAAACGATTACCATTGTGCTTGCCAACCTGGTTATACAGGTAAACATTTAATTAATCTATTTTTTGTAACTTACTTAGGATTATGTAAAGTTGGATATCATAATGCGGTCACTAGCGTTGATGGGACAACCTTTCCCTTGCGCTGGAGCCGAATTCACTAATTTTGTGAGGATCAACTTCGCACTTCTCGTTCTTCAATTTTACCTTTTTGTTTTCTAGAATAATACCTACTTTAGTAACTGTATTAGTTTCAATTTGCATCTTCATCTTTACTAGCATTACAGCTCCGGGTGGGGTTTTATAATTCGCTGCCATTTCTCTATAATGGTGGCTCTATTGGGCACCCAGTGCGCGCCACTTCTTCAACCTCATCATCCCACCGTAGTCGCAGTCTCCCTCTAGATCACTTTCCGCCTGGAACTCCGGTGAAAACGTTTCTGACAGGATGTCCATTCCCTGCTTATGAGTTGCCCAGCCACCCTTAGCTTGACAAGCTCCACGAAATCAACATCGTCGTACAGTTCATCATTCCTTCTTCTTTGCCAGACCCCCCTCTTCGCATTTTCTACATGATCCTCCTCTCAGTTGTTCTCAGGAAGTCCTCTCCTTGAGTCCCCATCGTCCACGTTTCTGATAAGACATTGTGGATCAGCGTCCTGTACAACTCACATTCAACTTGGTGCGAGATTAGATCAGAGCGGAGGTACTTGATTATTACCAAATAGCAGCGATTTGCCAAAGCTTATCTTTGAAATCGGATCTTCA
This sequence comes from Leptopterna dolabrata, assembly GCA_954871275.1. Classification (NCBI taxonomy): domain Eukaryota; kingdom Metazoa; phylum Arthropoda; class Insecta; order Hemiptera; family Miridae; genus Leptopterna; species Leptopterna dolabrata. Next base: position 127,862,476 of record OX940974.1, on the reverse strand, counting down.
TTTGCCGATATTAGGGAGCCATTGCAAAAGAAACTATCTATCGACAGCCTCAAAACGGTGGGCCCAACACCGAAGTAGGGGTTCTTCATACTTGCGGTGGCCAAGTCTTCGTCTTTTCTTTAGTCATGAATTTAATATTACTTAGTTTTTACCAGTGAGTATATTGATCGTTGGAGATCTCTTTAAGTGCGGGCTATTACATAGATGTCATCAGCATAAGCCCAGGACCGGGTGCTTCAAGCTCTGAAACGCAGCTTTCCCGCACGCAGTTTTTATTTTCAAAAATGGCTCATCTTCGAATTCACCTTTTTGTTTGCCATTGTGTAGGTACCTGGTGAAATTTGTAATTTTAGGGGTAAAAAATCGTCAAAATTTGCTATTAACTGCAAATTCGCAGATATGGTCATTCTGAACCCCCCCCCCCCCCCCTCATAATTTTTCTTTTTTTGATGCCAGTTACTCGTAGTGTAAACATAGTTGGAGAAACGCCTATCTAACCGTTTCTGCATTGTGTATGGTAACATTTTGGGTAAAATCTAGAACTCACTTAATGACAGAATTATGGGTTATATTCTGGACTACGCACTATTTTCCCCAGGCCGCAACTGTGCTACGGACATAGATGACTGCGAGAGCAACCCTTGTCTCAATGGTGGAGAGTGTATTGACCAAATTGACAGTTTCCGTTGTATATGCCCAGTGGACTACATTGGACAGCTTTGTGAGGTAAGTTGCTCAGTTTTTAGTGCTAAGTTGGTTCAGCAGTATTGGTACTGCTTAATACTAGAATGTGTATATTTATATAAGCACAGCACGAGCACAGAGTGTGTATTAAGCTTGATGGTAGGCAGCACGGTTACATTTAAAATGTCATATTCCAGATTGATCACGACCACTGTTCACCCAATCCCTGCCAAAATGGGGCCCCTTGCTTCAAAACGCAAAGTGACTATTATTGTCACTGTCCCCCCAGCTGGGAAGGCAAAAATTGTACTGCTCCAAAAGTGGATTGCCTGCACCCTCCGTGCAATGGTGAGTTGAACTTGATTAATTTTAGTGCCTATCTTCTACCCATGTTGTGAAGTGTAATTTATAAGTGCACATCATGTCAAAGTGATTTTCGGTAGACGATCGCTAACGGTTCATCGGGTAAGTAGGCACTATTTTATGTAGGCCTCTTCTTCAAAGCTTTCCACCACCTCAATTGAATGATATAGATAGGTACAACAGGTCCAGGGTTCAGTCTCAACTGCAATCTTTCTGTTGTATTATTCTACTTCATTCAGTAGTTGTCACTGATCCTCCACACTATAAACAGCTAAACCTGTACCTGTTAGTAGACCAAATAATTAAACCCAATTATCAAACATCGTGTTTCTCGTCCTGGATGTTAACACTGCCCTACTTCATTACATTCTTGAGAGAAACAGACGAACATTTCCTTTGAATTATGAAAGTATCGTATCATGTATTATATTGTACCTCAATATAGAAATATTATTTGCCTAGATTTGTATAACATTTTTTGCACATGAGGTATCCCATAACGTTATGTTGTCATGGGTGAAACCGTGAAACCTTGAAAATCGTCGTCATCTGACACCTACCTATCATGTTCATGGCATCTCTAACGTAAGCAGCAAGTAATTGTCTTTCTATTGTTTCCTAGTTGGATTCATTCTAAACAGCTGTGTTGAAACATCTAATGGATCAGCGAGTACCGAAGTTTGCGGCGATCATGGTCACTGTTTTACCTTTCCCAACGGCGTATTTCGATGTACGTGTGATCCTGGCTATACTGGAAAGTTGTGCCAAGAAAGTAAGGACCTTGCTTCTAGTTGCTACTCATCCAATAATTCTTCCCATCTAAACAGCCTACAATATATTAATCCTTGATTGCCCCTTTTTCACGTACTGCAATGCCATCTCTTCCAATCCCTCGATTAGAAATTGGTACACTATCCACAAATTTCACTCAGTTCATGTACTGTACCTATGCATCAAATAATTAAAGCCTCCATGTATTCTGATTTTGTTAACAGCCTCTTGCTGTGCGAGTTCTATAATTTTCCTCTTCTTCTTTTTTTTGTCTTTACAAAGCCATTATGAATAGCATTCAAATCATATCAGATCCTTATTCCCTCAAAATGTTTCTATTCGAACTGGTAGCATTCTACAAAACACGTCTAACTCGATTACAGTGCCTATTCGGTACAAGGTTATGGTCTAGTGGTAGACCACCACTTCAGTTGCGTTTCCCCTCTTCTTGTGCGAGGAGAGTGGAGTCCGTAAAATAATCATCAACTCCCACTGACAAAATCTTATAGGGTAATATTTAATAATAAGAAGCAATAGGTGAGTGAAAGCGAGTATAAGAAAGGAGGAAAATGAAGAATTGGAACCCATGACCTGTGTAGTGGTGGGTGGGAGGGGGGGTTACAATAGGTTTTCTTATATTTTATGAGTGTTTTCTTAAGGTTTACCTGAACCTTAAGACGAGTTCAAGGTCAGAATGTACTTACCTGCACTACTTACAGCTGTCGTAAAGCTGACATTTGCATATTAATAAGTATATCATCAATGGCCTAGCAACTTATCTCTGAGGAACTTCCTGAATCAATGAAAGGGGTTCAGATAAAACGTCATTAATAAGAAAGACTTGAAAGCTATTAATTAAATAATATGAGTTCATATTCAACGCTCACTGTGCGAGACGGTATCAACCACATTAGTGAAGTCCAGTAGAACAGGAATGATACATTCAATGGCAATCTCTGCACGAATGTCTTCAGTTCAATTAATGTCTCAGAATTTTGATGCTTACGGAAACGTATATCATGGTTGGTGGAGGTAAGAAAATAAAATAAATAAAGGATAAATGAATACTTAAATCAAATTTGAAAAAGATACAAAGTCCTAGTTAAATTTATTAATTGATTTTGAAGATTTTTAGCGATGTCTCGAGCCACCACTCAATAACACTATTTAGATGAACAACTGAGCAATTTTAGACCCCCCAGTTCTCAATTTCGATCGACTTTTTGTGAAAAGAACATGGTTTTAAATTGAAACCATATTTTTCCGTGTTGAGCCACCATTCCATACTATATTTGGTGAATTTATATAAATTTTGTATAAATTTTGGTAATCGTAAGCCATTATTACCGATTTTCATCACTTTTTGATTCACAAAACGTGAGTTTTACCCATTTCATGTATCCAGAAAGTTCCTATTTTCATAGTCATCTTTTTGACTGTATCTAGTTAAGAGCAGTTAGGCGTAGTTTGGAATTTTTCATCCCCTTGCAAAGACGTCACGTGGACACACACACACACACGCGCACGTTTATTAAATGGCAAGCTCTAGGAATGGATTCAGAATACCCTGAAACGGGAAAGGAAGAAAGGGAACAAACATTTTTTCAATCTTACCTAATTGATAGGCCATTGAAAATGTTCAAAGATCCAACTAAATTTAGTTGCAAGATGTATCATGTTTTTCAAAGTCTGGAAACAGTGTTGTTGAGAGTTTTTTTCGTTTTGAAAAACTGTGCTAGTAAAAATTTCACTTTCACTTTCGATATTTTTATGAAATAGGTATGGGGCCATTTGGACACCAATCCGCACAAACCCTCAACATTTCAGCTCAGTTCGACAATTTTTTCGGGTAGTCATAGCCGTTCCGAGGGTTTGCGTATATTAATATATGATATGTATTTATAATATAGGTACTCAAGTACCACTCTGAAGAAGACAGTATTCTGATGAAATAAGGAAGTTCGTGGGGATTGCGCACTGTCCGCACGCGCACAAAAGTGCGCACCTATGATAGGAAAACCCTTTTTTTGGACTTTAGAACTGTATTTTACGATTTTGAAAATAAAAGGCGGAACTCATTAGTTCTGAACCACCCTGTAGTACCGACTTATAAAAATACATAGCTTTAATACACAAGACAATAAACAAGCACGCACCTTGCAAAGTAATCAATCGTAGATGTAGATTATGTACGCAAACTGGAAAATAAATGAGACAAAACTAATAAGTATCAAATACTAAGCCATAGCTTAGGTTCGCATACCTGTCTACCAATAAAGTAATCTACTGATCAATAGGATTTTTTTAAGTAAGATTGGAAATATAATTTTATTATTGAGTTGCTTACTTAATTCCGTATTTTTTCAGATATAAATGATTGCAATAATAACCCATGCCACAACGGTGGAACATGCGTGGACAAAATTAATTCATTCCAGTGCATTTGCCGAGAAGGATGGCATGGAACCTTGTGTACTGAAAGTAAGTACCTACCTTAGGCTATATCTTCACGGACCTGTTAAGCTATATTGGGATACTTTAGGCTGATTTATCAATGTCCTGTGTGTTGCTGTTTTGGGAGGTTTGTCCAGCCGATCCCAGTTAACGTAGTACAACTTTTTTTTACGAGTACATTATTATGACACTTTTTAACATGGAACATGTTTTTACGGGAGTAAACCAGGCTCGAAAACGTCCGCGTCCAGTCCAGGGGAACTCCGCTCCCCTCCCCGTCGCCCGCACAGTTCTGCCTCTACCCCACTCCGGCCACCCAACTCCGAGGAGAGCATGGCTCATTCCGCCGAAAACTGCCGAGGGGGTTCTACCTATCCTAAAAACGCCAAAAGCAGCTGAGGACGTGTATTAGATGACATTGCGTTAGGTCGCTGGTCCGAGGCTCGGAAATCCCACGAAGTTTTTTTGCTTCCTCATTACCGAAGGCAGGGAAGCCTTGGATTCGTGATTGAGTAAAAAAAAGTTCATGTTCTCCAAAATGAAAATTTCCAAATACCATTTTCCGTTTCAGACATCGAGGAACATATTTGGTTCCGTGTCTTTCTGTCTGTGGTAATTCCTTGCAACCATAACTACCCGAAATAATGGTCGAAGTGGGCTGAAATTTCGAGGGTAGGTGCGGGTTGAGTCACACATGGCCCCATACGAAAATCATTGAAAAAGTACCGTAACTTTCGTCTGCGCATGCGCAAACGTGAAATAATTTTAACACCCATAACTACCCTAAATATCGTCGAAATCAATTCAAACTTGGAGGGTCGGTCAGGAATAATACTTTGGTAGTTCCAAATCAATTTCATTGGAATGGTAATGTAACTTTGATCTACGCATGCGCGAACATGAAATATTGACCATTTCCTTGTAACGTTTCTAACTACGCGATAAATAGTCGCAGAGAGCTGAAATTCTGAGGGTATACGCGGGTTGGATCGCAGATGGTCCCGTTTCAAAATCATGAAAATCGTTTAGTCTGCGCATGCGCAAACGTGAAATACTTGGAGTGCCCATAACTACCTTAATTATCGTTGAAATGAGGTCACATTTGGAGGGTCGAGTACTTTGATGGTTCCGTATGAACTTCATTGGAATCTTACTGTAATTTCCCTCTCCGCATGGGCTAACATGAAATGTTGACCGTTTCCTTATAACGCTTCTAACTACGCGAAAAATAGTCGTAGAGAGATGAAATTTTGAGGGTACACGCGGGTTGGATCGCAGATGGTCCCGTATCATAACGAACCTACCCAACTAGTCTATACGTTCATGTGATTCAAGTGAGGAAGCTATAGTGCCTTCTTGAATTGGCAGACGTTTTTCTACATATCTCCATATCCTCTGTTACCATGTACCTATTCGAAAAACATGTTCCATGTTCCTTTGCTTTGATCCTTGATCTAAACTGTTATAATCCGGGGGTCTGGGGGTGTCCCCCAGATTTCATTCGACAATAATAAACGTACCGTCATGAACACAAACCACTGGCGGCTAGACTACGGCAACGCATTTTTTTTTTAAATCTTAAGTACATTTTTGTGAGATCTCTTGAGTTTTATGAATATTAGTTTGAAAACGTTCTCGTGTTTTTGCATGATTTGTGTGCGATGCCTTGGGTGCTATTTTCACCCAATATTTTCAAGGTTGTCTTTGCAGTCCATTCAGTTTTAGGATTGGATCAAATTAAAACAGTGGGATTTGCATTCACTATTTTTTCAAGTTTTGGCCAAGAACACATTTATTTTTCCTGAGTTAGGTATATGACTTAGTAGAGTTGCGAAGGGGGTGGGGAGGGGTAAACATAGTTGTGACAGTGAGGCTGTTCACCAAATTTTTTTGTCCCCACAACTGATTCGGTTTTGGTTCCGTTATGCAGAAAATTTATTGGGAAAACTAGCACGATATGAAAATGCAATACTAAATCTACACATGGTTTTGTGGGTATCCCATGTAAATAACACGAGAACATGATTTTCCAAAATTGATATTTTTATCATTCGTTGGTGTTGTGGAGTCGAAGCACTTAAGCGCTTCATGCAGTTACAGAAGATGTGTTATCGAACTGCCTGGAGGGTCCATGTGATAAAGACTTATTCACCCAGCTTATGATAAGGAGTTTATGATAAGGGTGGACTTATGGTGAGGGGAATGATATATTTGTTCAAGTCGTTAGTAAAAGAGTCGTTCATTACTTTAAACGTGTCATTGTTTAAATTAGAGACCTAGCGTTCACCGCAGAGAAATAAAACAGTTGGATATATATTACTATTACCCCCTAGTAATCAATAGCTACTTACTTCAAAAATTAAGCGTTGTATCCAACTGGGTCCCATTTCGAGCTACACAATTCACATTTTTTATTGCAATATTTGTGAGATAGGTATTTAATTATAAATATTATATTATCAGAATAATTATTATAATTCGTAGGTAGAACCCTACTTGATTAGTGGCACGTGATTGGTTCATAACATTCAAATGATCAATAGTTCAGTTATTTGAATTTTTGTATCACGGATTTCCAGACACAGATGACTGTAGCAGTAATCCTTGTCAGAACAACGGAACTTGCGTCGACGGCATAGCTGATTTTTCTTGTGAGTGCTCCAGCGGATGGAAAGGAAAGACTTGCTCGCTGCTTAATGGCCATTGCGATGCAACAACCTGCCAAAATGGTGGTACATGTCAGGATTTGGGATATTCCTACCTGTGCAGATGCCCACCTTATTGGGGAGGATCTGTTTGTCATTTGGGTAAATTTCTAGTAATATAAAATGTATTCGTGTAAATGCTTGGTGACTCTGGCTGAATCATATCCTTCCTGTCAACCCGATGTCCATTAGCTGGTCATAGGAAACATCCCACGTGGTGGACGGCTACCAACGTTGTTTACACTTGCTTGCCATCTCTTCAAAGTACAGTTCCTGTTCCCCTGGACTTCGAACTCTGAGGCACTTATGAACATAATGAAGTAGAGCACAGTGGGAAAAGCAAATTGGGACAGGCTCCCTCCCTTTGAGATATACCCATTGGTAAAACTCAAAGAAATGCGAGTTTGCTTTTTTTAAATAATAAACAATAGGTGTACATAGGTATTAAATATTATTTTGATGGGGAATAAATATTAAGTAGGTAGTATATAAGATATATGGCATAATGTTTCCTATTAAAAAAAAAGTAAAAGGTAAAGTCGTGTTTCTTTGAGTTCTCCGTTTCTTTATCCAAATAAACATCTTGCTGGACAACCCCCCTATTGTAACTCTCACATGCACTGCTCATTCAACACATTTATATATTTGTCAAAAATGCATTAATCGAATTTAGTTGGACACCTTTTTTGGTAAGCTATCGTACGATGTAGAATAATAAGACAAAAAATATACCTTCACTTTACCACCAATTTATATTTAGCACGAAGGTTTTCACTCAAGTTCTGAGCATACTCAGGTACTCAGGAGCACCTGAGGATGCTCAGAACTTTAGTGAAGCTTCGTGCTAAATATAAATTAGTTGTAAACTGAAGGTTTATTTTTTGTCTCATTATTCTACATCGTAATGAATTACAGTGTCATGTACCTTCATTTACCTCTTCAGAAGATATTTAGTACATTTATATATTATTATAAACCTTTAATATCTGGTACTGTAATCCATGGATTACGAAACTCGGCGATATGGTTTCTATGGTACCTGCGTAATGATGATGACCCCATTTGTTTTTTGTGACGACATCAATAGTGGTATTATAGATTCATTTTTTTTTAAATTTGGTGGTACACCCCCATGAGCGTATCTAGAGAGAAAATGTAAGGTCTGATGCTTACCATATTATGCCCAACTATAAAAATTTTCATGATTAGAAGCATGATTTTCCCAGCGCCCTTTCTTCATACCAGAATTAGTACAGTAGGATAGGCTTACATTTTTTGCGTGTGATGTAGCTACTAACTCCTAAGTTCTACTACATAAGTACCTCCTTACATAAGAAAATGGTAATCAGTACCTATATTTTGATCAGTACCTATTGTACCTATCAGTACCTATCAGCACCTATCATTTTAATCAGTACCTATGTTTTGATTTACAGCCAAAAATAACGCATGCAAACCAAATCCTTGCAAGAATGGAGCAACATGCGTCAACACAGGAACTACATACACGTGTGTGTGTAGGGAAGGATTCGAAGGATCACAGTGCGAACGAGACATTAACGACTGCCAGTCGTCTCCATGTTACAATGGGGCAAAGTGCACTGATGGTGTAAATTGGTTCTTGTGCGAGTGTGCTGCTGGGTTCGCGGGTCCAGACTGCCGAATCAATATCAACGACTGTGCATCAAATCCATGCGGCCATGGAGCCACATGCATTGACAAAATTGCTTCATTCATTTGTCTCTGCCCACCAGGAAAAACAGGACCAACATGCAACCAAGGTGAAGTACCTATTGAAAATCATATAAATATTATATTCTAGATGCACACATTTGATTGAAAATGCCTTCTAAAACCAATATTGTTTTATGAAGAAACTGATAGGATTGCACACAGTTTTGAATTATACAAGCCCACCGATTTTTTCATAAAACAATGATGTGTGAGATAGGTAACCTACTTCATCTCCTTCCCCCTGTTTCACCATTCAAGCCCATTCTAATTTGACTACTTTTCTTTCAGTTGAAGAGATAGTGTTGTCGACAGGGGTTTGTCAATGGAGTAGGCAATATTTCAGCAATGGTTCTTACTGGAAAGACGAATGTAATCATTGCACGTGCAACGATGGTATTGTTGCTTGCTCCAACGTATGGTGTGGACTGCAAAACTGTATTCATTCCCCAAATACTTGTAGTCACAAACAGGTAACATTGTTTTTAGTAGGTATCTAGCTACGAAATATATTCTGTTATATGAAACATGCCATTATTATTAATATAATTAATGTATTCTTACAACATTATACCATTAATAATAATATCATCAATGTTTTCTTACAGTGGTATTAATAATACCATTTATTATTAATATCATTATTTCTTACAACCAATTTTTCTCTGATTTATTTTTTATTTTTATTTTTATTGCATAAATCATTATTACCTACCTTCGTACCTTCTTGTGAAACTCCCTTATGAATGATTTTGCAGCATTCACAATATCAGTGCAGTGGGTGACTACTATTGCCACTGATGAGAAGATCGTTTCAATTCAAAATCGGGAATCAATATCACCAGTGTACACCAACATCTATAAACTACATCAGTGTAAAAATGTTATTGACATGCCCTCACTGATATGCTATTCACGGCAGAAAATGTATTGGTAGTGATCATGGATTCTGAAGGGGATAAAGTTTAATTTTGTTACAAGTCATTATTCGTTTGAGTTGGCAAGAGTAATATGAAAGAGAAGAGAGATATGATGGGGATTCATGGATTTATATTATTTAGTCCAACAGCATTATCAGGAGGAATAAACCGGTTCCCGTGAGATCACAGAAGTAAAGATAACTTGAGTGTGGTTAGTACTTGGATGGGTGACCACTGTGACACGTGGTGACACGTCCAAGTATGACCCATGTAGCTGTTGGGCGAACCCCTCTCCACTCAAGGGGGCGAGGCAATGAGAAGCCAAGAGCAAAATGATCAGGTCGAATTCTGATCCTCTCATTGGAGGACAGCTGACCATGTCCACAACGCTGGCAGGGCAGTCGAACAAAAAGCCCCAGCCTGGAATGGCTGTTTACTTTACTTAACTTTACTTTTTTATATTATTTAGTTTTTATAATTCACGAGTTCCACCTCCCAAAAGTGATTAGCACGTTAACTATAGTGGGCCTAGAATGGAGTTCATAGGAATTTCAAACTGCCGAAGACCTGATCTCGGATCTTTCCCACTTTGAAAACAATGATGGTGAATGCATAATTTTACCAATACCTTTTTACGACATCAACGACAATCCAATTTCAGGCGTTTAAGAGGTGTGGTTCGTCTTTTGATGAATTTAGATACTTATGATGAATTTAGATAATGAAGAATGAATGACATTTCAAAGTGAAGGAATCAATGGGTTCTGTATGAGTTCCTTGTATTGATCATATTATATTTCACTTTTGTTTCAGGTGTGTGTCCCATGGGTCAAAGATGGCTGTCTGTCTCGTGGCTGTGAAGGCTGGGGAGAGTGTAGAGAACTTTTGAACAATGGGAAAATAGTTGGCCCCCCCAGCGTTCCTACTCCACAATCCTGTTGGCCAAATCAAGCAGCTCTTGCCAACAACTGCGCTCATTTATACCTCACAATCAATACGCAGATTCTTGCGCCTGGGGTGAACACTGAAACATTATGCAGAGACCTTCGAAGTTTACTGGCAACCACTCATGCTGGACGTCACAATATAATAATTCTATGTGATTTGAAAGTTGCATCAAACCACACCCTTGCTGTAACGATGGTATGGAACTTATGGTTAACTACATAGTTAGTAGTAATATATGACTGACCATTGATTAATAATATCAGATCTTGTTAGATTTTTTTCAATAGTAGTAGTATCATTTGCATTACCAAATGAAAGATGGATAAATATTCCATACATTGTCTTCAACCCAAGATTTATAATGAAATGTTATCTCCATCATCTCTTGCCGTCATACTCTTACGCTATCCTCTTGGTTCTATACCTTCGATAACCTATGGAAATCGATGAAATGAAATGATCTATTGAAAAAAAGCAATTTCATATTAATGGGTTACCTATATAATTATATGCATTCATCGGCCTTTTAGTGAATTTGTGAAGGAAATAAGCTATTGCAATGGGTTAGTAAATGATTTTTCTTTAAATAGTTTCCATATGCAAATTTGTTTTGGGGCATTCCCAACCTGAACCTGAATTTAAACATCTATATATAACATTCATCTATCCATATTTTTCTTTCAATTTTAACAAAGAAAATGTTCGAAAAAAGATCACGGTAACGCTGAAATATAGAGGTATAGAGGTGTTTTCAGTTTTGCTACCGAGCCTACCAACGAAGTGGTAATCAGGCCACTTTTTAGAGGAAACTTCTCCAATTTTTTGTATCCAAAATAAAAATATCCACTCGCTTACGTTTTTGCTTTCTGAACAAATCTGGTTCAGTGTGCGTCTGTGCCTGTCTGTCTGCGAGTCCCCAAATTACATAACTTCCTCAATTCAAATACGATTTCGCTCACATTTTCAGGGACCATGCAGGTTTGGCCCCACTGCACATGTGCAAACGTGAAATCCGTGGTAATGTATTTTTCACAAATCATTGGCCCGATTTTTCTCAACTTTTTTTGGGTAGTTGAAGTGTAGCTCTTAGATGGTCCCTATGAATTTCATCGCGACCGGATGATTGGTATAACCACTGTACATGCACAAACGCGAAAGCTGAGAAATCTACTGAATTTCTCACGAACCTATGGTCCAATTTTGGTGGAATTTTCAGAGAGCAGTAAGTATCTAATTTGAGCTAATTCATGGTTAAAATTGGATGAAAATGTTAAATAAATTGAAGATGAAGTAAAGGGTGCTCATCTGGGCCACCTCTAGGTGATCAACCTCCATCATTAGGATGAAACAACTATTGCGACTTGTAAATTGGGACATGGCATCAATCGCCTTAAAATGAGCTTAGTATATTTTAATTATGCTGACACTCTAAAGGGGGTGAGGAAGCCAATAGATGTGTGTATTGTGAAAGGGACAGGTTCTTAGTAAAGGAATCCTTCTGGGAAACCTTTGGGCTTCTCCTTCTGGTAAGCACATCAAAAGTGGATGGAGTATGGTGAATTGCTCAGCACATACTACCAAACCACGCTCTGCTACCCTGTGATAGAGTGTGACAGTGGTGGTGGACCCTCGAGAGTCCCCCTCCTAGACCAGTGAGATTATCACCAGTTAAGAAGGGATATCGATTCAAGCGACCCCGTCTCCACCGAACCAAAAAAATACTCGAGAACAGCCACACTGTTACAACTTACTGCACAAGAAACAATTCGAAATATTCGTTTTGTGTTTCAATGTGGTTTCCAAACCCTTCCAATATGTGTTTCGATTGCGCTCTAAATTGTTCATATGACGCTGGGATACTGCAAAATAACAACACCGAGACAACTTCGTCCCTAACACAATCATCCATTTCCTTGAGTTTGTCTAAGATTTCAAAAAATTCGTCGATACATCGTCATCTTTCATCCTGAGCAATATGAGCTTTTTCAGCAATAGGTACCTACCTAATGCTATTCTTGCAAGGCATGAGACGCGAATGTACCGAGTACAATTTCTCCCACATTTCCTGGGACGTTTTACATGATTTTATCTGTAGCAGTTTCGATGGACTCTTCCCCAATATTCCATCTGCTGTCTGCCATTGAACGTCGTTATCGTCGTTTGGTGTTAAGGCTCCACTGAGCCCCATTCATAATTTTTCATGGAGACGGCTCACATCTGAATTTTCCATGACGTTAATTTTCTTTCATCAGCAATTCAATTTTCACTGAAGCCATCACGATGTTCTTGCGTTTACAGTTTTGCCTACTTTTTGTGTTAGCATGTGCCCATAACCTGTTATAGATTAACTAGTGTTGGCAAAACTAATATAAAATTTTTATTTTTGAATATATTCACAACACACAAGTGAGTACACCTGTCTCCAAACCATAATAATCACACAAACTGGAGTGAACCCCTCAACATTCCCCCTCAAAAATATATAACTAGGTACCTACCCTTTGTTAATTTTTCATTCAAGGGAACGCAGTCCAATACGATTAGCACACTGCATGTGTTTGGGATTCTATTTCGGCTTGGTTAAAACGTCCGCTGGCCTATTATTTGTGAATGCAAATCCTGTGTACAGTTTGCTGTCGTCCTAGCTTGCTCTCCAATCGGCATCGACGTACCAATCTGGCAGTGACAGTATGTCGTAGGTCTGTTTTTTTTAATGTCTTTAGTCGTGGATCTTCTTCTTGAGAGCTGGTCCACTAACTTCGTCTGAATTGCTATCCACGTTGCTACCTAACGTTTTCGAAATCTGTGTTACTGCCTACATGGAATTAATGCAGGATGGTTAGGGATGGTGTTTAAAAGATGAGGAAAAATGCTGGGGGCTGGTAAGTTGGAAACAGGTACTCTGTTTTTTTGGAGCTGTATCCATAAGAGTTGGATATAATATATCCATATTGTATCCTGTTCATGCTAGGGGAAAGAACTGCTATAGTGAACGAATTGCGCATTTTAGAAGTTAGTCAAATGTTAACTAACTTCTGATTCAAATGTTGACTTAGAAGTTAGTCAAATATTGACCAGCAACTTAGTCTAATGTTGACTGTCAGCAATGTAGTCACCGGGTCAGTGAAGTTTCTAACAAAATGGATGGTTGAAGCCCACCCTAATGGGGTAGCCAAGTTGCAGCTCGCATACTGTCGTGCCAGGTAGAGTATGCTAACAATAAGAACGAAAAAGAAAGAATTAGGTATGATACCTTGTGGGACTGTTAGCTAACGTATAGCTTTACGTTATATATACTGTATAGTTACGTAGGAAGGTACCTATTATCAAATGTGCCATAGAATAAATAGCTTCAACTATCCGAGGCCTCAGAAGTGGCCGAGGGCCTTTTTTCCATTACATTTATGTATATTACATAATATGGTATAGAGTAATCCATGGATAACATTGTCTCGGTACAATGGGTCCAATTTGGACAATGGGTTGTGGGGGTTCTACGATTTTCAAGTTTGCGTATGTACAGTCGCTACTCTATTGATACGAATGTGATGAAATTCGTATGAAACCATCTAGGACCTAACCGTGAACTATCGTCAGAATTTGCAATAATTTGGACCAGTGGGTTGTGAGTGATGCGGGTTTGACGTTTTTCAAGTTTCCGCATCTGCATTGTCTGCTACTGATCCGAATGCGAAAAAATTCATATGGGACCTACGAGGCCCTAACCCCAAACTACCATCAAAATTTGAGCCGACTTGGACCATTGGTCGTGGTTTAGAAATGCTTACACACATAATTACTTGAAGGAGCTGAAATTTCCATTTTTGTTGGATGGATTCGTATTCAGAGTGGTCAAAAAATGGGAAATCCGCTTTTTCCTTTTCAAAATTATGAAAACTGTCTAAAAAGTCTAAAAACAAATATGCTAATATGGTTGTGCAGAAATTTTTTATTTCTGCACAACCAAGTACTTATTCAGTGTATCATTTTTCCATGTACTTATTCAGTGTATCATTTTTCCATGTACTTATTCAGTGTATCATTTTTCCATGTACTTATTCAGTGTATCATTTTTCAGTGGAACAACGATACTTTAGGCGATGGAGTCCAAGAAGCTGTTAGAGTCATTGCTGAGTTGATATCACATGATAAGGGAGACAGTAACCCTGCTACGTTGTCAGCTGTCACTGAAGTGGAAGTAGAGGCGGCACTTGTGTACGAAGGTAATATGCACGTGCGTTTAAAGAGAGAATGTTCCAGTAATGCAGAAAGAAGGACAATCCTATAACGTTTTTGACCAACAATAACTCAAATTTGATCAGCTTTTGAAACTTAGGAAAATTGTGCTGATATTAATTTTTCATCTTTTTGAAAAACAAGTGTACCTACCTACCAACTAAAAATGTCACTGCAAAAGCGTCTCTTCTTTACAAAAATCCCTAAAGAAAGGTACGATTCTAATGTCTGCGTATTTTTACATATTTTTTTCTTGTTTTCGGTCTATAAGTCTAATAAGATGCACATACAACTTTTCCAAACCCTTTACCTACCACAGTGAGTGCAATTGGCTAAAAAGCTCTTCAATAACCTTTTCATATTTGATTGTTTATGAGTTGCTCAATGAATAAGGGGTTGATGCGTTTAGTAGAGTTTGGTATAGCTCTCAAAGCGTGAGGGGCATAACGGCAGACAGCACTATGATCGTGCCCATGCAGGCTCAGATCTTTGTGGATACCTACTACTTACGATCCATGGTGCCTTTTATAGAAATATCGAAATCATGCAAGAACACTTATGCCTCGAAAATATCAATAAAAATCATGAAAAGTTCAATATTTTTTTTTGCAGCGATGTCTGCCAATTGTGAGCTGTTCCTAATGATTCTTTTTTATTTATTTATTGAATAGGCTATATGTTGAGGGTGGTCCCATTTAAGTGTGAAAAAAATGCCACCATGAATCCCGGTTACCTATTTAAAAGAATTTGTTTTCTTCTAACTACTTCGAAAGCGTACTAAAAAGCATATAAAATAATTCGTAAACACCTTTGAAGGTGGCGGGGCCGAAAGGTTTCTATCCCATTCCCAAACTTTTAAACTCTGCATCTTGGTCTTAGTAATCATTGGCCACTGTTTGGTCGAAAATTGCATCCCCTTCATCTTCTAGCAACTCCTAAACAGTCAGTTACTCGTGAAGGCCACCAAGGAATTGTTTAGCCAAATGGACCTGCTGTGGTGTTGTAGATACATATAAAAATGCTGCAAAGTCCTTGTCAAATGGACGTACCTGCAGAAATGCTGGAAATACATTTATTGTTTCTTTCATGTGCAATAATTGAAATAGCTATTTTTAATGGTTTTCACCAATTTTGGCCCCCAAAAACACGAATTAGGCTCCTATTTTTGATAATTGATAGTGTTGTGGGCAGACAGCACTGTGGCTCGTAAGGAGATGACGATCCGGAAGCGTCACAATAGCTCGAATGTTTCTGTGAAAATTTGCTCTTGTAGCCATGCTGAATGACCAATTTTTTTCTTTTGACCATAGGCATGTCCAGGGCCAAAATCTTTGGTGGAAACGTCGCTCGATAAACTAACATAGACTGACTACTGGTGCCCTCATTTCATCCCAGTTGCTCACGTAAATTGACAGTTTGAAGTACATTTTTGCTTATACTTCCAGGCGCTGATGAGCGGTGGTGGATCAAGCCGTTAATATGTGTTGCAGTCCTCTTGCTACCTGTATTCATTTGCACGATTTACTGGGTGAGAATTCGTCCACGAGCACCTATACAAGAGCACCGTGGAAGAACACACGAAGAGGAAAAGTCAAACAACATTCAAAACGAAGAAAACCTGCGGAAGTACACAAATCCCCTGAAGGATGAATCAAACGGTAGTGTTAGTGATATTTCAACGCGTGTCAGTGTAGTTAGACCGTTATCTACGTCACCCAACGATGTTCTGGAAATGATGACTGAAGGCAGTAGCGTAGATAAAGCCGGGCCAAGCCACGAACTTTTATTCAAATCTCAAAATCCATCATCAAAAGATAATATCAATAAGGATTTCGAGTGCAAACAAGTTAATTTGAATGTTGTAACCCCGGTACAACGGACGTTGAGGCAACCTAAACAAAGAACTAAAGATGTGTTTACAGTGCTAGTATGATAATTCCTTCCATTGATTGCCATTGCGATTAAGTGTTCCTTTTCCGAAACCAGATAGACTTTCTGTTTCTTGAATATAAGATATTCTAAGTTTGTACAATTATTTGGAATTTTTAGATCCTAAGAAAGGATAATACGGTTTAATATTTTTTCCCTCCAATTATTACGACTTAACATAATAAAATGTTGGTACCTACCTATAACGAAAAGTTTACTACAGCTAAAGCTCTTCCCTGTTAGTTTGCTCTCAGGTGTGTTTTTTGTATGGACTAGCAAATGTACAAGTTGGTGGTACCTATCAATTTATTAAGATCACTCCTACCTCAGTTCATTTTCTTCCCAAGTATGAAAACAGTATATTCAATGAGGTGCTGTAATTCACATTTCTTCTTTTGTCATTTTAGTTCCATGACTATTGCTGTGTTATCGTAGTGTAAAATAATGTAGACGTAGATGAATTGACAGGGTGTTGTGGAGCAGGGTCATACCTTACAGAGGTCAATGATATGAGTAGGTATTCAGTACGTGTGAGTATTATGATTACGTTTCATATGCACAAAAGCTTGATGTACCTACCTGCTAGTAGTTTTGTCAAAAGGGATACAATTAATTCTCTCAAATAAGTCTGCCAAGTGGGTGAGCAGTATAATAGGTCCCACATCATTAATGTGATTGGCATAATTAGGTGATGAATCCATGATATTTGTAGATACCTATCAAAATGAGGAAAACCGGACAATGTATCTGGGAAAAGTTGAGTTTTCGAAAGGGTTTTAGGTTGCGATTCCTCCAGTACCTACCTACCAAATTCATCATAGACAACACATGCATCTCCAACAGCTTTCTAATTATCAACCATATCGGTTGAATAGCTGAATTGAAGCTGAATAGATTCCTTCTTCTAAATGCCTAATGGCGTCTCTTCCGGGTCGTGATAAAAATTAAATTCCAATATTAACTCATTATATGGATTCAAATAATGTTAGGGACATTGTTTTATAGGCACTTAACCATTTGGAACGAGCAACTATCGTGGTGTGGGTTTACGTTTTATCTTAAAGGTAAACGGATGTTATGTGGCTGGTTGAAACGGGGGGGGGGGGGGGGGACTGTCTCTTCATTAGTTGAGGGTTTAAAGTTGGAGGGAATAGGGGGAAAACTTTTTCTTCTTCGTTAGTTGAGGGTTTAAAGACCAGGCTAATCCTGTAGGTTGAGACTCCTTTACTCTTAGTCTTGGCGACGTTTCAAGAATAAAATTCTCCTAATCATGCAACTGGACCCCTTGGGGCAGCATTCAGGGAACTCTCAGGTGTAGCAGCCACCGGTCTAGGACGACATTATGATATTCCACATAATTTATCGGAAGACATTCTGATTATAAATACAATCAGCGATCCGTACAAGAAGTGTGAGACACCTAAAGACCAGGGAATTCGCAGGTAGCAGCCACCGGTCTAGGACAACGATCGCGGCCTCGTAGTTTATCAGATGACACTCTGGTTATAAATACAATCGGTGAAGAAGTACAAGAAGTGTGCGTCGCCTAAACTAATGATTATAGTAAATAAATGTTCACATAGATGTGGATATTGGAAAATAGCTTAAAATGAAGCACCTCAGATTTTAGAAAACTGGATCCAAGATTGAGATGAGAGGTTGAGAGAGAGAGAGAGAGAGTGTGTGAAAAAACCCTTGTGGTGGCAAGGGTGATTCTGGGGAAGAGCATGTGTTGTCTATGATAACTTGCTACTGAAGGAATCTCTGATCTGCGCTTGCGTAGGTAGGTACCTAAACCTGAAACCCTTTGGACAACAGTTGTCCAAACAGTTACTGTTCTTCAGAGTCATCCTTCCCACTGCAAGGGTTGAGCTTTCAGCTGTTGCACTGTCCATTTTCCCCCTCTCCCTCTACACCCTTCTCTCTCGTAATCTCTCATCTCAACCTTCGATCCAGTTTTTGAAAATCTGACGTACTTCATTTTATGCTATTTCCAACATCCACATCTATGTGAACATACCATTTATTTAATATAATCTTTAGTTTAGGCGTCGCACACTTCTTGTAGGTACTCACTGATTGTATTTATAACCAGAATGTCATCTGATAAATTACGAGGCAGCGATCGTCGTCCTAGACCGGTGGCTGCTACACCTGCGAGTTCCCTGAATGCTGCCTCAAAGGGTCCAATCATCCAAGGAGTGTTTAATTCTCGAAACTTCGCAAAGACTGTGAATAAAGGAGTCTCACCCTACACGACAGGGGGGGGGGGGGGGATATAGTCCGGAATAAGTGTATTATACAAGGGTATCTCAGAAAGAGGTCAGCAAGAAGCCAGGAATCGATTTTTCAGGTCGATCAGCAATGTCTCCTAGTAGTTTTGTAACTCTTAGCTTACGCATTTTTAGGCATTTTAAGATTTCTTTAGTGAATCGCGTTGTTCCACAGAAAACTCACCGTAACACCCAATTGTAAAATTACAAAAAACAATTACTGACTACCATTAAAAAGCTCGTTAAATTTCCTTTCGGATGTCTCCTAGTAGTTTTGTAACTCTTAGCTTACGCATTTTTAGGCATTTTAAGATTTCTTTCGTGAATCGCGTTGTTCCACAGAAAACTCGCCTAACACCCAACTGTAAAATTACAAAAAACAATTACTGACTACCATTAAAAAGCTCGTTAAATTTCCTTTCGGAATATGCTAATTTGAATAATTTTCGTGGTATGAACTCCTGAAATCCTCATTTGAAAAAAGGAACTGGATAATCTCAGAAAATCTTCAAGCGTTCTAGCTCGGGGAGTGCAACCCAAAATCCACTTGCGCTTGATGGGAAAAACCTCCAAGATCCCACCTTTCAACGGTATTATCATTTTGGTTCATTATTCTCTGAATAATACACCTATGTACTCGGTTCAGACATTTTTTTTAACACCCCCCTCAAAATTTTTCCTTTACTTTCAAGGTGTGTAGATTCCAAAAACGCTGCTAAGTCCTTGTCACATGGGTATATTATTCTACTGGACATACCAATTTCAATGTTTGCTGTTCATTTATTGTTTCTTTCGTGTGCGATAATTGACAGTTATTTTGATGGTTTCCACCATTTTTGGCCCCCTCCAAAAACACGAATTAGGCTCCTATTTTTATTTTTTTTTAATTAACTTATATCATTGGTAGTGCCATTTAATTGTCTTGATTCATTTGTTGATAGTACTTCTAGTGTTATACAAATTTATGGTTATTTCAGGCATTTTCCCAGGTTTTTGACTCACAATAAATGAATTTTAGGAGCTGAACCTTCGTTATAACCTCAATTCTTCACTCTTTGGTCAAAATCAACTTCATATCCGGTCTTCTCGCCCTAAATATGTAACACGGAAAACGATACCCCACCAGCTCATTTTCACTAAAATGTAAAAAAAAACCTCGAAAAACCCGACTTTTACACCCATTTTTTACCCATAACACCCCTGTGTGTATTCCTATCGGGCTGCCGAGTTTCGGAGCACAAGTAGTATCCGAATGGGTTCCTAAATGGGGACCCAAACTGTGTGCAGAAGAACGACGATTTTAGACCAATATTTAACAAATTTAAGGCTGAAACTTCGTTGGAACCTCAATTTTCCACTCTTTAGTCAAAATCGACTTCATATTCGGTCTCCTCGTCCTAAAAAACATGGAAAACTATACCTCACAGGCTCATGTTACTGAAAACAGCAAAAAATCCCAATTTTTACGCCCATTTTTCACCCATGACATCCTTGAATATATTCCGATCGGGCTGCAAAGTTTGGGGACACAACTAGGGACCAAATGGATTGTGTGTGCGAAAGAACAAATTTTTTGGGGCGAAAATAAAGTAGATATGGGTGATGCGGCGTAGGGAAATTGCATTTTTGGAATCTACGCACCTTGAAACGTGAAAGAAAACATTTTGAGGGAGTGTTATAAATTTTTTTTGCTGGGCGAATAACAGGTTCACTATTCAAGGCGATCTGTCCGCCATGTCATCTACCTTTATTCTACCTAAAAAAAATCGTTCTTGCCCACACAGGCTCCATTTGTGCCCTAGCTGTGTCTCCTATCTCGGCAGCCCGATTGGAAAACACCCAGGGGTGTTATGGGTGAAAAATTGGTGCAAAATGAGGTATTTTTCAGGTTTTTATGAATGCTCAGTCGACTGTTGACACTCCTGATTCATTCTTATTGATGAAAAATTGATTTTCAGAGAACAACTGTGCATTTTTGGCCATGTCGGTCGCAAGTGGATTTTTAGTTGCACTCTCTCAGCTAGACTGCTTTGACATGATTCGTATTTTCTGAGATTCGCAAAATTCCGATTTTCAAACGAGAATTTCAAGACCACCACTCATTCAAATCAGCAAATTGTGAAAATAAATTTAGTCAGCTTTTCAACATTAGTCACCCATTTTTTATTTTTTCATTTTTTATTTTTTGTAATTGTACAGTTGGGTGGTATGGCGATTTCTATGTGGGAAAACGTGATGTAGGTACCTACGAGAAAAAAAACGTAAAATACCGAAAAACCACGAAAACTAAGGTTTTATAAGAAAATGGCTAGGAGACATTTTCGATCGACCTGAAAAATCGATTTCCGGCTTCTTGCAGACCTGTTCCCGAGATACCCTGTACAATAAATTCCGGACTATATGAAAATGGAAAAAATAGCCGTTTTTTGACTAGCAAGAGCGGACTATACTACTTGCTCTAATTCCACATATGAGGTGGTCATTCGAAGAAAAATGTATCGCTCCTTAATTTATGTAAGAAGTTTTCTCGCTAACTAGCTTAGTATAGGAGTAAACTCAAACATAAAAAAATAAAAAACTGGAAAAAGGGCGAATATTTTAATGTTTTTTTTCGCTATAGCTCAGCTCGCACGTACCTTTGGAATACATAAACTTGGTTTTTTACTACTCATATTGACCCCAACATCTTTTAAAAAAAAAATCAAAACTACTGGACTTTGTGCAGAAGTGAAATACGAATCAACTGGTCTGTTTCAGAATCAATTAATTTCAGAAAATTGCACTTCTGAATTTCTAGAAACATTTAATTTCTGTGTAATGAACTGTGGAATGAAATTAATCTTGGGGCGCATTTTCCCAGAAAGAACAATTCGTGCTATGTTTGGGGGAGGGGTCTCCCCTCCGCGGTATCCACCACTGCAGCTGGTAACCTCAACTAGTCATCTCTACTCGATACCACTCTCTTTATTTTTTGAAATGAAGGATGCGAGTAAAAAAGGAGCGAGAACAGCGGTGAAGATATGGCGGGAAACCTTGCTGATTTGAGGTGACCTCAGCAGCTGATTGAGCTCAGCCGAGTCGTGATGACGTTACTTCCCCTGCATCTTAATTGTGTTCAGAAACGTTATCAACAGAACTGCCACACCTACCAAAAGTCCTTGTTTTTGATTGACAATAATTGCCCATTAACTGAGTAGTTCATTTTTAATAGCAGAATCGCTTCAAGTTAGTCCAATAATAGCTCTGCAGCACAAGCAAAACTTGTTATAATGGTAGATCTGTAAGTGTATAATGACAGGCAGTAAATGTACGTGAACGCTCCCAACTCAGAGAGATGATTTCATTATATTTGGAGTATGATGTTGAAGAGAGATAAACATTTTAGTAGGCACTATTGCACTCAGTATTACTATGGAAGGGTTTGGCTTTGATGACGACGACAGTAATATTTATTGGCTAACAAAATCTCTCCCAGCAAATCGAAACTCCTAAGTAAAATAATAATGACGCAGTGTGAAGAGAGGCTGTCGTTGGCAAGTTGCAGTTTAGTGGGTTATATTCTATACATTCGATAAATAGTTTTGGCAGTTCAAGCGACGCGCAACTATTTCAATAACGCGTGGTTGATGCATTCATTCAGAAAATTAACCTTTTGCAGTCGTATGGTGGGTGAGGTGAAATAGGCGTAGCGGTCGTATTGCATGCGTCACATGCAGGCAGCCATGATGAACTCTGGTCGCCTCGCTGTTTGCCATGATAAGTTAGCCTGGTCGTCACAGTGTTTTGAGGAATCTCAGAATTTTGATATCATCTCAGAAAAATTGTTCGTGGTTCAAATTAAGCAAACTTTTATGCGTTTTTCCGTCTGATTTCGATTCTAGAGGAGTGACTGTGCCTGATCAAAACACTGAAAGTTCGAAAATTCCTTCGTAAATAATTCTAATTTAATAAATAAAATGAGGTGAAATAGTGAAGCAGTTCAAACTACTTTCGTCATCTTGTAGGCTCGGGAAAAAACAACTACTTAGCAAAAAACACTGCAAATCCCTGCACAACGGTTTATTATTTTGTATAGAATACCCTTCTGTTACAGATCACAGCTCTATGTATAGATAACCCGTCTATATAATATAATATGTACTATTCTATGCATAATTATGTAGATCGCAGACCCTCCGTAGGTTAGTACCTAACCCCGTACTCGTTACTAGGTACCTACCTAAATCACGAGTTAAATGTTGCTAAAATAATTCTGCCGATGACAAACAGTACCTAACAAAAAGAAACACACATAATGAAGTTCTGAAAAGAAATTGTTGATGAGGAGTGAAAAAAGTTGCGAAAGTACCTACCAACAAACTCCAGCCCCTTCTACGTAGATGGTATAATGAACCGTTGTGTAATAATTTACCGTTGAGTAATAATTTACCCATCAATAATACTTCAACGTTTGTTCAAGTTTCACTACCTACCAACAAACTCCAAAAGAGCCATCATTTTTCAAATTAAATAATATCACAGAACAACCAACTCGACTTCATACTCCGCCAATATAATCAGGTGATCCCTACCAATGATTGGCCGTATTCACAAATTCCTATTGTGGGCGCATCTCTGGTTACGAGATTTGGTTTGAATTGTATACAATTTCATTCACACTGGAGTCGAAAATGCCTGTCGGTGCAAACTTCGGGGCCTTACTGTGAACGAACGGCTGGACGTACGATGCTCCGGATGGTCTTAAAAAACTCGCAAGTTCAAGAATTATTTAAAACCGTAAAAATATTTACGTAAAAAAATGGTATAGGCGTTTTGAAAATTTCAACCCCTATTTTGAACCCCTTAGAGATGACTCACAGTAACGTCGAGCTTCGAGGACCAACTAGACGCCGAACGGAACCTATAACCCGAATTTCATCAATTTTTTTTCATGGTAACTAAGAAAAGTGGCCCGTACGGCGTACGGCGTACGGCGTACGGCGGACAGACAGAAATATTTTTATTGCAGTTTTGGATTCTACATACCTTGAAACGTAAACCATCAAATTTTGAGGGGGGGTAAGAATTTTTTTTTTCATGCTCGATTCCAATGGTTCATTATTGAAAATAATAAACCAAAACTATTCTAGAAAATGAAAAAAGACTGGAATCAAGAAGCGGAAAGAAATAAAGTTTGACAAATCAGTGACAACAAGCCCGAAATTCGAGCTTCCCATCTGGTTACCACGAGAGTCACCTATAACTTTCAACGCTGGAGAAGCCTTAAACAAATTTTTCACCACGCCAATTTTTGAAGTTATTAGTTGCTTAGGTACTCTAGTTGGGGAAAAATGGCCAATAAATAATTATTGGATGAGTAGAAAGAAACAAGAAGAAAATATTGAAGCTGCATGTGACACATGCACTACGACCAGATCAAAAGGACAACAAGTGCATGTGACACATGCAGTACGACCGGAGAGCCTTTAACACCCGCAATGGCTGACGATCAGGTTAGCTCCAGTCAGGCTGCATGTGACACATGCACTACGACCGCAAAAGGTTAATCACACAGTCTAGTAGAATTGTTCATGAGATCTTTCACTTCTATCTGAAAACTGTCACCTATTGTAATCTATTGATGGAAGGAAAAATTTTAGCAACAATGAACCATATGAAATGCGCGATGAATCATTCTTGTTACCCAAATACATTCAGTAATATACCAGAATTTCTCTCTTACATTATTTTTGAGACTGATAATGCTGTTGATGAAGTGACATATTCGTCCTGAAATTATATGGATCATCAATCATAGTTAATGTAGTTTGTAAGTTTGTAATTTATTGTTCAGAAACCTAGCGTTTAATATGAAATTGAGTCAAGTGGGTATAGTTTCATAGGTATGATGTCCCTGTAATACTATTATCTCTGGTTGAGTTAAATTTCAACCCCCTCTATTCATCAAATACGCTTCAAATCTAGAATGTAAGGAGTACCAGCCAAGCTATGCCCATTTGGCCTAGCTTCGTGTGTTTCTCCATTAGTAATGGCTACTGTCGATTTGATGGAAATTATTTAGACTTCTTCCGTCACATTTGATTGGTATTTGTTGTGATTTTCCATTACATATTCATATACTGCCCTCTGATCTTATAAAACTATTTTGTATCGTTATCTCTATTTTTTCGAGGACACAGCTGAAATAAAATGGGATGATAAATTCTAAAATTAGGAAAAATGCTCCCGTAGTATTCCAAAATTCAGATGGTTGATACCTACCTCTTGTGACTAAATAATAACGTTTTAAACGAATTAGGTAGTTTAAGCGATGGTATTCGGGGGTGGGGGGGGGGGGGGGGTATTATCCTAAAAATCAAAGTAGAAGATTTTTATAATTATTCGTGAAAAATAATATTATGATATAATGATGAATTAAAATTTCACGTGGACTACGTGATATAGATACAGACTTCACACATAATATATGAGGCTGGGATCACATCGAACCCGACTTAGATCGATTTTTACACTTGATTTTCCACGATTGAGTCAAACTAACAAAAAGAATACCTAGGTACCGATCTTAGTTTCCTGTGGAAGGGGTCACACTGATATTGATCTAGTCGGCTGAACCCTGTTGGACTCTGTTGACTGCAGGAAAACGGAGAATCACCTGTAAACATACAGCATCTTGACACCCGGTTGAATCGACCAACAGAAATTCAGATGGCTGTCTGGGGGAAAAAAACAACACAAAAACAAGTTGAAATCCAGAGTTCTAATTGTGTTTCGCTCATAGAGTTTCAATAATTACAAGTTATTGTTATCATCTAAAAACTTTCCTGCCTTGCTTTATTCCCTCTAGGTATCGAAATGTGTAAAAATGTACATAGAGAAGTTATTATGCCATACATTTAATGATGACTCAGTCTCTAGAGTGGGTCCGAGTAAGACGGTTCGTTTAATTATTTTATATTTTATTTATTTTTCATTTTGTCTTACCCTTTACTTCGGTACTCTTTATTTATTATATTTTGTACAAATGACGATTTAGATGATTTGCACAACAATAAACCTTGTGATATTTTACCTGGGATATGAAAGAGATGGCTAGGAAGTTGTGTGTTATAATGTAGTATTTATAAGTAGTCTGTTGAACAAAAAATAAGTTTAGTGGCAAAATTCATTCAAAATAATGTGAACTAGGTACTGTTATAAATTTAAGGAAGATAATGTGATATGTTGACCCATTGAGGTTAAATAATTGTGTAATGTATTGTAAATAATTGTATTTTAGTAATTCTTTCATCATTTATATATAAGCCTATTGTTAGAGGAGTACCTTTTTATTTTATTTTACTATTTAGTGCCCAACTCATAGAAGTTATACTGTGAAAACAAGAATATATACCTACCTGAAGGTTTCAATTTCGATTGTTTTGCATTATTGCAGCATTTGTTGGTAGAATAATAATAATAAACAGTTATTTATTTTACCTGACATACTTTTCTTTGTTCACCTACTTGTGTTTGATATTTTTTTAAAGTGCCTCGCAAAATGAAGTAAGTGATCTTTCCCCAAATTTAGAATCGGGCTGCCGAAAAAAATCTCAGTTGACTTGGTATTGATTACTTATCTACTTGAGGCCTTGGCAGACCCGATTTGGATTAAATTTTTCTAAATAGGTGGCACTATCATCGGGGACAAATTCATATTGTAAATTGATTGTCAAAACCCTGTTTTCATAGAATAGAACCTGCTTCCACCCAAAAATGGGGAAGTACCTAATATAAACATATGTAATGGTACTCCTAATTGGCGAGTTGAGGAAGTATAAAGAAAAATGTACGGAAATGAAATATTTCTATTACTCTTTACGAAAGCTGTTTTCAGTCTCATGAATTATCAGACAATCACAATTTATAATCGCTAATAAAATCACCAATCAAATTTCACAGCCTTTGTGACTAAAAAAAAAGTGCTTTGGCACAAGGAAAAACGAGGTTACTGTGTTAAGGTACATAAAAAAATGGAACAAGAAATATTATCTAAAAGTAGGTATGTAATATTATGATAAAACTTAATCAAAACATAAGTGTGTAGGTAACATCACTGATTAGGTACATTATAGTTAGCACCATTGACTATTTAGGTAACATCATTGACTATGGATAACTATAAAGGTACCTACCTACGTGTTAACTCTCGTGAAACAAATGAGTAAATTAGAATGACAATCATAGAACGGTTAGAAGGTCATACAAGTTAAAAAAAAATAAAAAATAAATAAATGAAAATAAAATTAAATAACAAATTAAAACACCACACACAATAGAAGTAGGTAGGTCATTGAAAAGAGCCACAAAGAAAATAATGAACGAAGTCGTCAGTAGGTACCTAGGTGTATAAAAAGCAACTGCAAGAACTCCATAACAAGAATCTTCGCCCCCGGAATCCAGAGCATTTATTAAGTATAGGAGATAGTATTTATCCTCCTCATGAGATGTGCGTAGTTTTCTACAAAAGAAACCACAATAATTATTATGTACTCATAGAAGAAATTACAACTAAAAATTTTATAGTTTTTACCTTCAATAACATTCCTGTGTAAATCAAACCCAAAATACTGACAGTATCGTCGGACGGTGTAATTTATTTATTTATTTATTTATTTGAGGAAAACAAATTACAATGTATGTAAGGCCATAGGCCTTTTATGTATACATGGTAGTTAGAAGCATCATAATTGTAAATCATTGTACGTAGAATTATAAGAATGAGCATTACAAAATGAGAATACAAACGATTTTGAATAATAAAAGAGTATTTAAGTAAGTAGAATCAGGTATAATAAAGAGAGAAAGGAAGGATTAATGTGAAGGAAGGAAGAAATGAACATGAAAGTAAAAACTGAAAAAGAAATGAAGAGAGGAAGGAAGAAATGAACATGAAAAGAAGAATAAAAAGTTCAAGAAATATGGGAATACTGATAAGGGTCATACAAATTGTGATGAGTTAAGAAACTCTCTCACTCCGCTCTCAAAGGTAGCAATCGACGCAGCAGCTCTAGTATTCAGGGGCAAATCCGACCACAACCTCGCACCCACCACCCTGAGTGATCCAGCCATTGCCTTGCAGGTGTGCTGCAAAGACTGAAACCCATACGCCCTTGCTGATGAGGTCTTAGGAAATAAGTTCAATATGTACTGAGGATACTTATTAGATTTAACCTTGTACATAAATAATAAAGTTTGAAGTTTAAAATAATCCTGAAATGGTAAGCCTGTAATTATTTTTGAATGTGCTGATACATGTGAGCGAGGTTTCAAGTTTTTAATGAATCTTATTGCAGAGTTGTAGAGGACCTGAAGACTATGGAGAGATTTGGAATCTGACTGTAATGACTGACACCAACTCGAAACTTTCAGCATGGAAGAAGCGAGCACTCTCTCCCATGCTCTCAGATCCCAGTTGAAGGCCTGAGTTTTTGAGTAGACGCTACCTAAGTAACAACCTCAGAAAACTCCCTAGTTATCCTCAGTTCCGCAGGACATCGCTACCATCCATGATCTCGTAATGTTCTAGAAGTTTCATCTGATGCCTCTAGTCATTTATGAATTCGCTCTTTCTCCAAGTCAACAAATGAGTTTCTACCTAAGCTAGTGAGCGTATTTTTCTTTACTTCCGTTCTCTTTCTCACTTCGTTTTTCTTCGTCTACTTCTATTTCCATTATTCATTCTGATTGATTCGGTTCCTTTCATCATGGATTTAAACTTATTCGTGGTTTAAATGCTTGCCTTGGAGGCTAGCACCACGAAGCTATAGTGTGACTCCATGGTGACCCAGTCTTCGGTCACCTGAAGAGCGTATTTCCCAGCGCTCTCCCCCGCAGATGATGCTGGGTAAGTAGTTTTTATTCAATCATAATTTATCCATTGACTTAGCGTTTCTAAGTGAGTTGGGTACTTGGTATAAGAAATGTAGGTGTTGACTGAAAACCCTCCAGGTCAATGAAAAGATAGACGTGCATGTATTCTGTAATAAATTTGAAGAAAGGACAAAGTGGGTGGTGTCATTTATCTGATTTCCATCGCCATTTCACACTTTTAGGATCTCACTCTTCTGCTGGAGGGGACAGAGACGGACGGATGTCTCGTGCTATCTTTAGTTTTACCTCAGTATTTTGTTTCTGTCAACTGACGTCGTGGAAGCGTTGTGATGAACATTTGCGTGATGTGTTACCTACTTATAATATTCACCTATGTACAATAATTATGCAATGGATCCAAGCAAGAAAGCTCAGCGCTACAATTATTTACAGACTTTTTCACGTTTCCCGACTACCTATAATAATTGCCCTGTTGGTTATAAATAGGCCTCGGACGGTGCTGAAGCCGATTCTTACGTTGAAATGTCAGTGCGATCTATGCATGCAGCAAATTAATCTGGAAATAATCCAAATGCCTACCTTAATTACAATTGTGTTTTGTAGTGATCCAGCGGGAGCTGAGGATGAAATAATTTCACGAGACGCTTGGTAGGTCGGTTTGTGAGTAGAGTAATTTATTGGTATAATACAACTTCTTTTATACCCCTTACAGGACCCAGAGGGGGGTCGGGGGGTCCCCACTCTGGGAGGTCGATCTGACTCGGCCCGTTATTCGATAAGATGTTTATCGGTGGAGCGATCATCACGCTGCTCCCCCCAGAATTTAAGTAAAGTACTTAGATTATAGTAGGCTGGCGTGCGACGGCGGTTGTCGCCAGTGGTGCGCTGGCCGATGGGTGTGAGAGGCTGCGAGTGGGTTGTGTAGCGTGTGTTGTAGCGTGCTCGGCTGTTTGTGGGAAGGCGAGGGTCGAGTTGAGTCGGGTCAGGCGGGGTTGGCGACCGTACGTTAGTGGCGGCCGTAGCGAGGGAGGCGTGACCGTGCGCGGCTGCGGCTGAGGTGAGCGTGCCGCTGGCGGCGATGTGGTGAGCGCCTGTGCGAGGGTGGTCCCCGTGGTGTTCCGCGTGGCGTGGCAGGTGGTGCCGGGATGGGCGACATCGGCCGTGCCTGCGGCGTGGGCAGAGGTGATGTCTCCGAGGGTGCGTCCGTCTGGGTGCCCTTCTTCTTGGTCGCTGCGTCGGTGGCCGTGGTTGGCGGCGATGCTGGATCACCTGGACCTCCTCGTCGATGGTGGCCACACGAGGAGGAAGGAGGAAAGGCAGGAGTCAGTTGGCGGTCGCAGCGAGTTTTGTAATTTTCCGGGTCGTTGTGGGCCGCAACGTGAAGGCGGAGACTCTCGGGTAGCGCTCGGAGGAGAATTTGCCGGAGAAGCGAGGTCGGCGTTTCCGTCGGAAGGGCACAGCGCAGGCGTCGGGCGAGGGCCGAAGGAAGTTCGTCCGTGGCCGAGGGCTGAAGCAGAGCGGCGAGCTGGGAGCCGTCGGAGGGTGCATGAGCAGCGATGAGACCGGTAACTAGTGGCGTGTGAGGCGATGATATCGGCACAGAGGTCCGCTTGGCGGGGCTCGAGTGCGAGGAAGGTGCGGGTGAAGCGGGCCTCCGATGTAGATAGACCCTCCTGGGCGAAAACCAGGTTGAGCTGCGCGAACCACACGTGGGGGAAAGTCGGGTCGAAAGGCCGGAGCTTGAGAGGAGCCGGTTTTGGAGGTTTGGGGTCCAGTTTCTTCGTAGGCGCCAGTCAGGGAGATCTGGAATGGAGGAATGATGATTCTGTTGGCGGCCGCTCGCGTTATACGGAGAGCGATGGGTGGGGCGAGGAAGTGGGGTCCCGTTGATAAGGCCGGTGATGGGCCCGGGGTAGTGGGGGCTCGTGAGGCGGAGCGCTGGGGGGGCACTGCTGCGAAGCCACGATCGTATTGCAGGAGGCGAGTAGCCGGGGCAAGAGGTGTGTTAACGTCGCCGGTGTTGCGTTCGCAGAAAGCCGGGGCGAAGGTGCGTGTTCCCACGTTGGTTGTCACTGGGTCGCTGGCGATAGCAGGAGGCGAGAAGCCGGGGCGAGAAGCGTCCCAACCTCGCCGGGGCGAAGGTGCGTGAACGTCGGTTGTCACCAGTGTGGGCGAAGGTGCGTGAACATCGGGTTGTCACCAGTGTAGTGATCCAGCGGGAGCTGAGGATGAAATAATTTCACGAGAGGCTTGGTAGGTCGGTTTGTGAATAAAGTAATTTATTGGTATAATACAACTTCTTTTATACCCCTTACAGGACCCAGAGGGGGGTCGGGGGGTCCCCACTCTGGGAGGTCGATCTGACTCGGCCCGTTATTCGATAAGATGTTTATCGGTGGAGCAGCCGATCATCACAGGTTTATTCCTTTTCAGACGGAAACGCTGGCTGCTGTTCATCGATATTCCAGTCCTGAACGATAGACGCGTACATAAATACATTAGAGATCACGTCAGATCATGTTCAATTCATTTCAAAAAGAGAGATTTCATGACCATAGCTACAGATAAAAATATCAATAATGTGTCTTGTTTTGGTTTATTATTCTGTGCTATGTATTCGCTCAGCGAACAATTTTTATAACAATCCCTCAAAATTTTTTCTTTTACGTTTCAAGGTGCGTAATTCCAAAAATGCAATGTCCGTCATACGCCGTCCGCCGTATCATGCACATTTACTTCAATTTCGATCTAAAAAATTCGTTCTTTCGCACACAGGCTCCATTTGGACCCTAGTTGTGTCCCGAAACTTTGCAGCCCGATCGGATTATACCCAAGGGTATTATGAGTGAAAAACGGGTATAAAAATAGCCTATACCTACCTATTGTTTGTGTTTTTCATGTTTTAGTAACAAGAGCTTTTGAGGTATCGTTTTCCATGTTTATTAGGACGAGAAGACCGAATATGAAGTCGATTTTGACCAAAGAGTCGAAAATTGAGGTTGTAACGAAGTTTCAGCATTTAATTTATGTTAAATTTTGGTCTAAGATCTTCGTTCACCGCACACAGTTTGTGTCCCCGTTTGGGAACACATTTGGGTCCTATTTGTGCTCCAAAGCTCGGCAGCCCGATCGGAATACACCCAGGGGTGTTAAGGGAGGAAAATGGGTGTAAAAATAGGGGTTTTGGGGGTTTTTTTGAGGTTTTAGTGAACACGAGCTTGTGATGTATCGTTTTCCATGTTTTTTTAGGTCGAGAAGACCGAATATGAAGTTGATTTTGACCAAAGAGTGAAGCATTGAGGTTGTGACAATGGTTAAGCTCCGAAATTCATTTTTTATGAGTTAAAAACCTGGGAAATTGTCTGAAATCACCATAAATTTGTATAGAAGTTAAGCAGGTGAATCAAGACAATTACGTGGCACTATCAATGTTCAAAGATAATCTGGTCGGGTTTTCGGGGGCCAAAACAGGTGGAAACCATCTAAAATAACTATTTCAATTACTGCGCATGGAAGAAACTATAAATGAACAGCACCGTTTGTTAGGTATGTCCAGTAGAATGATAACATGGGGATCTCCATACATATAAATGTGTTTCAAAAACATAAACGAATGAATGCAAAGGGACTATGGGTTTGCTGGCTGTCGTGGTACCCCTCTATTCCACTCCAATGTATATATGTTATTTAACCAATAAATAGCAAGGAGAAAGACGAGCTGTGCGAAGCCGTGGTGGAAGCCCGGGAGGGTCCCCCTCCATTAACTCCCAACGACTCCCAGCAGCCGTCAATGGTCGTTGGCGGACAGGTGACGAGGTGGAGGCACCTTTATAAGGCGCCCGGCTCGCCCAGCTTGTCATTCTACCGACCTCACTCCTACCTGCGACTTCTCTCTCTCTCTCTCTCTCTCTCTCTCTTACCTCGTGCCTCCTCTCTCTCCTACCTTTCCCTTGCATATCCATTGAGGTGAAGACCTGGGATATGCCTCGCGGAAGGATCCGGCATTCGTTGTGGTGAAAACCTGGGATGCTGGCACGTCCACTAGCGCTCGTTGTGGTGAAAAACTGGGGCGTTAGCTATCCTCTAGTGCCCATTGTGGTGAAAACCTGGGGCACTAGATACCTGTAAAAGACTCCGACGGGCACATCCTCCTCTCTCCGACTGCCTATTCAAACTAGCCTTACCTTGTGCTCACGACACTGGCTTTTGAGGGAACTGGGTTCTGTAGAAGATTGATAGAGCTCGCAATGAGTCAGATGAGTCAAATAATGACATCCCCACTTGAACCGTAGTCTGAACTCTAGAGCCTAATTTCACCCGTCACGCCTTCTGCTGTCAGTGAGCTTGTGCATGTTGTGATTGTGGCTGTTCTCGAGTCGTTTGTTGTTCCAGTGATGATGGGCTCGGTTTGGTGGAAAGCCTTCTTAACTGGTGATAATCTTGCTGTTCTAGAGGGGGGACTCTCGAGGGTCCACTGTCACTATACCCACACTCTGTCACATGGTAGCAGAGCGTGGTTTGGTGGTATGCGCTGAGCAATTCACGATACTCCATCCACTTTTTGTGAACTTACAAGAAGGATAAGCTGAAGGTTTCCCACAACGATTCCTTTATAAACATTCTGTCCCTTTTATAATACCTAATATATAGGTCTATCTATTGGCTTCCCCACCCCCTTTCACCCTTTAGAGTGTCAGTATAATTAAAATAGGTATATTGAGGTCATTTGAAGGCGATTAATGCCTTGTTCCAATTTACAAGTCCCAGTAGTTGTTCCATCCTGACGATGGAGGTTGATCACCTAGAGGTTGCCCAGATGTGCACAGTTCACTGGACAACAACCTTTGACAAAAATTTTTCTCAACCATACTCGTATGCAGGAGCTTTGTTCTCCACCAGTAAATATGATTGAGATAGTACCATTACGATGGAGGTGAATGGTTCAGATGTCCTTTCCTGAACCAGAACTTCATACTAGGTACTTTTCAACCCCCCTTTTCACTCTCATACTTCTGCTGCCAAGAAGCATGTCATGTCGGGAGGAGAGTGACGGTGGCTGTTCTCGAGTCGTTTGTTGTTCTGGTGAAGACAGGGCCCTTCTAATTTATATTCCTGTGGCCATCTAGAGCTTATCTGTTCCCAAAGGAGCTCGTTGGCTGAAGAAGTAGATCGTTAAAGTCTCGAAGGAGAGTATTTAACCTCTATGTGGCCAAACAGTGCATCGAATGGACTGAAAATGGTGTAGGAACAATATGTATTGACCAAATGAGGAGATGCTTTGTTTCTCCATCTATGAGATAAGTGTAGGTACTTTTGTGCTTAGCTGTATGGTGCACGACACGTTTTCAGCCTAATCATGTAACGGTCTGCCGACATCTGGGCTCGTATTGATAGAGACATCTCTCCTGATTCTTTCAATAAGCTCATTAAGAGAGTGGAAAGAAACAGCAGGCCGAGACAAAGAGGCAACGATATATATTGTAACCGATCCAAAATATTGAGCAGATGTTAGCTAGCTTTGCCATACCACGCACTTCTATAATCAGACACTGCAAGGATTGTCGATTTGTAAAATCGAATCATTACAGTACGGCGACCACCCCAGTCAAGGCCTCACCAGCGTTATTATGAACGTTATTACGGATCTCCAGTTTTCTTTCGCGAGTGAACGGCACCGCCAAAGGTTTACCCTCCGAAACCACCTCCTGTTTTTCCCTAGTCCAAGTTTCCAATCTCGTAACAAATTCTTCTAAAAGAACCAAAGCCTAGTCTATTTTTTCACTCAGCACAAACGCAGTAACGTCATTGGAAAATTGACGTAGGGGAACAATGGAACAATGATGTCCAAGTCTGAAATGTAGACCAGTGGCATACAAAGCGTTGCTGAGCACCTCTACCTGCAGCAACGATTGATTGTAGTGGGCCAATGAGATTATTGATGATCCTCAAATAAACATTTCGACTCGATAATAAATTGACTAATCTCGAAACAAAAGCTTGTGGTAAATCATTACTTCGAATCATAATAATAAACAACTAGGTATGTAACAGGAATTTTTCATGCATTTTTATATATCATTAAAATATCCAAGAGCTCTACAAAAGTGAATGAGGTGTTCCAAGTCGCAGGACGCAAGGTTAAAAGAAAAAAAAACACTTATAGGTCAAAAACTGAAAGAGTGCCAAAAATTCGCGGTTTTGCGGCTGCTCCCTAGTTAGTACAGGGTTTCAAAAAGTTTTTAGTTGGATAAATTGGATATTTATCACTACCGGAAACTCACAGACAACATCCTCAAGTTTCATTCAAATCAGAATTTTCGTAAGGGCCAGTGTTCCTGCCCTACATTGACCCTAATCTGACCATAGTGCACACGGACCACACATGGCATGGTGTGCCGTGCACCGGTGTGCACGGCACACGGGTGTGAATAAAACAGCTAAATGAGTTTATAGCTGCAACCTAATCAGTGGACTGTCTTCGGGATGTTCTCTCGGACCGAAGACCATGCCATAGGTTCATAAGCCAACCGGTTCATACGTTCCACCAAGCGATTGACAAACCAGCGCCCTCTGTGCAGCATTGAGGGAACTACTCGATTCCTCGCGGTTTCATTTACTCCTGTTGCCTCTACGGTGTTTACTTGCTGTGGTTCTAAGGTCGAGCCGTTTAGATCACAGGAATAATACCAGATAAGTCGTTTAGGATAAAAACTTATCCTATCCGCTCAAGGTCGAAAATCGGAAACAGCAAAAAACTGTTTGTACAACTTAATTTAAGATGAATTATGATGAAATTATTTCAAAATGTTCCTTTGAGTCCAAAGGTTATAATATTTGAAGTAGAAAAGTTTGAAGTATATATATATAATATATATATATATGAACAAATTTCTACACCAAGCTTTTTCGCAAAATATAAAAACTGGAAAAAGCTTCAGAGGGTACCTTATCAATGTTTCCCAATATAGAAAAATTAAGATAAAAAAATTGCCATGGCGCTGAAAAATTATCAAAAAAATCCATTTTTAAATAAGTGTTGACTTCCACAGCATCTTGTTGTATCTGTCGAGGTTTTCCCTCATAGTCTGGTTGAGGAGTTGCTTTCCTATTTTTCCCTCCTGGTAGGTACTGGCAGGAGTTTCCATTGAATTACTTTGCTACACTCGCACTCATCTTGGACATCATGAAAACTTGAGAGTACTGACATCATAGGGAACGCAAACAGCAAAAAGGTCAGAAATTCAAAAAATAATTATATCCCCTAAATCAAGATTAAATTGTTCTAAGATTGAAAACTGCAATAAGTATGAGAATGCAACATGAAAATGGTAAGAATTATGACATTTCTCCACTAAAAGACAATTTTTCAAAATTAACGGATGCGTTAGACTCCAAACGAACGTAGGTACCCATCCATACGACTCACAATTTCCTATGAGAACCCTTTATTATATCTTTTTTCTACCCGAAAAGTGAATAGGCGATTATTGTAAAACCCTTATTCTACCCACTGGGCTCAAAGAACATTTTGAAATAGTTTCATCAAAACTTAAGCAAGTAAAAGTTGCTCAAATAGTTTGAGAGCGTAATAGTTGCTCAGAGCTTGAGTTCGTAGGATGCGTTTTGATTCTAGACGGTTCAAGTTATGACTGTCTACACCCAAACTCTGGTACGAATGTTCCCTCAACATTCCACGTAGTCAGCGCGTGGATGGATCTACAGCGAATGGTCCACCAGAATTTTATGTAGATGGTACTTACGTGGACAAATCCACAGCAAATGGTCCACCAACATTCCACATAGGCAGTACGTGGATACATATTTACGTTGATACACATGCATTCTATCCTCGTAGATTCTACGAACACTTATCAACGTGGGTAGGTCTGCCATGCTTCGATGAATCCTCGTTCGTCCAGGTGGATTACGTTGATTCGACGTGGATGCAACGGAGTTCTGTCCATGGGGTAGATTTTAAAAAAAAGTGCTTTCTCAAAGGGGAAAAAAATCCAAAATGGTTTTCCCTACCTTCCGAATGGTTCTTACGACTTGAAATTTTGAAGAGCGCCAGGACCGCATATCTAAAAATAAATAAACCATAAAATTGTTTTTTAAAAAATGCAAATTATTACACAACGGTTTATTATTTACCTTTATAGATGCCCCTTCTGCGTAGATCACTGTTTTCTGTTGTCAATAACACTCGAGCTCCCTCCAGGAAAGCCCTAAATGGAGTACTGGAGCCGGCCCGGGAATTAAAGTTTCATACAAATGCAAGGGATTCAAACATTAATTATTTGTAGTTATTCCTGACGCATATGGTAAATAATAAACCTTGTGTAATAATTTATCTGTATAGATACCGCTTCTTCGTAGATAGTATAATAAACGGTTGTGTAATAATTTACCGTTGCGTAATAATTTACCGTTGTGTAATAATTGACCGATGTGTAATAATTTACCCAATAATGCATCAACGTTTGTTGAAGTTGCAAAAGTACCTACTTATCAACAAAATCCAGAACAAACCCCAAAGTACCTACCTAAGGTAGGTACTTTGCTTTTTGAGGTAGGTACAAAGTACCTATCAAATAATATCAGAGAACAACCAACTCGACTTCAGCCATCCGTGATTATAACCAGGAGCTCCCTAGCGATGATATCTGGGCCGGATTTATACCGTTTGATTCACGATCATGTTGACGAAGCTTTTCGGTGCAAACGAATGGCTGGCCGTACAATGCTGCGGGTGGTCTCAAAAAATTCTTTAGTTCAAGATCAATTTAAAAACGTAAAAAAACCATACTCTTCTATTGAAAATTTTCGAGCTACGGCGTTCTGAAAATGTCAACCCCTATTTTTCACCCCTTACTGATGACTGAAGGTAACGCCTAGCTTCGCGGACCAGCTAGACCAACGGGACCTACAAACTAGATTTCTTTCTTTTTGGTTGATGTTAACTAAGAAAAGTGCGAAGTACGGCGTACAGTCCTTCAAATTCCTTCAAATTTTGAGGGGGGGTTAAATTTTTTTTTCATACTCGATTCCGAAGGTTCATTATTGAAAATAATAGGTAGGTAAACCAAAAACAGTTGTTTGGATTGACGTCCTAATTTGGAATTTTACCGTGTAGGTACATCAGTGTAAAAGTTGAACCACATTCAAATTCTATTACGTACCGTTTCAACAAAGCAGTTGTTTGAGAATAGAAGGGAACTTACGTTTATTGCATTTACTGTTGCCGCTGATGCTAATGAAAATACGTAAAATTGGGGGTTTGGTTTGGGCATAAGTGTAGCTCCTGGTTAGCGATCCCACTACTTATTTATCACGGCATAGGAACGATCTAGCGCATGTAATATGATTCATAGTAAGAGTTGGCGCCGAGTAGTATTGTGTAGTAGTGTAAATGTAGAAAGATGGGCACATGATGTTAATGAAATTTGAAAAATTTTAATCCATTTTTAAATGAAAGTATTGACTTCCACAGCATCTTGTTGTATATCTGTCGAGGTACCCCCTCATAGTCTGACTGAGGAGTTGCTTTCCTATTTTTCCCTCCTGGTAGGTACTGGCGGGAGTAGTGTACTATGTAGAAACATGGTAGGTATGATGTTAGGTGAAATTTGAAAAATTGAAATCAACTGACGAGACTTTACGAACAATTTGATTTGGTTTTTTGTTTTGATTTCGATGAATGTGCCAAGGTATGAAATAGGCGAAAAAGTTCTAGCACATAGCATGAACATAAGAGCGAATTTTCGAAATCCTACTTGAGCGTTTTCTATGGTTTTGTACGCAAAAGTGAACAATATTTTGCCCCCAGACGTTGTCGTTATTCATAACACAATGTTCATCATGTCAAGTTACCACCTTCTCTGTTTATAATACCGAAATTATTTCCATTTCGTGTCACTATAGGGAAAAAACTGGTTCCTGAAATAGTATATATTTCTGTTTCTAATCACCATCGTATACCTACACAGACCAAACTAGACGGAAACTCAATGCGAGTGAAAATTTCGATTTTGGAGGACATGAATTTCGTTCAACTCTTGCATGAATGAGAAGTTCCCTACCTCGGGTAATTGCGGAAGCAAAAAGAGTCCAATATGATTCCGAAAAGAAGAAGCGACGGAAATGTGCTAATTCATGGGAAAGCGGCTCTTAGGCGTAGCGTAATAAATAAGAGCAATAATGAGTAGTTGCTATGTAAAATGACGGAGCAACGAAAGCCCGACGAATAACACATGTAGAACCGACTTCCCAAAAAATGAGGTGTGATCTACTTTAACAGTAACTAGTCGCACCCTCTGGTCATGTGTAGCAGCCGATGGGCAGTTGAGTGGTTGTAGTTAGGTTGTACTTATCCTAACGATTTTTACGATAACTGCAGATACGTCCCACCTACTGGTTGATTGTCTTTAAAGGAGCATGGCGGTTATTTTTTAATGACAAATAAGTAGGTGATATTTTACAAGTTTCAGAAGGCTATGGAGAATGGCTGATTCGGGATTACTAATCCGTTCCTTTTGGGCTTTCTTAAGATAGGGCTTCCTTAAAAATTGTTTTGAGTTGGATAGGAAACTAAGTACCTATAGAAACCGATACCAAGTTATTACCACCGTCTGAATACCGGAAGTGGTGTCCTCTTTTATGGTTCTGCTGGTGGTCACACTATAGAGTATGCTCACTAGTTAGTTATGGAATGGACTGATATAATGATACATTATACCTTTTGAGAATAATTGATTAAGAAGGAGTGGCTCGGAGCCAGCCCACCGTCGTTTAAAGGCGTTGGTTGTAGCCCTGGGAGGCTTTACCGAAGAGTGAACGTAGGTCTGATTGTTGGCATGTCTCCATGAACTCTGACCCGCTCTGTTCCCAAGGACATTTCCTACCTCACAGTCGATCTTTCTAGTTCAACATTTCTTAAACTACCAACCTAACCATGAAGGCAAAATCCAATGCCTGCCAACGACAGATATTATTGACAGCAAAGTCTAAAAATGAGAAAAGCAGCAATTTGGTTAGCGTCTTAGCCGGTCCTGCGACGTGTACATATTATTGCTCGGGTGTTCGAAAAAACACCTTTGATCTGGTCTTTTCAGCTTGGTACAAGCACGAGAGTACGTAGGACACCTGTAACGAGAGTAGGTAGTAGGTACAACTGTACGAGAGTAGGTACACCCAGGTACAAACTCCGGAAGTACGTACCTAGGTACGAATAGCTTGCTCCGATTCAATGAACATCAAAGAAGGTTAGTGTTAAGAAAATTTGCCATTGTCAGCCTCGGGCCAAATTTTACTCCGTCGAACCACCGTGCGCAGCCACGAGGGTTGTGCTGGTGGTGGGGGGGGGGGGGGGGGGGGAGGAACAGGTTCTATGTGCACATCCAAGAGCGTGGTACTTCGGCGGGAAAAATGTATATCAGTCCCTTTTGTGGCTGAGATTTTCTTGGCGGGCAAACTTTTACAACAGGGTTGTTTTTGGGGGATCCGGTTTCATCCTCTCCTGTCACAGCACCAAGTAATTTGTCTATGGCATCATTGCTGTGATATTCTACAAAATAGCACACGGCAGGTTTCGTGGTAAAAAGCTTCTTCGATGACTTCTCTGCCCCACTCGTAATTTTTCCTGAGCCCAGCATTCTGCTGCAGAAAAGCTGTAGCCATCATTAAACAGGGCATCCAGAGTCAACTGTATGACACTCGCTAATACCCACCGGGTTATGACTTTTTAAAGGATGCGAATGATGTTCCCCCATGTATCCTAGTGTTCCTGGAGGAGGTAATGTACCAAAACACTAAATAGAATGAAATAAACTCGAAGAAAATGTGTCGCTGTTTCAAATACTGTTCTCTCAGTTGTACGACCACGGACAACTACCTGCTTCTCATGGCCTAAAATATATGCACATGTGATGCATGAGCAAGTGAGCCACGTACTGTAGCATGATGATTCTGTACAAATATACATCAAACACTTGTTTTTCGACTGGCACCATTGTGGCGCCGTGACAAACCAAACTGTAAAATCCTTAATAATGTTTAAGTCTGAAATGTATAATCTCCCATTTTCTCGTCATGACACCCACAACTAGAGTTATTTATAAAAAGATGTCGGTGATGGGTCCGAGGCCCCAATTTTGGGGCGGCGGCTACGCCATAATTCAAGACATACGTGTTTAGGATCCAACAAGTAACACCTTGGGTAACATAGATCTATTACCACCGGAGAAAAATTAGAAGAAATGATGTGCGGTTTCCATACAGAATTCGTTGTTTTACCAGAAGTTGTTCAAATTACTGTAGCTTTTGACCGGTCGAAGATAAAATATTAAGTATATCTAACATTCTGAAGGTAATTTATTTATTCCTCTTCAACTAAGCCTTGAAGACTGTCTTGATTTTGACTGTAAAACTGATGGCTGAGCCACAAGAACAAAAAAATTTGTAGTTAAAAAAAGTTTTTAGAAAAAAAATTGATTTCTGAAGGCGAACATACCGAAATGCATTAGAGATTTTAAAAAACCTCGATTACATTATCCTGTAGGAAATTAAAATCACTTTCATTTGATTTTTTCCTTACTATTGGTTATGACCAACCGTAGCCGAGCTATGGGCGAAACCAAAACCTCAAAATTTCTCGACCCTCCCCCTCCCATGCCCACATCGTAGGTCCGGTGACTTTTAATATTATGTTCATCTCCTGACCACTGTGAATACATTCCTGACTATAAAAAATCTGATATCCTCCATGTCATCTACAGCTATTTTGTACTGGTTGACCGGACTACATGTTTATTGGAATAAAAAACAGAAAGAGAGATTAGGCTGGAATATGTACAAATTATTTAACATACATGCAGACAGCTATAGTTTGAGTCTGTCTGCCGAAGAGCTGAGATATAAATCGTGAAACAGTTTATCATTAGATACCTAAATATGTAATTATTATAGGTAATATGAGTTTCTCAGTAGTACCCAAAAAACATTGCTCAG
Source organism: Leptopterna dolabrata (assembly GCA_954871275.1). NCBI lineage: Eukaryota > Metazoa > Arthropoda > Insecta > Hemiptera > Miridae > Leptopterna > Leptopterna dolabrata. Next base: position 127,820,584 of record OX940974.1, on the reverse strand, counting down.
TACCTGCCTACCTACAAATTTTCAAGAAGGAGGAGGGGGGACAAAATGCACACAAGGCACCTCCTTGGAGCATAACAAAGGTGTATGCAACATTTCAGCTCGATCCGTTATGTCTTTGAGGCTGTAACCCCCTGTCAACGAACAACACGACAAGAAGTAGCACTTGGACGCAGAAGTAGAACCTAAATAGACAACAGCAATACAACAAGAAGTAGTACTTCCATAACTCCGGCACCTGATACTCCCGAGGGTTGAAATTTGATGGACGTACTCGGGGGCCCCTCGAGAATGGGTGTACGAAAAATTAACACCAGAGACCCCCCAGGGGGCCGAGTTACTGGGAGCGGGGGAACCCCCTGCTTGTGCTATTGGTTTATTATTCTGTGAATAATACACCTACATATGTATTCGCTCAGCAAAACATTTTTATAACACCCCCTCAAACTTTTTTCTTTTCCGTTTCAAGGTGCGTAGATTCCAAAAATGCAATGTCCGTCCGCCGTACGCCGTATCACGTGTACAGGCTTCATTTTCGTTCTAAAAAAGTCGTTCTTTCGCACACATGCTCCATTTGGGCCCTAGTTGTGTCCCGAAACTTTTCAGCCCGATCGGAATATACCCAGGGGTGTTATGAGTGAAAATGTGTATAAAAATAGGTACTTTTTGTGTTTTAGTAACATGAGCTTTTGAGGTATCCTTTTCCATGTTTTCGGGGACGAGAAGATCGAATATGAAGTCGATTTTGACCAAAGAGTGGAAAATTGAGTTCTACCAAATGTTCAACTCCCAAAATTTATTTTTTATGAGTGAAAAACCTGGGAAATCGTCTGAAATCACCATCAGTTTGTATAATAACACTGGAAAAAGTGTCAACACGTGGATCAAGACGATTAAATTGCACTACCAATGATCAAAGATAGTTATTAAAAAAAAAAAAAAAAAAAACGCTGCAAAGTCCTTGTCACATGGGTTTATTATTCTATTGGAGTTCTAGAGATTCTTGTTGGCTGTTACATTTATTGTTTCTTTCATGTGGAATGATTGAAATAGCTATTTATGATGATTTCCACCAATTTTGGCCCCCAAAACATGAAATAGGTACGCTTTTTTTTCCAGATCATCTTTGATCATTGGTAGTGCCATTTAATGGTCTTGATTCACATGTTTACACATTTTCTAATGTTATTATACACATTGATGGTGATTTCAGACAGTTTTCCAGGTTTTTGACTCATAAAAAACCATTTTGGGAGCTGAACCTTTGGTAAAACTTCAATTTCCGCGTCTTTGGTCAAAATCGACTTCATATTCGGTCATCTCGTCCCCAAAACATGGAAAAGGATACCTCAAAACCTCATGTTACCAACATGTTGCTAAAACGCAAAAAGTACCTATTTTTACACACATTTTCACTCATAACACCCCTGGGTATATTCCTATCGGGCTGAAAAGTTTCGGGACACAACTAGGGCCCAAATGGAGCATGTGTGCGAAAGAACGATTTTTTTAGACCGAAAATTAAGCCTGTACACGTGATACGGCGGACGGCGTACGGCGGACGGACATTGCATTTTTGGAATCTACGTACCTTGAAACGGAAAAGAAAAAATTTTGAGAGGGTGTTATAAAAAATTTTTGTGAGCGATTACATAGGTGTATTATTCACAGAATAATAAACCAAAAAGGAGCGTACCTAATTTGTGTTTTAGGGGCCAAAATTAATGGAAACCATCAGAAATAGCTATTTCGATTATTACGCATAAAAGAAACAATAAATGAACAGCCAACATTTCCGTAGGTATGTCCAGGAGAATAATAAACCCATGTGACAAGGACTTTGCAGCGTTTTGTGTAAACTGTGTTCTTGGTCGCTGCAGGTAGGTATGGAGGTTTCGGTTTTCTGGGCGGGCTGGGTCCCTAGCTGTGCTGTTAAGAACTCAAATCACTCGCGATGAAGTTGTGGAAACCCATTTCAAAAATAAAAAACGGGGTTATCGGAAGGTTGTCTATTTCCACTTACACACACACAAAAAAAAAAGACTGCCAATTCGAGTAGGCAGTTCAAGTAATTCAGTCACTTGAATCACAAGAACGTATAGAATAGTTGGGTAGGTTCATTTTGATACGGGACCATTTGCGATCCAACCCACGTGAACCCTCAAAATTTCAGCCCATTTCGACCATTATTTTGGGTAGTTATGGGCGTTACAGGGAATTACCACAGACAGACAGATAGACACGGAAGCAAAAATGTTCCCTGATGTCTGAAACGCAAAATGGTAGTGGAAATTTTCATTTTGGAGGACATCTTTTTTTTACTCAGTTACGAATCCAAGGCTTCCCTACCTTCGGTAGTGAGGAAGCAATACTGTTTACTTTGGTGATCAAACCATCGTCAGTAACATCGTCAGTTATTGTCTATTACTGACGATGGTTTGATCACCAAAACCGGTATAACAGTGTTGTGTGTGTGTGTGTGTGTGCGTGCGCGTCGTGTGAGTGTGTATGTATCATTCTGCACGCGCTTTCCCTAAATTTTCATGGTAAAAAATTCGTTCTTGCGCATGAAAATCCGTCTCTACAAGAGTAATGATGAGTTCGTTACCCAGTCCGATCGTCCTATGCGCAGCGGTCCAAAAAATCGAAACCAAAAGGATTTCAGCAACTTAAACATGCGGGATGTAGTCAATCATGTTTTTTTTGGGCGCCGAATCGATTGCAATAGTCCGATTAGGCCTGTGTACAAAATTTACAAAACTAATCCGAAAAATAAGTATGTTTTTTATGTAGGCATGTGTGAAAATGCATAGTCCCTTTCTAATTTTTCATAAATAAACGGTATAATATAAAAAGTATATTTTTTAAAATAAATCCTCATTTTTGAACCTCCGTTTCTGTCGTGAATAATCAAACATTACATTCTAAACGATTAAGTACGTTCTGGTCTGACAAATCATTAATTTTCAACCGCTATATTCAAGGTCAACGCGCCTTAGTGAACCAACGAGCGGCTGAACCTTTCATAGCATGTCCAAGAGTCAGGATTTTCAGTAGTTTCAGCCACTGACATTATCGCTTGAAAATTGAGCTTCTGCGAATCCTAGGGAAGTTGCAAAACTTCAAAGCGCTCTAGGTTAAAAAAAAAGAAGAAAAAAAGTGCACCCGGAATCCCATTCGGCGAAACACGAAAAACTTTCTCAGGTTCTCAGCTTTCCAACGGACTATCGTTTCTCGCAAATGTTGTCTTTTGAATTTTGGAGTTTAGGACTTTACAATTAAATAATGTGTCACAAAAATCAGAAACATTATGAGCAAAGCTGCACTTCCTTAGCCTATCACTTTGCCCGTACACTTGACGTTTAGTTCCATACATCAGACAGTCATATATTTACCTAACTCAAGTAGATGAAAATACCAAATTTAGCTGCCCTTTCTTTGCAGAATCTACATTGTCAGAAAGTAGAAAACATCTAGAAAATAAAACTTGTAAAGAGAACAACCGTTCATTATCGACCATAAAAGTGGTGGAGAGTTGAATTCTGCGTCGAATGAACACGAAAATGAGCGAAATAAATCTGCAAAGAAACATGTTTTTTTAAATGAAAAAGGCGTTAAGATAATAATATTTGAAACACATGAATATATGGTACATACGGAGGCAGCGTAAATTGCCCTGTAATAATGGATAAAAAATTATTTTGTCCCAGCTGATTCGCATTTGACCCGATTGTGTGCCGTGGCATAACTCCCTGGCGCCATCTCGGTACGAAAAACCATACAGCAATTTGTGATGGTCTAGCAAGTAGATCAAAATTGCAAATCATATCTGTGCCCCTTCCGGTATATCGTATTTCGCGGAACAGACGGAATGACAAACGCCACTATAACAGAGCCTCAGTAACTTCGATACATACCTTTTTCACTCTATTTTAATAATATATTTCTACAACATTATTCCCATAAGCTCATATATTATTTATGTCGAAGAGTGTCTAATCAGAATAAGTTCAGGGGTATGTTCTATAGTGGATGACTAGTCTATGGCGCCTTAAAAATATTTTATTGTATTACACATTCATAGTCTGATAGTGGTTCTGAATTCATGTTTTCAGTATGCATTTTTTTCTGTAACTAAGTAGCTATTCTAGTTATGGTGAGTGTGCCTGATCATACGTGGATGGTCGAATCTTTGAAGGCTAATTATCAGAGATCGATTCAGTCAGATTCAACAAGATATTGCTCACTTAATGGCACAATAGCTTCATCTTTCCGTCAATCCATCACACAAATTCCAACGATTCACTAAATCCAACTAGCAGAAGTGTCCATAGAACAGATTTAAAATGGGACCGTCAGTTTGATTATGAGGTCCTCTTGGCCCCGGTAGAGGGGTAGAGGTTCCTTGGAGATGGTGTACCAACACTTCAGTCCTTCGTCGGCAAGACTTCAGTTCACTACGACCAGCTCTCTCAAAGGTAACTTTCACTCTTACAGCACTTTCCTTAGCCTCCGCTCGCTTCACTCCACAATCATACGGTGATAATTCATCCCCAGACATGTACCTACCGCGAGATCGATAATAAATTATCCCATATCTGCAGTTCGATAGATAATACACATGACCATTCCGAACCTTCAGTTTACAAATGACAAAAATGTACTAACATTTTACGCTACGTTTTTGTATTACTCAAAGGCCCTGACCATCCACTGTTGATCACACACTGCAGGCCATTAAGAAAAAAATCACAGTCATCAGAATCATTGATATAATATGTTATACCTACAGTAACTGAATTCAAGCACTAATGGAATCGCCGTTCTTTTTTTCGCACAGTTGGTGGATTTTCTCCCCATGGAACTATTTCGGAACTGCCTTATAATAGATATGAAGTTGTCTATTACTTGTTGGTGGTAACAGAACATAAGACCACCATCATAACTATACATGGAGCACGATGAATTTCCAACTGAGTACGTGAATTCATGTCATAGGTAGGTGAGAGAGGAGAATTGGATCTAATCATTGGCCATGACTACTATACGCCAGTGCACCGGTATGGAGGATGGAAGGAATTAACTTTTTAGGGGTGTCCCATAGCTTGGCAAACCTAGTTACCTACCGTCTTTTATAGTTTTAGGAAAAATTGATAAATTAACATTTTATAAGATATTCGTATAACCACTAAAAATGTTATTCCTAAGCATGCAAATCAATAATAAATCATTGCTGATTGTCCGCGGCGTTTATTTCATTATTCTCACTGCTGGTGCTGGAGGCGCAGGTTATAGTAAAAGTAAAGGGAGATATTCGATGGAGGCTGGTTCAGAGTGGGGACTTGGACTCACCTTCCAACGTTTCATCAATGAGGCATTTCTAGTACCTTGTTTGAAAAAGCATTCTGAGCAGATTGCCTGCCGGGTCAGTGCTCGGCTGCTAAAGAGTTGAATGGCATAAAACGAATTACAAGCTTGATGTTCATTGTATCTTCGGGAAATGGCAACAGTGTTTCGTGCGTATTCTGGAATAACTGTTGGGCATGAATTGAGCGGATCTTTATTACCTGTATTCAACCTCTGAACTTATTTGTCAATATTACAATAAGACTTAATGTTTACCAAGCAGCACAAGATCTTTACAAATTTCACAGTGCATTCAATGAACCCCAGTACCACCCAGTATACCTCCCAGTATCTATACATACAAATAGGTAGGGCGGTGTTTCTTATCCAGCCGTTCAAAGGTCACCGGCCGGCGCGAAAGAATTCATTGCTACACAACTCGATATTAAATTTTGAAGGGTTAGTTTTGCTGGTATTATTGAGCACCTACAATTAACTCGAGATTCACGGGTTCTAGCTATAAATACTAGTAGTCTTATGGATAAAATACATCTTATCTATGTATGTGACCTTCAAAATCTAGGTAGGTACATGTTGTGATATTCTTCCCTATCATTGGGTTCTCCGTCCGTTCTATAGTGACCAATAATATATTAAATAGCATCAAAATTGCATTAAATGTATTTGGACATTTGGACAAATGGATTTGGACATTTTAATGCACTGAAATCACTGTGTGATACCTATCCATCTTGACTTAACTTCGTTGTGTTAAATAAACAGGGTGATATACTTGTCCGTTTTCTATGTGTCCTGCTTGTCGGTCCGCTGACAAGGAGTCGTGCGTACCCATGCCCAGATAAACGTATAGGTATCAAATTACTGTCTGGCGTCAAGGGCAACGGTGAGTGCCATAAACCACTTGACCAATATTTTAGTAAGTTCAACAACACAACTGAGAATTCCGAAATCCACAACAAACCATAACAAAAGCGCATTCTTCCTATTGGCGCCGTGACTGGCCTCCGTCGTGCTAGTGGCGAAGAACACTGTCAGATGGTAATTCGAGTCATACTGGATTCACCTTTTAAATTCCATGGTAACCGTAAGATCCAATCTTAGAGCATTTTGCGGCGCCAATCGTGGCACTTTGGCGCTGTAGTAAGTGTCGGCACAAAAACTCAGCCGTAAATTCTGGTGGTCTAACGAGTAACCTGTACCCTCGGAATTCTAAGCCGTACAAGAGCCGAAATTAGCTGTTTTAAAATTTGTCAGCGCTGCTCCTGGCGCCGCCATGAAATCAAAACCTGTACGACGAACTCCGACGATCCAACAGGTAGACCTTCCAAGTTTCAAATTGAAGACTCGAAATCACTGTTTTAACATTTTGTACCGGCACCGAAGAGTGGGCCTACGGCGCCATCCTGATAACAACTACAATAAGCGGTCTAACGAGTATAATATATCCTCAAAATTTCTACTCATAGAAACAGTGTGACAAATGCCACCCGAGTTCAAGTATAAGTTGCAGAAACTGCAGCTGTAGCGGCAATCGTAGCTTGTCGAGTTTTTAACGGCTTGAATATAATTATATGATCCATTCGATAGCTGAATAGCTACTAAGTAGATTAGGTAAGCAATTCTTATCCCAAATTATACTCATCATAGTTTGCCAATATCATGGACCTTCTACTCCATGATATATTGTTTTGAAGTAGGTATACCTAGCATTGTGGACTGGGGTTTCCTGCAGACTCCTGGAACAGTTGCTTGCCGTTCTGAATCAGGTCCAGTATCTACGGAAATACAATAGAAATCAGGATATTGCAAAATGTTCGTGGATCGTAAAATGCACTGAAGCATAGGCTGAAATGTTGCAAGATACGCCTATATTCTTCTGACCGCCCGCCTGCTGTTTTTGAAAGTCTTTGACAGCTTGTCCTTTCTCACATTTTCTAGGGACGCCCAGGCTTCTAAATGAGGGGTGCCCCAAATGTTTTCAATACTTAACCTCATAGAATCCGTTTAAAAACATTGTACAACCAAATCCGTGCTTGCGTCAAAACTGGGTGTGATGCCCAGAACGCAATTTACATCCGATTTACATTCATTTTGAAATCGAGTTAGTCTTAAGTATAGTTATTCAACAAACTTCGCGATGTTCTTTTGCAATTGAATTCGGTTTAGTTTTGGGTCTAGTTGTACTATAAATTTGGGAAACGTCGGCAACTAGTAGGTGTCTGGAGTTAAAAAAAAAGTAAAGTAGCAGCCTCAGGCTGGAACTTCTCGTCCGACTGCCCTGCCAGCATCGCGTACGTGATAAGCTGTCTTCAAATGAGAGGATCAAAATTCGATCGAAGGTAGGAGGAGTAAAACTTGAAAATTATCCATTTAATTCATCCAGATTATTACTTTTTTTGTAGGTTTCACTCTGTAGAGCCCCTGTGTGACCGTGGGGTGGTGGTGGGGGGGGGGGGGGGGGGAGGCTCTAAGTTCCAACATGACAAACTAACTGACACTATGTGGAAAATACTGCAAATTCAGGTGGGATGTGCAGGGTATCCCACTTTTGGAACTATGAAACTTCAGGGGTCGACTACAACTAATTTGCAACAAAAAGTGTCCAATAGAAATTTTCGAAAAACGCTTAGATTCCGAGTTATTTTGATTCTAAGATTTTTTCGTGTTCTTGACCTTCTATCACAAAAATGGTCACAACACCCTCAATTCACAGTGAAAAATTGAAATTGATAATACTGTTGGGAAGGTGGATAAATTTCCTATATCTCCTTGATGCAATACGAATGTTTTTACAACGAATTGAATGGGTGAAAAGTATTTTCTCAAATTTGCGAACTCATTGTTTTTCAAATGGCTCGAACCAAACGCGTTACATGATAAACTATCAGAATCTTTGCTTTCCAACGGTATGGTCATTTTCAACGTGATGTTTGAATGCAGAAAAACGTGGAATTTTCAAGGTCATCGAGTGTTACAGCGTGCTATACTCGTCAAGACCACAACTTGAGAAGTTGGGTAACGACCTTACACGAAATTTTGTATGCTGAATCGAATGGCGATAGTCCCGAGTCATTTCGACAGACGAAAAGTTGATTTCCTTGAAAAATCCACGTTTTTCTGCATTCAAACATCATTTTCTACCATAAATACTGCAGAAAATTGAAAATGGGCATACGGTTGGAAAGCGTAGATTCTGGGAAGTTTTTCCTGTAATGCGTTTGTTAAACACATACAATTTTTGAGCCGTACAGCCATTTGAAAAAACAAAGATTTCGCAAATTTTAGATAATTCACTTTTCAGCCCAATGCATTGAATTCGGTGTAAAATCATCAGTGTTGCATCAGGGAGATAATAAATTTCCAACGGTATTGTCAATTTCAATTTAGTACCTACTTTTAATTACGGGTGTTACGCCCATTTTTGTGATAGAAGGTCGAGAACACGAAAAAAATCTTGAAATCAAAATAACTCGGAAAAGAAGCGTTTTTCGAAATACGAGGCATTATTTGTGGCCAACTTGTTGTAGAATCGATTAGTGAAGTTTCATGGTTCCCAAAGTGGGGCGTCCTGTACAAGGGAAGTTGCGACAGCAACCACCAAATTTGCGCGCATTTAGCGCACAGTGAAGGCAATAAAAAATCATGTGATTGGTAATTTCTGCATGCAATTTTACGTGAAATTCAATTCTGCAATAAAAAATGGTGGTCTCAATCAAAAAAACGAATAAAGGCAGAGTGCACGTTTTGCGACGCATAAATGTGGTTTTTGAATTCCACGCGAAATATTAAGGAGGGTTACCATCTAAAAGTTTTTGAAACTAGTAACTAATCGATAAATGGAGTGATGCATTGAAACTGTGTCACCCTGTATTTTCGCTTTTCGGATTCTACGTACCTTGAAACAGAAACAACCACATTTTGAGGGGGGTAATAAGTATATATATTTTTTCTTCCATGCTCCATTTCAAAGGTTCATTATTGAAAATAATAAACCAAAATACTGAGCTGTTTGACGTAGAGCTTTCTGCAAAGTGTTTCAAGGAAAGATACAAAGACATTTTATTGAAAAATTATGAAGTCCAACGAAATAGAACTTGGATAATGAATCTTATATATATATATATATATATATATATATATATATATATATATATATATATATATATATATAATGCGACGTTTATTTTGTTATAATTCACGCGAATGTGAACATTATTTATGACAATATGATTGGTCTACCCTGTAACGTCGATTTTGTTAATGCTAGACCATAATAGTAAAGTACTGCCCAGAAAGTGAAAAATTAATGTTAAAAGAAATGCTGTGTAACAGTGATTTTGATCATGATCAACTGAAAATAGAGTATTTAATTTCACAAAAGTGAAATAACCAAAACAGAGAGAAAATAAGGAATCCTGAAAACAGGACATAAACAGAAGGAATACTTACTCAAAACCGTAGAAAATAAATAAATATTATGATAGGTAATCATAATAAGAGATAATAAACTTCTGATATGAAAAGGAAAAATAAAGAATCTATATGCTCAGGTAATTAGTACAATTTGAGAAACATGAAAGAACAAGATGACATGTATAATTCGTATACTTAATTGTTATTTACAATTTTGATTGTTTATCGGGGAATTATAAATAATTTCTTCAGGAGAGAAATAAGGCACTAGGCCCTATCTGCACCGGTGGTTGTTATACAAAGCAATCGATCAATCTTGAGTACCTGATCCGACCTGAAATGATTCGGATAACCATGATAACCTTTTTCGGCGGTTTAAGATGTTGCATCAAGGGGGAAAACATACTGGGAACCTTGTGATTGTACGCGTGTGATGTATAATGATGAATTTCAAAAATTTCTTTCCACTTTAGTAACGCGCCTTGTATAGCGTTGAAAGTATTATTTATTTGATCATCTGTTATTTTTTATAGGTGCAACGCAACCGCTTGGTGGTTCGACATCGACTGTGGCTTCAGGTGAGAATAATTTTCTATCTCTCATTGAATTTTAATTAATGGTTATACCTATCCAGCATGAATGGTACAAATGGATATAAATGTACTCTCAAGCATCGTAAATGGTAGACGACCATGGAAATGGTCCTCAGTGCAAGCGCTTTCCTTTTTCTATAAACTGATGAACTATTTTGAGCTACTGTTTATCACGATGGATGCAATGCTCGCAGTTCAGAATAACCATATTAAAATAGAGCTCCTAGTAAGTAGGATACCTGTGCGATTTATCATGAGGTGGGCATTGCGATTGATACCTACTTTCTGTGGAGTATTGAAGTTAGGTAGGTACTATTTTGAAAATTTTCCTTATTTGACTTGAAGTTTGTTCGTGAACGTTGCTCGTTTGGTGTAGGTGTTCTTTTACCGCAAATGTACTGACGCTGCATCATTTTGATTGCTTTGTAATTCATAGGGAATCATTTGGTACCCTACCTTCATGATATCCCGAAACTACTACCGGGTTAACGGTAGTTTCATATTTTCACATGCGCAGAAGGAAGTTACTGTCAGATTTTCATAAAAATGGGGGACCAACTTGCACATACCCTCGAAATTTCAGCTCATTTGGGTTGTTCTTTCGATATACGAAATGTTGGTCTTAAGGAATCGCGTACAGACAGACCGAGACACACGGAAATAAATTTGTTCCTTGACGTGTGAAACGCTCAAAAAATTTCCATTTTGGAAGGCATATTTTTCTTTGTTGAACTGCTATTTTGGGTTTAACATGATGACTGGACCGTAAATTCTAGCTAAGCGAAGTTTGCAACGAAAGTAGCCCTTCAAACAGGCTCGTGACAGATTTTAGGTACTCGATTTTAACTAACTGATATGCGCCGTACGTGGTATATTCATTCTACGTATTCCCTCCTCCTATTATTACCAGTGCGCCGCGACCATATAGGTTATTAAATGACAATAACTTCCGGAGGGATTCATCGTCACTAGCTGATCGAGCGCTGGAGGTGAGCGCTTTCGATGTAACAACAGGACAGTAATACTGAGTATTCTCTCGACGGCCTGATGATGATGTCGCTTACATCGAAAGCGCTTACCTCCGGTACTCTACCAGCTAGTGACGACGGATTCCTCCGGAAGGTGTGGTCATTTTACTTCTACTACTCGCGGAAATAACGCCTTTTATTGAATATCAGTAGGTTATCAAGTTTATCAAACTGGATAAAAGTGATAACCGGATAAGTGATAACTGATAAAGACCCAGAGGGTAGGTACCTACTCAAACTCCATAGCGCAAGTTTTCAGTTTAGGCACACAGGCGAGTTACAATTCTTGATGGTGTGCCATTTGACAATGGAATACCTACCTAATGTATCGACCATAATTTGTATTCACTAGTTCGATTGCTTGCAACTGGAATGATGGTAATGATTGACCAGAATGTGGAATGACATCATATAAATTACAGGTAGGTAGGTACCTACTTGTTCTTCTAATTGAAACGCTTATACATGCTTACCTAAACTTCTAATTCCCCTAAAAAAATATTTCACTCAAATTGGGGCACTATCAAAAACATGTCAAGTTTTCACCAAACATGTCAAGTTGTGGACTCATGTGTGGTGCTAGTCACTGGACATTCACCATAACGGATACATGCGTTAATTATTGCCTAATCTAAATAACTAGATAGTTACCGATGTAACTAGTTGTTATAATAAAATAAATAAACGCTTGAAAAAAAAAAAGTTTTCACCATCGTGCCACTAAGAATGATTTATAAAACGAAAAACCACAAGTACCTAGATACTATTTCTGGGAGGAAGACAACAAAAGCGCTCGGATTTGGATGATAGGTTCTAATAATGGCGTAGTGGATATATGTAACACTTGTATCACAATCATGAGGTCAGAATAAAGCGCTTTTTTTTTATTCCGCGAGACAGTTTTTATGGGAACTCTGGCATTTCCGGGGGATGCGTGCCGCAACCACCCGCGTTGAGAAAGTCGCACATTTTTACGGCTTCCGTTGGTACGGATTCGGTCGAACACTCAGCTGGCCCTTTCACACGATCGGACTTGGAGCAGGAGTCAGCAAGATGGGCCTGCAGCCTGGACTTGGGACCAGCTTGCGGTCCTGATCCTCGGGGTAGGCCTGGCCTGAAAAAATAGGGAAACCTCGAGCCCTGGAGTTTTTACTATGCTTGGACCGGTCACCCTGGCTCGCTGGCACGTTGACACTGAATGAGCTGGCGGCCCAAACCACGGTCTCTCCATTCAGCCCGCGAGCTTGGTCGTTATTCTACTCCATTTATCCGATCCGTACTGGCCCACGGGTACACGCTTATTTGAGGCGAAATTGTCTTCGATTTGGTGTAGGTATGCACCAAGGTATACTACTTCACTCAGCATGCAACCCTATTCATACAAAACTGAAGGCTTCTGTATACTACTACGCCTGATCATGCAAGGAAATAAAAAATAAATACAATTAATAAATAGATAAAAATAAAATAAATATTAATTATGAAGATAACATAAAACAATAATGACGACAGAATGGACAAATAAATACAAATAAATAAATCGTGTGCCAAGATGAACTTCATAGCTTCTTCGCAATCATATTCGGTTGATTCACTGTAAATATTGGATTCGAATTGATTACGATCCAATTTTGACGAAATTCATCAGGGAACATTCTTAATTTCAGTTTTTTATTTTTATTTTTGGTAGTTATGTGCGTGGAAAGGATTTGCGGGGCACGTCGACAGAAATACGGACTCGAAGCCAAGTTTTTTCAAAAAGTACCAGTCAGTATTTTGATTTTGGAGGATAAAAATCGTCATTTCCTTTTTGAGTAGTTTTTCTCCCAAAACTTTATTTGTTGATTATGTCTGATTCTTATAAACATTATTTTTCGTTTCAAAAACTAAAATCAATATTTTAATGTTAATATAATTATTATTAACGATAAATTAGGTACGTTATGAAAGGTAGGTTATGCATGTAACATCAGTCTTCTGTAATGATATTCACTTTACTATATATGGGAATCGGGTATAAACCTCACCGCGGAGTATCTTGCATAATAATAATATCTTTTAATGATAAAATGATAACAGTCCAGTTGGGACACATGGCGCGAGTAGATATTCGTAGATTTCGGTAAATTGTCGGTAGATATTCGTAGATATCGGTAAATTGTTGGTAGATATCCTTACATCTCCCCTTCGATTCCAGGTAATTGTGTCCGACATGGAACACTAACTACTAAATAATTTAAAAAAACAATCGAACGTTTCTGACAATTCGATAAGTATGACCAAGAGTATGACCAAGATAACGAAGATAACCAATTGCGTTACAAAATCTATGATTAGCCACTAAATTAAAAGGGGTAAATGTCTTTGGAACTTTCCATCATCCCACTAATCCTATCAACGAAGTTAGGTGTTTACCAGTGCACGTAGGTACTTCAGAAGTTCAATCTGTACGGTTTCCTGAATAATAATTATTGTCATCATCTCTGGGTCTTGACGACTCTGGCGCTTGGTTCTGTTAATTTTTCTTTCCCGATCTTCTCGTTTGAGGATGATGAGAGGCGTTAGGACCAGATAAAGGTGTGAGGGAATAGGTGTTATCTTTAGTTAGTCTTGAAGTTTAGGGCTATTCTGAGGCGTTTTGAGCAATAGGGAGTTCTGGAGGGTGATCCTACGGGACCCGTGCCTCAGTTGGTGACGTCAGTTTCGGTTGGAATTATTGATCTCCATTCATGTATAAGGTTTTCGCGGTTCCTTTTCACATCTCCGTGTCGTGTATTGACGACGTTTAAGGGGGTTGATCTGTCGAACCGACCCAAACCCACACTGGGTCACCCTTTGGTGGCATGGCGACGGTCAAAATTGTGTTTCTGTCTGGATTTTAGTTTCGTTTCTTTATCTTCGAATTCCTGCAGGTTGGGTGAGGCGTTGAGGTTTAGTTGAGGTATGGTTTCTCAGTAGTTTGCGGCCCATCAGCAGTTCGGCAGACGACATGCCAGACTCCAGAGGCGATGAACGATAGGCAAGCAATCCCAAATATATGTCTTCTGCTTTTTTGAATATCTTCTTGATAGTTTTTTAGGCATATTCGGCCATACCATTAGCTCTTTGATGTTTTGGGCTACCTATGTCTCGTTTTACGTTCCACTGGTCAGCGAGTGCTTGTGAAGAGTTTCCCAGCGTTGGCTTTCATGACCAACGGAATGCCGTGTCTGGCAAACTACATTTTGCAGGCTTCGACAATGGCTTTAGCTGATATGTCTGGTAGGCCCTCAACTTCTGGATACTTGGAGTAATAATCCTCTAAAATGAGGTAGCACTTTTGGTTGTGGCATCCAATATCAGCCCTTATCTCTTTCCATGGTCCGGTGAGCAGTCCTGTATTTATCATCGGTTCCTTGGGGTTAGTGCGGTGCTGTAGGCAAACACCACTCTCAGCGATATAGTTCGTTATATCTTTGTTGTTGTTGTCTGGTCACCACATGGGCGCTCTTGCTCGCCACCTACATTTATACACTCCGGCATGTCCATCATGTAGCTTTGACAACATAACTCTGCGTAACGCCCAAGTAATGAACAGCCCATCTTCAAACAATATAAGGCCATCCAGGTAAGCAAAGCTATCTCTGCATATGTATAGGCCCACTGTGAGAGTTCCGTTCTGCGACTCTCCCTTCCACTCCTCTATGATCCGCTGCCGCAGTTCCGGAATGTTGGGACCTCTTCTTGCTCTGCAAACAATCTTAATGTTGGCGTCCGTGCAGTTAATTTGGGCTGTGAGTATGTGACAGTTGCCTCCAGTTTTCTTTCAAACCTCAGGTCGCTGACATTCGGTGATCCTACCGGGCATCTGGGCAGTGCATCTGCTGCCACTACAACTTTCACCGGCTGGTACTCAACGTTGCAGTTGAACGTCATTAGCCACATTAGGAACCGTTATATTCTCATGGCAAGTTCTTTCAGGTCCTAGGAGTGCCAAGGAGTGCTACGAGCTGTTTATGGTCCACAACCATTGTATACTTTATGCCTCGCCGGTACTCC
Source organism: Leptopterna dolabrata (assembly GCA_954871275.1). Taxonomy (NCBI): domain Eukaryota; kingdom Metazoa; phylum Arthropoda; class Insecta; order Hemiptera; family Miridae; genus Leptopterna; species Leptopterna dolabrata. Next base: position 127,805,148 of record OX940974.1, on the reverse strand, counting down.
GAAAAGCGCTCGGGTACACATGTGGCTGCTAAGGCTTGTTTCTCGAGAATAGCGAATCTGGATCAGTTTGGCGGAGGCTGCGTAAACAATAGGATACTGGACGCCACGAGCCGTTTCTCTGTTTCTGCTCTATAAGCCTCCCAAGTGCCATATCGACAAGCATCTGAAGTGACCCTAGGTTCGGGTCATAGGGAGCGATTAATGGTGACTTGCGTATTGTTTGTTTCAGTTTGTCAAACGCTTTGCGATGTGGCTTATTCCACCACAACATACCCGTCCCTTAGGTTGTCCCCTACTATAGAATTGTAGTAGGTAATCCACCCAACTCCTGCTAGAGCCTTCCATGGGAACCAACGAGTCCCACAGACAGCGTCTCCACCCTTGCTTACTATCCTACCACTTTATCTATCAGGCTAGTCAGCTAGATTCCACGGGTCAATGAGGTATGTCGAATTACACTGATTGCTACTTAGTGATCATGCTGTGTGATATCGGATGGTAGGTATGAGTGAGTGAGTCTGCGGTTTCATCAGACAATACTTGAACCTCGAGGGAGCCCTTCGGCATTGTACTTCGAGTTAAAAAGACTCTGCAGTTTCGGTTACAGGTAAAAAAGTTTCATCAGAATTTTCCGGGGGTAACATATTAGGCAATGTAATGCTTCAAATTTCTTTTGCATCGACTCCGTTATTCCGCTTTTGGAGGATTTTGGAGTTTTCTCGTTTATGTAAAACAAGCTTTAAGATAATTGTCGAATATTAATATTGACAAGAGAGTAGTTACTTGTATATAATTATTGCAGTTCATTATATATGTAACTCTTCTCTTTTCAAATTCCAAATCACCATCTTGAATTCCAGTGTTCTGAAAAATAGTGAAGGTTCTTGTTGCTGGATCTCAGCACACAATCATGTTGTCTAATGTAATCTATTGATCAAGTAGGTACTTTGCTTTGCCCAGATTTTTGTTGTCAAAGAGGTATGCAACTGGGTCGGAATATATTATTTTTAACCCCTGAAACGGAAGCAGTAACCTCAAAACCACTGAATTAAAATTATCTAATTTCAAATGTTAGAGTCGGATTTTGACGAAATTAATTTTCGTATGTCATCTGTGCCCCAACCCTACTCAGCGAATTCCAACAAATTATGACCATTCTTTGGCGGAGATATTGGTGGTTCTATGAAAACAGTTTTTACGGACGCGCAAACAAACATTCATCAGTTTTTGCCTAAACTCTAGTGGGACCATCTGGGCATTATATGTAGGTATTACCGTATGTGTTTTGTATTCACGTATCATTCCAGACTAAATCTGAACCTGGCTTCGCATCCTTAGGGAGCCTTTTCCTCACTAGTAGGCACACCAAGGGACACCTTGAATATTGCATTGGCAGTTATGGGCGATCATGCCCATGCCCCGTGAACACAGAAGGGAATGTGTTCTTTCGTTTGCTGATTACTTACCCTTCCTACCAACCGAGGCTCAATGGGAGTATGTCAATCGAATCAATTTATCGGGTTTCTTACACCTGCTAGCAATAGATAATTCTGTAGTTTATCCACAGGCTTCTGACCATAGGAAACACTATCAAGTAGCATTTTATTTTAAAGCCGATCGTGCATTTGAGTGCTATAATGGCTTGTACCGATCAGAATTGTTGAATGTGCCCCACTGGTTGAATGTTACTCCCTTCCATGCGAGTATCTGCTTCACTTTTTGTTTCCTAACTTGTGCGCACATTTCATCCGTTCGTCTACCTATGTGATATCAAGTCCTGCATGTCGGATGACGAATCGCAGGAAGATTCATGAGTTGAGAGCCCCTGAATGTGTCCTCCAACAGTGGGATGGTGCAATCCTGGTTTCAGATCCAAGGCTCCATTGCTCTTCGCTCCGGGACTCCCTTCAGACAAGTACAACAAACCCTCCAGCACCTCATTAGTCGAGAAAACATCGAAGGGAATCGGTGCAAGGAATGTCCACAAATACCAACTGAAGTGACAAGCAGCGCTAATGTAGTCCGTGGTAGCGATAAGTATTTTTGCAGGCTTGTACCAGCCAGACGACAGTACTTATTTCTGTGTGGCGAACCCAGTCTGTTCAAGGTCTGATAAGCATCGTTCTATCAACAGGATTTCTGGTTAAACCACAGGAATGATCTTATTTATCGTAGGTATATATATATATATATATATATATATATATATATATATATATCATACAACTTCTATATAGTATACATGTAGATACCTACTTCTATATATCTACTACCATAATACCTACTGTCGTGTAGGTGTACGAGTATCGATGTATGGTCGCGCTGACTTATTTTGAAGGATTTCCTATCAAAACCGTTTTGGAAATAATCACTTCCTTAATTTTGGGAGTAAACTACTGTCAATCGAACTGGAACTTGAGTTGACGGTGTGCCGACAATGTCGTTGATGTATTTCCCTCTAGAGGGTGTTCGCACTTGAGATTGAGAACCTTCTAAGAATCGCGTCTACAACTAATTTCCAACAAAAAGTTCCTCCTTGCAATTTTTTTTAACCCCTTGTAGTCGTGAGTTTTCACATTTACAATTTTTCGTGTTTTGCACTTTATGCCACTAAAATGGCCATAACTCCCTCAAATTACACTAATTAAAAATAAGGACTCCGATGGAAAGAGCGTTAAATTTCCTGTCAGAATGTGGTTCTAACATAAATTTTGGAGTAGATCAGCGGGCGAAGAATTGGACTGACAAGAACATTTTCTCAGATTTTCAAAATCACTATTTTCTCGAACGTCTATAAGTCTCAAAAATAATGGGTGCTTGAACGTGCACGTGACGGGAAAAACTTTCTTAGAATCTTAGCTTTCCAACGGTGTGTTTATTTCTATTTTTAACTGTACCAATTAGGGGAGAAAATCACGTTTGGATGCATAAAAACTATTGTTTTTTGAGGAAATCGAGTGTTTTAGGGTACCTATAATTTTTCTCGCTGAATCGAATGTTGAGACACCCGAACCTCCCCAATCGTAAAAAAAATTGGGTTGAGTTTTCGAAGTAGGTAGGTATATGGGAAATATCCGTAATTTTCACGTATTCATAAAAAAAAACTTGCCAGTATTCATTTATAAATATTTATTATTTCAATCCAGTTCTGAATTTAAAAATCTTCATGAGCTATCACGTTAGGTACCACCATCAATAGGTTCCTATCTGCAAGGGATCACAATAAAAACTTAGTTAAAACAAAAATAGAAATTCAGCGAATACGCTGAAAAATTAGACTTAGGTGTACTTAGGTGTGTGAGGGCTACAAGTCGTTATTCAACTACTCAGATCCCTCGTTGATTAGAAGTTTAATTTACATGATTATTTTTGCACTGACAGTAGAATTTTACAGCAGTAATTTCATTCTCTGTGTTCTTTGGCTAGTTATAACTGAAACCCAACATTCTAGGTAAATCTGTAGGTATCTAACTTCACGGGGATCTTCCTGACTAAGTTCTTCCTGACTAAGTCATGTAAATATTTAGTGTTATCGAGTGAAAACATAGTCTATATTTTCAATTGATGCCCAGCTGCTTCTCCTGTAGCTCAACAGAATGAGCGAGTAGTCGAATTTCGTTGAAAGTCACCAGGAACGAATGAGAATAAGATTAAAATTTCTACTCGTCAGTAACTCCGTCCCTCAACGGTGAACTAGTGACTGCATGAAAGCAGTCAGTTCTGTCAATTGTTTTAAACACAAGTGTTTCTTTCCGTTATCATCTTGAAGCTTCAAATAAAGAACAATATAACGGTCTAGTCCACTTTACGTATCTGACATTTGGTTCTATCACCAGCGCCAGAATACGACTAGAGCCTAGAGCCTGCGGAAATACGGCCAAAAATCCGAAAAAGTGCAGAAAATGCTATTTAGGCCGTTTTACGCCTGATTTATGCGGAAAATATCCATTCCACGCAATTGTTGACGAGCTACTATATTAAAGCTGATGAAATACACATATAAATACATAAAATACATGTTGAACAGATTTTAGGTATTTCAGGTATCGGAACAAGCTAGTCCCCAGCATTATTTGACTTTTGTCTCTTTTGCCCGATAACCTCGGTAAATAATCAATTTTATGAATGATCTTAAGGTATTTATTCCTGAATATTTAGATCAAAATGTCACTTAATGACATGGCTAAATGGCATGGTGGTCCTGTGGCCATTCTAAAAGTATTAGAAAAAATGATAAGGAATTTCTATGCGGATAACCATACAGTAATTCCATACATATTTTTTCTCTATCTGTTCAATACAGTTGTCCCTGAAAACACATTAAGTTGTAGGTACCAGCCTGGTCCATCCAACACTGGACACATAACAGTTTATAAATTTATTTGTATTTTATAGGGTCGCAAATTGGTTATACCTATATACTGCATTTGGTACAATATGTTTGTTTAAACTAGATACCTAAATTTCACTGTTTTCCGCAAACACATTCGTTACGTGTTTTTCTTCTACAGTAAAGTAGTTTGAGGTATCGACTAGCCACAACTCCCTGGATTGTGTAGTTGACATCATGAAAAAGAACTATTACAAACCTTGTGGTTGAGGGTCCACTTCTTCCTCTTCTGTTTCAATGAGGTCCTCCAGGTCCTTCGATTCTGTAATATCCAACCCCAGGTGAACGTTGAGGTCCAGATCGTCCACTTCTTCAGCTTCTTCTGCTGATTCAATGTGGGAAAACCACACGATTCTGTCCCATTGGTATCAACGTACTCGTACAACCACTGATTCCATACTACGTATTTTTTCTCCATCTGTTCTATAGAGATGTTACCCAGCTCGTAGACCAACCTGGTCCATCATATTTGGAACAATCCAAATATTCTACAAAGAGGAAGATTAAGGAGTGAGATTGAAAATAAGCCTCAACCCTCAACCACAAGGTATACAATATTTCCTTTTCATGAAGTCAAGTACACAATGAAGGGAGCACTGGGTAGTTTGTAAGGTCCCGTGGCTTTCTATGCGGATAACCGTACGGTTGTATTGCACTTGTATCAATATATCGTACACACACTAATTCCGTACATATTTTTCCTCTATCTGTTCAATACAGGTGTCCCTGAGACAATATTAAGTTGCAGGTACCAGCTTGGGTTATCCAACTATAAACCCATAACCATTTTTACATCAGCATTAATATCGTAGCAGGTCATCAGTTGCGTGGAACGGATAGTTTCCTCATAAATCGGGCGTGAAACGGCCTAAATTGCATTTTCTGCTATTTATGGGAGTTTTGGCCGTATTTCGGCAGGCTCGGGAGGCTGAACTGTTGGCCATAGAACAAAATGTTAACTACATAAAATGTAGTACATTTTGTCTACTTTAATTTTGTACATAGTAATATTTTCGATAAAACGCACAGTGCCACAATTTATACGTTTTAGCATGGAACATGCTTTAGCCTTGGACTAACTAGCCGAAAAACGTTACACGGGATGGGTGACGCGGAAGTGGAACGAAATTTTAACAATGATTTTCACTTACAACCGAGTAGTTGCTAGGGAAATGAAACTTCTTTCATTTTCATCGGACAAAAATCGTTTTCCATTCGTTGGAAAGCTCTTGATTTATCGCGAATGTATTTCGTATTTGTTCTTGGTATTTATATCCTAGTTTCATAATATAACTATATAAATGAATGTTGTAAATGGATAGTAAACAATGACGCTTGTTTGGTTGTCACTTGGTTGTAGTAAACTACGCGGCTAAATCATGTTCCATGTTTCTTGAATTTTAGCCGTAGGCTCTAAGCAGTAAGCAGCCGGGGGTCCAGGGGGCTTGCCCCCTGGCGAGGCGCGGAGCGCCGAGTTTTGGTAAAAAAAACATTCCCCGGACCAAATCGGATGGGGCGAACCTCAGATTCGTGTACGGCGACCCAAAAAACATAAAGGGTCAAAAAGTTACGACTCCGCCAACAATTTTTTTCTCCCTGTGGACTAGACCGTTACAAGTTATTTATTTGACGCTTCAGGTTGATAGCGGAAAGAAACACTTGTTTTTTTTTTAAATCGTAGAATTAACTGCTTTTCACGTCGTCACTGAGTCCACTAATGCGGGACGGAGTCGTGGACGAGTAGAAACTTTAACTCGAGCTCTTGTGGACTGCTTGCATCCTAATCCATTCGTCGTTCCGAGTGACTTTCAACGGAATTTGACTACTCGCTCATTCTGTTGAGCTACAGGAGAAGCAACTGAGCGCAATCAACTAACCATGTTGACGATGTGTGGCACTGATGTCCAAATATCGAGTGGTAGGTAAGTCTGGTTTGTAGAGTCACAAGATATCGGTGGAGTGATGGCTATTCATAGCGTTTCTTTGCTGTTCTATTTTGATTTGCAGGGGGTGTCGTATTGTGAGAGGAGTACTGGTAATACTAGATATGAACCTGTGCCAGGCACCACTTACCACACATACGAACAGTTGGAAGCAGCGCCTACTATTCATGTCTTAATTATTTACATTTAGGGACTTCCAGCTAACATTGGTGGATTGTCATACATTATATACATGACATCACCGAAACATCACTGACCAACTTCTGACAGATAATTGTGATGATTAAAGGATGATGCCTGTGCGACTGAGAAGTAACCCTATCATGTATGCCTTCAGTGATATTTATTCAGTGATAATTACTGTAATTGATGAGATGATGACATGTAATGTGATGCTGTTCAAGAAATTGTAAACAACAGGGTATAAATAGGAAAATAACTGAATGGATAAGTGAAAGGAGAATCAATCAGCACCGTTATATATTCTATCCAGATGGATGACGTCCTTTAGAGGAATTTCAGGCTCCTTAATGGCGAATCGTTCTTATATTATACACACATAATCTTAAATATTTTGATATTGAGCACACCACGAGCTAACAACACCTTGGTAAATTTCCAAAACTCACGGAATATCCATTCCACGTTTGTTCTAAAATTTTCCAGGTTTTTTTTTCTAAATTTTTTTACCAATACTGAAAATGCACTTAGTACTCCTAAACATGCAAATTTATTGGTCAAGAATGAAATCTAACTTCCTACCCTAATTTCAGGGTAGGTACCTTCAATGGGTACCTACATGAATTATTCGTGAATAATTGATCCACGTTCGAACCCCCAAGCCCACTGCTGATAAACGCCCCCAGGAAATAGTTTTCTTGAAACATTTTGAAGAAAATCCTTGCTTGCTATGTATTTTCTTCTCAACCATAGGCGCCTGGTGGGTTTCAAACTGATTCCCTCGACTTCCCACAAGATGCTACTACTGTATTTCCAGGGACATTAATAAAATGACAGGAAGGGGGGGGGAGTGGCGGGATGGGGAGGGGTATGGCTGTCAGGAATGGGATTTTTAGTTTTGTGAAAAATGAATAATGAGTATCCTGGCATGGAGCGTGGAGGAACTTACGGGAAAGGAGTCCGATGTAAAGGAGTTAGTCGTGGCCTTCCCCTACAAGTTAAGAGGTCAGGTGTAGCAACACTATTCTCAACCTCACTTGTATTCTCGGCCAAAGTAGGAGATCCAACCGACAATAATACGTGGTTAGACTACTCCTCACCTCCAGAAAATCCGACAGAACTGAGGCGAAAGGAGCATCATAACGTAAGGTAACATTCATAGATGACACAAGGTAGCCCATAATTTTTTTCTGGCTCCGAGTGAGTACAAACAACCTATTTTCTTATTATTTTCAATAATAATTTCTTTTTCTTTTTCTAATGGGTTCGATCCAGGAAGGATTTTTCAAATCAAAGAGGAAAAACGCTGCAAAGTCCTTGTCACATGGGTTTATTATTCTATTGGACATACCTACAGAAACGTTGGCTGTTTATTTATTGTTTCTTTCATATAAAATAATTTAAATAGCTATTTCTGGTGGTTTCCACCAATTTTGGCCCCCAAAACACGAATTAGGTACGCTCCTTTTTTTTCCAAATTATTTTTGATCATTGATAGTACCATTTAATCGTCTTGATCCACCTCTTGATACTTTTTCTAGTGTTATTCTACAAATTGATGGTGATTTCAGACGATTTTCCAGGTTTTTGACTTATAAAATATCAATTTTGGGAGCTGAACATCTGGTACAACCTCAATTTTCCACTCTTTGGTCAAAATCGACTTCATATTCGGTCTTCTCGTCCCCAAAGACATGAAAAACGATACCTCAAAAGCTCATTTTACTAGCATGTTGCTAAAACGCAAAAAGTACCTATTTTTACACACATTTTCACTCATAACACCCCAGGGTATATTCCGATCGGGCTGAAAAGTTTCGGGACACAAATAGGGCCCAAATGGAGCATGTGTGCGAAAGAACGAATGTTTTAGACCAAAAATGAAGCCTGTACACGTGATACGGCGGACGGCGTACGGCGGAAGGACATTGCATTTTTTGAATCTACGCACCTTGAAACGGAAAAGAAAAAATTTTCAGGGGGTGTTATAAAAATTTTTTGCTGAGCGAATACATAGGTGTATTATTCACAGAATAATAAACCAAAACCTGACCCTCAAGATAAGGCGGTTCATGTTTCAAAGGTAAATAAACTTGATAAAGCCTGCCATGGTATGGCACAAAGCTTCTTCACATCCGTTCCATGATCGCCATGACTCGGATCATTAGAAAAACTAAGTAATAGGAATCCCCCAAAAACAACCCTGTTGTACAAATTTACCTGCCAAGAAAACTTCCACAGCCCGCAAAAAAACTTTGCCCGCCAAAGTAGCATGCTCGGTGCTTCGAACCTCGCTCTTGGATGTGCACATAAAAACCTGCTTCTTCCTCCCCAACCCCTGTCATTCCTGTGAAGAAAATTATAACAGGTCTAGTACGTGAAAGTTACATGTCATGAAAAAACGTCTGCCAATTGGAATAGGCAGCATAGCTTCCTCACTTGAATCACATGAACGTATATAATAGTTGGGTAGGTTTATCCAGTGCATAGGTGGAGTATCCATGCATGGGTTAAATGCATTTGAGACCATCCAACACCTAACCTCCATCTGTCTTCCGAATTTCACCGCTTTACGATAATTTGCATGTAGTTACGGGCGCTACGAGGATCTGAAGCTTGCGCATGCGCAGGCGAAAGTTACGGTACAATTTCAATGATTTTGGTGTGGGACCATCTTTGACCCAACCCGTAACTACCCTCCAAATTTCAGCCCATTTTGACTATTATTTCGGGTAGTTATGGGCGTTACAAGGAATTGACCACAGACAAATTTTTTCGACTCTTGCACTAAACATGTTTATTTTGATAATAATTTCAACATTACAACTATGGTATTGTAATAAAAATAACATTTCATCATCAGTCACTTTATCGCCCTTTGGCTGGTGAGTCCATCCAGTAGCACTAGCGACCGTGGTCCGAGATCTGACCCCGGACAATAGGGAGGGCGCGGCAGGTCTTAAGTTGAATACAAAGCTACCCTACCTCCGGTAGTGAGAAAGCAAAATTAGGTCATTTGACCATAATTTGCAGCGTATTTAAAAAGTTACAGCATGACTTCTACTCAACCGACCACGTTCAGATTTGTATCACTTCATCAGGGAGCCTTAGATCACAAGTGTGCCAAATTTCAGATCTGAAGACCCTAACTTGCTCCTAACCCCCCCCCCCCCCCCCCAGATGGGGGACAAATGGGAGGAGTGTAAATTTCACAAAAGCCACTTGGTTGAAGCATAACGAATGTGTGTTTTCAGCTCGATCCGTTGCGTTTGTAACGGTGTAGCCCTGTCAATGAAAAAGAAGAAGTAGAAAAACTTTAAAAGTTGCGATTTCCAAACTTCCATAAATCCGGCATCTGATGGTCCTGAGGGTTGAAATTTGGCACACGTCCCCAGGGGCCCCTCGCAAACGGATTTTCGAAAAATCAACACCGGTGATCCTCAGGGGGCTGAGTTAGGAGGAGAAGGGTAAAAAAACCCTTACTTGTTCTGTCGCGTAGTGTATGGGCGACGATATTGCTCATAGTTCAGCATGGATTATAGCCCCTCATTGATCCATATGGTGCCATTCGAATAGGTAAATTATCGTATGTTTCATTTGAAATTCGTCATAATCGGTTTTGAATTGGAGTTGATTAGAAACTGAGTTATGCGTTTCGCGATTATTTAACGTTTGCGCGTCAGACGGAAGTTACAACCCAGTTTGTATGAACTCATATATAGGACCATTCAGACTCCAATCCGCATCTACCATAAAATTTCGGCTCAATTTAACCACTCTTTTGTATAACGTGAAAAAGATCCTAATTTGTGCATGGACAGATGAATGTTACAGCCCGATATTGATAAAGATCATTGGGGACTATCTAGGGCCCAACCTGAACCAACCTGGACCACCTACCCATCAATTTCAGCTCCTTCCATAACATTCTTTTTCGCATTTGTAGGCAAGGCAATATTTTCCACCTAGGTATTAAAAGGTGCATACTAATTAACCGTTCAGTTTTGATGAAACTGACATACGGGGCATTTCCTCTTTAAAGCCCAACCCGTACCTATCCTCCAATTTTAACGTCACTATGAAAATTCTTTCATAATTATGCGCATGATGAGGATTTGCAGGCAGGTACCAACATACGGACATACTGGTAGACTCTGATAAAATTTTTCAGGAAAATCTAAACCGCAAAACGCGAATAAAACCGGTGATATAGCAGGACAACAATTTTCCCTCTCCCAACAGTGATTACAAAGCTTTCGATAGCAAGCAAACGCTGGAAGCAGAATATAATGTCGAAGATAGCTGGTAGGTAGGTAGGTAGAATATTAGGTAGGTAACTGCGAATGTCGTAGAATTTTCATTGGTAAAAATATATTTTTATGAAATTCGTGAACAAAAACACAACTTTACAGTTCAACAGTCAGATAATAACTCAACTTATATTTCATTCGGTAACCTCCAGTATAAAACGTTAGGATGCCACAAGCGATTCGTTATCAAACTGGCGATTATCTCATAACATCATCGCCTCCTCCTCTTTCAAGGATCGTTGTAGGGCTTCACCGGTCGGCAGGCATCACCATGCCTACGTTTTTAGGCTGGGGTTAGAATTCGAAATATCAAATCAGAAATTACTTCTATGATTTTGCAAGGTTCAACCCACGAGAGCTGCAGCTTCGGACACCACCCAACACTGCTACAATTCAACACCCAAACCTCATCAATCGTGTTGTTCCAGTTTTAACGTCGTAACGTCGCTTAGCCGTTTCTGCTGCTTCCAGGAGTCTCTTGCGAGCAAGGGTGTGAACTTCCTCTAGCTCTCTTTTAAAATAGTCTACAGATGTCGACCGAGGTTGTGCTCCACGCGCAGGTCCAAATAATAGCTGAACTGGAAGGACTAGCTCTCGTCCCATCACGAGTCTTGTTCCGTGGCGCGTTATGCAAATAGTAAGCAAGGTAATTTATGCCCAGTCTTTCTGATCACGCCCTTAATGCTTCGGCAAGGAGGGCCCATAGTGTACGGTTGAACCATTCAACCCGGATTCACGAAAAAATCGTACAGCGAAATAAGGGTACACCAGGAATCCTGCGAAAAAAGCGTACAGGACCATGTTTTCATGTTTACGAGGGGCATCGGTGGGCTGTACACTTTTTTCGCGCCACCAACTTAGCCATCACTTTGCGGTCGAAGTGGAGGTCACTTCCATGCCAAGATGATCCACCGGCTTAAAAAGGAAATAGCAACCGACATCGACAGCAATGGTTTCACTATATGTAAGGAGCGTTGTTTATTTTGGAACAATTGAATCAGTTGAGTTTGATCTTGGTATTGTGATAAGGCATCACAACACTACAAGCCAGGTCAACCCAAACTGCCACACCATCACTAATTGAGGAGGCCGTAGTGTTAAACAACACTCTTATTCAACTACGAAGAGACGTCAGGAGGAATATTACTGCCGTAATCAGGCCGTGAATGGCGGTCATCAGAAGCTTTACTCCTGTGATCCAGAAAGTAAGAGTTTCCCAACTCGTCCCTGTATACGTATCGAACTGTCAGTTACGCGCATTTCACTTTTAGTCACAGGGATGGAAAGTGCATTCGTCTACTTTATAGAATCCTACCCTAGGGTTCTCTTTTTCACAATACAAACAATGTATTGATGTTAACTGATTAGCAGAGAGTTGAATCAGTGATTCAAAAGGTAGGTTAATTTCGGAAATTTTCTCATCAGAAACGTATTCTCTGGGTATTGGCAATGATGGGGTGGGACATAGAAATTACGATCTGGCAGTTACCGTATGACCGTATGTAGGTAGTTATGTATGCACGCATAAACATACATGAAGACAAATCTCTTGGAAAAAGTCCGAAAAAAAAAATAAAAACTGAAAATTATTTTGAAAAACGAAGTATTTTCCTCATAAAAGTGATCACAAAGCCACTCTCTAGGTAGACTCGGACGCAAAACCCAAATTGCAGAGGATGGTGGCACAAGAAAGATTCAGACTGTTCCAGTATCCCAAAAATAAACCATAAATTATTTTAATTTTTTGAAAATTTTTCAAAATCATAATTCCCTTCTCATACCCTTCAATAGGAAATGGACCATTTTCTATAATAAATAATAAATTATTTGAATGACAAAACGTTTAGAGGGCAATCAATTGATGAATTCTGAGTTTTGTATAGTTAAAAAAGGAGAGAAACTGATTGATGACGTAGTGAGCTGGAGGGTAAGGGAGATGATGTGGATAGAGAGGCTGAGTAAGTTAATCCAAGAATTCGCTCATATGGTCACGCTGTATGACTAAGTAATTATTTGAATGACAAAGCGTTTAGAGGGCAATAAATAGATGAATTCTGAGTTTTTTATGGTTAAAAAAGGAGGGAAACTGATGATGTAGTAAGCTAGAGGGTAAGGGAGATGATGTGGATAGAGAGGGTGAGCTACTCCAAAAATTCGCTCATATGGTCACGCTGCATGACCGGTATTATTGTTTTCCTGTTAACAATGAATACTGTATAGGCCTGTTCGATTGAATATCACAAAAATTCCTTTGTTCTGATGGAAAAAAACCCGTTTGTTAGATTACTTGCTCCTTAAATGTGGCTGATGAACTTCTGGCATCGAACATCTGCATCAAGTAGGCAATAATTGAAAACGTTCGGGCCAATCGAACAATCGTTGATGGCAACATTCGCATCTTCAGGATTGACAAAGATTGGTGGGTAGGTGAATAACTTTCGATTACTGGGAACAAAGGCCTCCTAAAGAATGGTGAGCCGCATCTTCATTGTCTATTCAAAAGGACTCCACTGAATACAAAACTACCACTGGGCAAGATTAACACTGAAATGTAATTTCTTACTACCTTCACTCCTTAATCCTGTGCATGGAGATGTGGAATATATTTGGAATGTTAAATCGAACAGTAATATGAATATAGAACATATATGTGCAAATGGTATTTAGCTGTGCTAAACTTATTTTTTGAGACTAAAAACTCTGATTTTCAGTGGTATTTTTTAATGATACAGTACAGAACAGCTTCAGTTGTAAGAAAGGGACTTCTCCAAAAAATGAGCACTCCTCCATTTTAAAAGTTAATTTAAAATTAAAGAATACCTCATTTTTATGTTGAACAAACGTACATAATTTATTCAAAGCCAACGCAAAAGAACAAAATTATACAACAAAATATTTGAAGTCAGCGTAAAATTTCGACTAAAATGAGCGTGAAATTTCAGCTAAAGTGAGCGTAAAATTTCAACTAAAATGAAACCAGTGGATACAATATTAAGGCTGTGTGTGGGGTTTTTAGTTAAAATTTGGCGCCGACTTCAAAAGTTTCGTTGTATTGGCTTTGAATAAATCATGTACGTTTGGTCAGCATAAAAACGATTCTTTTTCAGTTTTATACAGTTTTTTGAAGTTGGTTTTTTTTGTTAAAACGTTTTCAGTTTTTTGCTGTTTAGTGCGATATTTTAAGTGATATAACTCATGCTATCAAGTACTGATGCCATCATTACTTGGGCATCCACTGTTTTTGGTAGTCCATGTTCTATCGTAACATCGTGCAATGTCTGCCTAAGCACTAGAAATCGAAGAGTATAATTAACTGGCTTAGTACAACAGGCCCAGCACTATTTTTTTATTTACAAAACTAGTATGGGACCACCGGGGATGATCGATCCTCTTTCATTTGAAAAAAGGTTAACCGAAATCGGTCCCGTAGTTTCGGAATAATCGCTAATATATAGTTATTCCTGTTCCTGTTGGCTACATACCGCGCCAATCTTTACAAAAATTTAAAGGGACCACCGGGGGATGATCCTCTTTCATTTGAAGGAAGGTTAACCGAAATCGGTCCTTTAGTTCCGGAATAATCGCTGAACAAACCTTAAAAAAAACCATTTCGAATTGAGAACCTCCTCTTTTTTTGAAGGCGGTTAAAAACAGCTATTATTGAGCATGGTACATAGGCAGAATTCGAGCCTATTTTCAAAATATTGCGTGAGGCACCTGGTAAGAGGACCCACTTGTTGAATAATGACCAGTGAATACTTATTTTCAATTCTTTAGAAAATACGAGCATGCAATTCCGAACTGCTGGCAATCAAGCGGCCAATTTCTTGTCAGTTTTATGATTGTTGTGTTTGGCTGTACCTCCAGGAATAAAGGTCTAATTTATGTTTATTCCTTTCAGTTAGAGGACGATTCAGAAATGCTATTCATATTATGAAATTGTTTATTAACGAGTACCTATCCTAACTCATGTCAACCGAGTATTTTGAAAATGGGGTCGAACATTTTTAAAGTTTTATCGACTTCAATAATTTTGCCAAGCTAGGAAGAATAAGAGAAGATCTAAAGAAGAATTCGAATTGTGATACATTGGAAATTGAGGAGTTTTGAAGTAGAAACTTCATCTGGGAACAAATTTCTGCTAGTGTTCCTGTTCCATGGGTATCGTCTGTAGTGGATTATTAAACAATAGAATGCTTCAAAATGTTCATTGTTAAGAAAAAAGAGGTAAGGTATGCTTGATAATATATAGCAGATTAGAACGACCTAAGTAATTTATTACAGATTTGTTATTTGCCTGTTGGTTGCCTGATCCTTCTCCCTGTTCATCGCCGTTATTGCCTCAACCTTTGTTAACCAATGTAGGTATTCGTAACACGGACCGCTACTCGTGAAAGACTACCGAATGTTTTTTCCCTCTCAGTTTTTTTCAACCCCAATAGAGCGTTTTTTCCTTCTTCAAAGAAATCTAAAGAAACCCACCATGCTGATTTCTCGGCTCGACACAGTTTTGTATGGCTTTTCGAATTAGAGGCCATTCGTTCAAAATTGTTGGCCGTCTGGATCCACGCCTAAGTACAATTCGCAATGACAACAGATACATTATTGTCCATCGATTCTTTTGTTAACTTGTGGGTAAGCGCTTCAAAGCTAGGGCAAATAATCTTCAACAGATTCACCCGAAGGTGTAAGTAACTACATAAATATGAGAAGCCATGACGTGGTCACTAAGCGATCTAGCAAGAACATTGCAACAGCTTATCGTTGAAGAGAGATTGAAATAAATTTTCTACTAAAGTTTTTATTAGGTACCTACTATTATTTTGTTTATTTATTTTTATTTTTTAATCATTTGACTCTACTTTTTTGAGCTAGATTAAGTCATTTGGTATATACCCAGTCCACCAGCAGGTACCACTATATCAGTTTTGGTATACTACTCCATGGATTGAGTACTTGGCTCGGTCTGGGATTAATCTGTCATTATTTTAGACGAGCTCTAAACTGCTCCAGTGGGCGAGTGGGTGAGAGAAAAATCAAGACCGTTGTGTTATTCTTCACGAATAACATTTCTGTCTTCTGTTGAAGTTATTTCGGTGGATTTTCCACAGACTCAGCATGCTCTGGTCAAGATAATGAGGTCGCTGCTTGTTATTCATCGTGACTTAGGTGATCCCATAGTTTCGCCTGAGGTGATCGTTGCGATTGGTGGGTTAAGACATACAAGCTATTTCGTCCGCATGAGTTCACAAGCAGTGTAGATAGGTGAACGGTGTTGGCTTCGTACATTAATAAGTTCCTCTGGAACTTATGCTACTGCTACTTATGCTTAGCGACTTGTGCTAGTACTTACTTAATATCCAGCGGGATAATGATCAGCTCGATCACTTTCTGGGGCGATTTGAAAGACGAGTGGAACTTCATTTCCGACTATCACATATCCGAAATTAAAATCTTTGAAATCCCCTTTCGATAACTTGTAGCTTCTTACCTTTATTTTTATTATAACTGGGCAAAGAAATAATGTACAAGTCTGGGAAATATATTGCGTGCGATCGTACTAAGTAATATGAAGATGACTAACTTCATGTACATAAAACTTTGATACTAACAACGGCATAATTTCGCAGAAGTACCTGCACTCGTTTTTTCTTCTTTCCTTTCTTTACTGCGAATTTCCAAAGCGAATCATGGCCCCTTTTCCTGTGGCTCACTTTAATTTCAGATGGAGGTTTCAACACATTCCCAAAGGCTGGGAAAAGAGTACTGACCTATCTAAAATATGTTTTACAGGGCGGCCCAGAATGAGTGTGGAAAAAAACAAAAACAAATTGAAACTACACATTGAATAGAGAAGAGTGAGGACACACTTTTTACTTCTTAGTTTAAAGGAGAAATAGATGTTTAACTTTTTGTTCTTGTAAAAAAAAAAAAATCTCACACCAAAACTTCACAACTATTCACTACTATTTATTCTACTACAGCTTTCAACTTCCAACCCCATTTTTGAAATCCACGTTGATTTTTTGTCGGATACGACTATTAGGTAACGTTTGGTGGAGCTCAAAAAAATTGTTCTACACTGGGCTCAAACTTTGAAAAGGTCGTACACATAGGTACTAAAGAATAAAAAAACGTACCTACTGACCCACTTCAAAAAATGATGTTTAAAACTAAAATACTGAAAAGTAAAGAATGATTTTTATGCTGAACAAACTTAATTTATTCAAAGCCAATACAACATACTTTTTGAACTCTGCGCCAAATTTCATTTAGAATGTATAAAACCAAGGATAGAATATAAAGGCTGTGTGGGGTTTTTAGTTAAAATTTGGCGCCGACTTCAAAAATTTTGTTTTATCGGCTTTGAATAAGTTAAATTTGTTCAGCATAAAAATTATTCTTTAGTGTTTAGTTTTATACAGCTTTTTTGAAGTTGGGTTTTTCTGTTGAAATGTTTGTTTATTTTATTTTCATTTTTTGTGCGATCAATAGATTTGCCTATTTGAAAAAAAAAAAAAAAAGTTGCGAAAATGTGATTTTATACTTTTTAGTGTGTTTTTCGAAGGGTAAAAAAAAAATTACTGTGCCAACGCAAATAGTGACTCATTACTATGTAGCTCAGTAATATACCTCATGCTACCAAGTAAGGATACCATCATTACTGGGGCATCCACAGTATTTTGCAGGCTGCTTTCTTTCATCAAATCGTGCAGTGTCTGTCAAAGCGCTAGAAATCGAAGAGTAAGTATATTTGAACTAGTTTTTTGGTTTAAAAAACTAGTATGGGACCACCGGGGGATGATCCTCTTATTTGACAAAGTATTCATCGAAACCGGTCCGGTAGTTCCGGAATAATCGCTTATCATATTGTTATTCAATCATTAAAAAAAGTGAAAAATGTGAGATTTTAGAATGTAAAAAAACGTAGGATTTCGGTCAAACCGGCATGTTTGCATGAAACATGATTACTTCGTTGCTTGTACAGCTGAGCGTTGAGTTTTGCGATATTTCCCACGCTGAATAGACTGGTAGCCCTGCAAAGCCCGGAAAATTTGTTTCACCAGTGTTTCTTGCAGACAAAAAATGCGATTGGGGAAATGGTTCACTTAAAACTTTATGGAGTTCAATAAATCCATCGGCGCACCGCATTTTAATATGGAAGGTGCCAGTGTCTGAAATTTCCCTTGTTTTTTTTTTTCCTCGAAGGTCGAAATAGGTATGTCCGAAGAGCGATTTGACCGTACCTATACGAATAGCATGGCATTCCATCCGGATTTCGATTAACTAGTTCTCAAATCAAATCAAATCATTTTTATTTACCTACAACGAAGCTTCCAAGTTACAGTTTTAATGACACCTCAAAGGCCATAATAATGAAAAAAATTATGGTAGAAATTAATTAGATACATTGAGAGAAAGTCCGTTTGTAATAATGTAGCTGGACGCTTTCCGAATAATAACATATCTTATAATACGAGAGAACGGAACAACAAAGAGATGGTGTTGTGATTTTTGAAATGAATGCTTGGTTGAGTGGATATCCTCGACTAAATTGATAATGTGGTCAGTTAGTTAGTTGGGATCTTTAAAATCAGTAGCAGTTTCATACAAAGGCCACTCTAGTCTATAGTACCCGAAAGTTCCAGTTAGAAGTACTTATCGGTACAAGCTTCAAGCATTCATCACGATCAAGTGAGAAGGTATTTTTTGAGGGACTAGGATTTCTTGTCATATCATTCTGTTTTTATTCGTATCACTCAAGCATATTCTGTGAATTTTTCATGCTGTCACAGAAATAAAATTGAAATAAATGCCTACGTACATAAATAACAAGAATGCTATTGGCAAGTAACTTTATGAACTTGATAAATTCAAAAATATGTAGGTAATCACCTTATTTATTAGTCTGAACCATCTTGCTGCCATGTATGGGTGATACGAATACCCCTAACCCGTGACTTCAACTTTAATTCAGATGCAAATGGCATGACGTAATAACTGATATTAGACTTCAAGATGAAACCGTTAATTTCAAAGAGCAAAAATACACGGTATCCGAAGCAGTCATCGATGGTACCATTACAACATACATCTCCAGAGGAATTTAAATCCACTCCAGAAACTCAACATTACCTATGGTAGGTACCTATCATGTAAATAATTGGTGACAGGGGTACATTTATCGTGCGCTCGAGGCTTTGATCTTCCAACATTCTACCCCTTGGCGATCGACCTTGCTCCCGTGAACTGCCCTTTCGTAACAAAATGTCTTTAAAGAGTTGGATTAGGGTCGGGCGTTGCACAGCCGAGCGGACAATCAATTATCAAGGCACCGGCTTCAACGTTTCATTAACCTCTAGGCATGTACTATATTTGGCACCTTCGGACAATCTCTACAGAAATCAACCAAGTTCAACGTTGGGGGGAGACGAATGTGCGACAAAAAGCGCGGGAGCTGTGAATAATTAACTACGACAGTGGCCAGAGCACTATTCATGCCAAGGTCTAGCCACGATTCGTTTGCATTCAAGGGACGGCGCTTCACACGCCCAACGGTTCTTACCAAATTCATTGGCATCCCCCAAATGTTCATGTGATGGTCAATCACGATTGTTGGGCTTCCTTTTTAGAAGCCAACAAAAGCCTGATATTCCCGCCAGGTTTTGCAAGATCTAGCTACTACTTAAAAATATTGCATCAGCTCATCGTGAGGAGTAAACAAGTTACCAAATGTTCTTACCAAATTCACTGGAATCCCCAAATGTCCATGTGATGGTCAATTACGATTGTTCGGCTTCATTGTTAGAAGCCGACAAAAGTCTGATATTCCCACCAGGTTTGCAAAACTTATTACTACTACCTACGTAAAAATATTACTACTTTAAAAATATTGCATCAGCTCATCGTGAGGAGTAAACAAGTTACTGTTTCCACTATGAAGGCAAACGCTGCGATTGATTTGTTGCATCTCAAAGAATATCGAATAAAAAAGGTGAGCTGGGCCATTCTTCGCTAAATTTATTACCAAAAGGTTTGGTCGATGAGGCGTTTTGTGGCTGAATTATGTGTGAAACTCATCGAAGGAGAGGGAATAATAGAAAATTCCAGTTGTTTAGAGATCAACGACTCAGGCATGTATTGGATTCTTAAAAGCAGCCATGGAAGTATATAGCCGGGAGGGACTTTACATCCAAACAGCAAGTAGTCGGCTCACAAGTTATTTCAAAGCAATAAATTGATATATTATTGTTGGGAAAAAAATCGATAGGTAGGTTACCTATATCTATTTTAAGAATAACTTGGCGTCGAATCTCATCGACCTGTTCAATTAAAGAACTGTCCAGCCTTTCGCTTTTCTGTGAGCCAGAGTCTGGTAAAGGTCCACATGGGTAGTAATCACCACATTCCCCCTTCCGCGTACCCAGCGTAAAGGTTGTGGTTACTCATGGTATAAGTCTGATCGACAATTTAGATAATTAGGAAATGTCGGTCATTTCTATGGAATGGCGATAGGTGCAAAGCGATGGTACACCCCATCTGTCGTAACCCTAATACCACGAGTGAAATAGAAATCGAGTTTCGAATATACATTTCTATTTAAACTAGACTGAATTTGAGTAAAGCCAGCGCTTAGGTAGAGGAGAATAATTATATACGTCTTGGTTGCTGGTGCGGGTGCTTACGGTTGTTGCTGTTGTCTGGCAGTGAGTCAGACCGCCACTGCACATGGTTATGTTGAGGTTCAGGATTTGTCCTATATTATGCTTCAGTTGCGAATAAAAGTGTTAAGAATCAGTTTGGCTTATTGCTTTCCAAGATTCCCGTCACATCTATGTATCTTGTGCTTTTGGATGGTTGATTCGCATCGATACGTTCCCCCTCTCTTTATTAATGTCCTCTTATTTTTGGTTTACTGTTCTCTGAATAATACACCTAGGTATTTTTTTTGTAACACCCCTTCAAAATTGTATCTCTTACGTTTGAGGTGTCAAGACTCCAAAAACGCTGCGAAGTCCTTGTCACATGGGTTTATTATTCTATTGGACATAGCAGAAATGTTGGCTGCTCATTTTTATTGTTTCTTTCATGTGCAATTATTGAAATAGCTATTCCTGATGGTTTCCACCAATTTTGGCCCCCAAAAACACAAATTAGGCCCTATGGCTATAGGGTATTTTTTTTTTTTAGAAATTATCTTTGATCATTGATAGTTACACTTAATTGTCTTGATTCACCTTTTGATACTACTTCTAATGTTATTATACAAATTTATGGTAATTTCAGACAACTTCCCAGGTTTTTGACTCATAGAAAATGAATTTTGGGAGGCGAACTTTCGTTACAACCTCAATTCTTCACTCTTTTGTCAAAACCAACTTCATTTTTGGTCTTTTCGCCCTAAAAAACATGGAAAACCTCACAAGCTCATGTTCACTAAAACCTAAAAAAACTCGAAAATCTCTATTTTTACACCCATTTTTCACCCATAACACCCCTGGGTGTATTCCGATCGGGCTGCCGTGCTCCGAAGCCTAACTAGGACCAAAATGTGTCCCCAAATGGGGACCAAACTGTGTGCGGAAGAACGACGATTATAGACATAGTTTAACGTAAATTTAAGGCTGAAACTTCTTTAGAACCTCAATTTTTCACTCTTTGGTCAAAATCGACTCATATTCGGTATCCTCGTCTTAAAAAAAATGGAAAACGATACCTCACAATCTCATGTTACTAAAACACCAAAAAAGCCTATTTTTACACGAATTTTTCATCCAGTAAACCACTGGCTATATTCCGATCGGGCTGCAAGGTTTCGGGACTCAACAAATTTGAGGACAGATTTAGCTCAACTTTTAATTTAATTTAACGAATTTAAAAATAGGAGGCTAATTTCAGGTTTTAGGGTCAAAATTGGTGAAAACCGTCAAAAATAGCTATTTCAATATTATTAAATTACGTATAAAAGAAACAATAAATGAATAGCCAACATTTTTGTATGCCCAATAGAATAATAAACACATGTGACAAGGATTTTGCAGCGTTTTTCCTTTTGTTCTTGAATTAAACCCTTGATTTTCCCATTTCAGGCATATTCCTATGACAGGGATGTTTTCTATTCGGCGCCATATCTAAGCAACGAATTCTTGTCCCAATAGGCTTCACGTGAATTAGAGGCGGGCACATGCAACATTCAATGTTGCACCTATGCCAGCCCGAGATAAGAACTACGAGTAGAAACGCCCCAAACTTGTAACAAGGGTGGAATAATTCGCTAATTAATTCCCTTGTAGGATCGGAACGTTCTCCTAGTAATGCATAAATATATTTAATATATAAATATAGATAATTATATACTAGGCGAATCAGGTGAAATGAGGATACTGTAAATAGGTATATTGGATAAATCTCATTAATATATTTATGATTTCTTTTAGGTATGGCGCTCATAAAAATATTAAGGGGGGGGGGGGGGGGTGAAGAAGAAGGGGGATTTATTTTTGAGTTTACAATTCAAAATGGGGTGAGAAATACTACTAGATTCGGGGAGGGGTGGACGGTTTGTAATATAGAGATATTATTTAAATATAATTGATATCACGTGAGATGAGCTCTTAACTTACGGAGTCCTGGGCTGGGTATGCCCTCTTGAACAGGTCCTTCTCGGGCGTTCATCTGAACGTTCCGAGTAACAGTTCTTTCGGTTACTCAGTTGAACCGGAACTGTTACATAATTCTGTCCCAAACGGGCTACGGGCATATAAAGATCGGATGCTCCAGCCCGCTAGGATACCCCGACCCTTATTTGCAGCATTTTTTGAAATTTGATTGCAACTAACACGAGAAAAGTATAACCCAGGTAGGTGCGTGTAACACCGATGCGAGACAGTGAATAAAACGATGGTTCAGATCACAAATGCTAACTGACTGAGGTTCACTGCTTTCGGCAGCTCATCAAGTTTATTTCTCAAGTCTTCATGTAACGTACCTAAGTAATCTAGCGTTTTTACACATAGATCCGAAACATAATTTTCTGGAATTAGTTTCTGGTATTTTTCTACCTACTTCTTAGCAGGCTGATTCCCACAGAATGGTTAACATGCTAAGAGCTTCGTGAACACAGAAAAGAACCCGTTAGAACATTTACGTATACATAGCGAGAACAATGTAAGTAATATAGTACCAAAAAATTCTATATTCCACCTTGTTTATTTTCAGGTGTCTGTACGAGAGCCATCAACGGAAACCTGTTGTAAGTCCCTCTCACCTCAATGTAGCCTTAATTTAGTTTTAGTTCCGTATCACCATTGTTTTCCAGATTCAGATTTAAGAAAGCATGTACCTATGTATATATATGCGGTACATTATTTACCTAGGAGGAGAACCACCCGAATCCTATAGTGGAGAGTTTTGAGTGTAGGTGTACGGAAACAAACCTTGCGAATTGTAAGGCGGTAATTGTATATTGAAATTTACCTTATCAACTATTACTCGACTCGTGTTGATCGAGCTCCACAAACTGAATAATTAAATTCCTTCGAACCCGTGAGATTCTTAGAAAATATCAGAACGAAATAATAGCAATACAGTTCGTAGGGCACGGTATATTACATAGGAAACTTTTAAATGAAGTAACTCGCAAAGCCAAAAGGAAACGTTTACGAAGCAATTAGAAGATGCAGCATGTAATCCAAAGAAAAAAATAATAAAAAAATGGGAAGTTATCAAGACAGCTATTTTAGGGGAGATTAACAAAGCTGTAAAAAGCCCTGTTGTTGAGGAACTGCGTGACAAGAATATTTCTGGGGTAAATACAACAAAAATAGCCTGCAGCTTACTAAATATGTAAGCTGTTCTCACAAATCGGTTTGGAGCTAAGACCATGCTAAACAAACTAATTACTTCAAAACTTGCACAAGCGGATTTAATTAATATGTATCTACCAAGTTTGTCGTTCTAGAAATGTCTGAATCAGACGAAGAAAATACATACAAAGCGAGTTAACTCTGCCCCCGGCTTAGATGGCATACAACTCAGTATAACGAAACAACAGTTCACATTTACATAAAAAACCCGCTGCTACATATGTCTTAAGTATCTCACGGTCAATCTTTCCTGAATGTTTCAAAACCGCGAAGGTTATTGGTGTGCATTAACAAAATAATATTTGGTTGATCGTACTGAAAACTACTGTACAGGTGCTTATTCTTCCCTATAGTATGGCCCGGGAATAGCATGCAACTCAAGAAACTATCAGTAAATGGTGGCTATTGAAATTTCATTCACCTGCTCACCGGAATTGGGAATCGAGAAACACGGCGCGTTAGTCGCAATGTTGGTACTTCTGACGGACATATCTCGACAGAAGCCATTATGCAAACGATCTTCTCGTAAATCATCATATTATTAGTTTTTCGGAAATACGGACCACCGCACAGCACTTTAGCAGAATATCAATAACTGTGAAATTAATCAGATTTCAGTAAACTTACAATGGGTAAAAACAAACTGAATAGAGATATATGGGGAGAAAATGAGTTGCCATCTTTGTTTCCATTGGCCAATCGATCTCAGTCATCGGCGAGTACAAGTAGTTACTCACCCCATCCAAATGGGAGTGAGAAGTCAGTGATCCTGCCCTTTCCGCAGATCACAGTGCACACTTCCGTAGACAGATGCAAGGTTTGTGAGAACTTTGTCAATGTTTCTCACCCGATAGAAAACCAAAGGGTAGTCTAACGTTGACCTATCAAAACATGAAGTTGCGGTTAGCGTCGTGACTCAAGCACAAGAAATGAGCAGCCAAGGCAAAGAAAAGCTCTACAAAGTTGTTTTAAACGAGGATTCCAATGGTCGTTTGACCTTTCGGCTAGATCTGACATTGTCTTCTTGGGAGGACGAAAGTAAACCAATCCGGTGGAATTTCATTCTTCTTCGCAACAAAGATTTAAAGTTGCACAAGCTCAATGAGGGTGACACTGCGCCAGAATGACCCGATAGCATTCGGATATCCAGCCATGAGAATGATATGGCATCGGAATAAAACTAAATTGCCATAGGTTGATCATACCCAATAACATACTATGCGTACCTACAGAATCCCTGTAGAAGACCTGTTTCAACTAATGCGCGCAATAATCTCATACAACCAAATTACGAATGAGTGGTGAACGGGTGGCCGACCGCGTGAGCGATAAAAGTGATAAAATCAAATTCTGACTCTCCTGAGAAGACAGCCGACCATGTCCACGACGTCGCGTCGGCAAGGCAGTCGGACATGAAACCCCTGAAATTACTGTTTACTTTCTTTCCCTCCATACGAACGACAACCCACTGATCACCGAGGAGATGACATGCCTGTTTCTGTCGCTATCCACCAGGGCAATTCACTGATACAATTGTAGGCAGGTTTCGCAGAAGAAAATGCGTTATTGCAATGGGTACAACATTTGTAGTAGGACATGCATTTTTTGAAGAAGGGAGAAAAAAAAGTTCAGACCATTTTGAATGCATCCCTAGAGGGAAGAATGATTTCGAATATGAGAAATTACTGCAAATTAAAAAAACCGGCCAAAATTGAGTTTTTATGGGAGTAAAATCGCTGGATACCACCATCTATTAGCTAGTGCCGAAAGTCACATAGGTATGTACTAACTTAATAATAATCAAAGTGAAGTGGAGAGGTAAACGAAACAAAGCGGCTTATCGAGAAAAATTTAAGACAATTGTCGTTCCACTGCAATATCTTATTTTCCTGCAGAATTTGCCAAATCACAAAAAAAAAAATAAATAAACTAATATTACCATCAAAGCTATACTTGTTTGTTCACACCCCGTCATTACCTACAGCTGTATTCGCAGGTGGGAAACTATCAATTTGCTAATACCTATAAAGCACATTCGTGGGCACATACATATCTATTGGGTTCTATATCAAAATTAGGAGTGTATTTATAATGATAAATGTGAGCATTGATGGATGTACTGATACTACAGAATTCATATTAAGTGGTGCGGAGATTCATCCATTTACAGCCGCATGAATACTGTGAATATTCGCATCCTGAATACAGTTTCATTCGTATTCACACTCTGTGAATAAAGCTGTATTCCCTCTGTATACTGCAGATATGGATATCATTGCGAACATATTGATGTCCGTATTTACAGGAAATACCTTGTGTGAATAGGTATATTCTATCCGTATTATCCGTATATAAGTTTGTATGCCCATCTGTTCCAGACGGTGCCTGTGATAAGCAGGTAAATAATTAAAAATTTCGCCAAAATATTGTGTCATGCAAACGTAAAGTGTGTGTGTTCAAAGATGAGCAATTTTCAGTACCAAGAAAAAATTCTGTGAAGTTCGAGTTTTGGGGGGTCAAAAATCGTTGAATGTGTGTAAAAAGTACTGAAAATCACCAGGAACCACTAAAAATTCGCCGATGATTTATATGGAAGAAAAACGAGTCACCAAAATACGCTGTTGTACCGGTGTTGATGATTAAACTATCGACAGTGACAAGTTCAGTTTTGGTTTTTCAAATAAATGTATTGATAGCGCAACTTGGGCATTGCAACGACTGTTTGTTCCATTTTGAACAGCATCTGTAATGCGGATGCATTTCAATGAAAAACTTGAACTTAAGCAATCAATTCCGATATTTAAATTTCTGGTTGTTTATAGCCTGTACGAAGCTAAATGAACCATTTACGTCAATAAAGAATCCCTCGGTGACCCTGAATTTCTCTTCGAACCAGATAGGTAGAGCGAGAAAATGTCGACCCATCCGGTGGTTCAAGGGCAAAAATTACTAAACAGATACCTTCCAGCACCACTCCCACATGGCCCCCCCCAAAGAACTTCCCGCCTCCGCTCCATTGTTTCAGTCGAGTTTGAACGTCCGTTGTACCTTAAAGTCTGATTTTTCCTTCTTTTTGTCTTGTTCTGGTATCCGTAGATTCGTTCACAAACAACTATTCCTCCAACGCTCAGTCTTTCTCTCAAGGCAATAAATTAACATCGAACATAATATTTCGATTATTGACGGTTTTTAGACTTTTGATTAGGTCATGCAAACCATTCACATGCATTATAATTAGCAAACGATCAACAGGAATCCATGGGTTTTGATGTCCCTAGGTACGCGAAAGATACAGTAGGTACGCGACATTTATCAAATCAAGCGGGCTACCGAGTAAGCACATCAACCGTAACAAATCAGGGTTTGGGCGTCGTGCCCCCAGGTGGCTTTGCAATAAGTGCTAACTATCATATCGTTATAACTTTGGGTAGTTTAGAGAGAAAGAGAATTTGTATATAACATGATCCAACCCCTAGCAGTATGGAAGTATAAATATTGCGGTTTATCATAATCTTTAGACTTCAAGACTGGACAATATTTGATCTTTGATTCATCCATACGAAGTTCCACGATCGGGCAATGCAGGGAAACTTCTTTCATGTTCATTTTGTTCAATATCCGTTCGATTGACTGGATTGCACTTGTGATTCTTAATTGTAGAGTCAAGGGGCGCACATCATTTCGAATTCCGCTCATGTCATTCTCCACAGAGGTCCGTCACCCCGACTTACTTCACGTGAAAAAACCTAACTTCTTAACTGGAACTACAAAACGAAAACTCTTGTAAAGCGGCTTGTGAATTCTTCAAATTGTTGTATCCTACGAAGTGCATTTATCTGTTTCCAGGCTGGCGTTGAAATTTAATCCGATAAATGCTATGACAGGAAAGTAGTACCAGTCCTAACCAACACCAGTTTATCATTATTCCTGAATCCGAACGAACGTCAACCATAATTATTATTTTTTATGTATGATTTCAGAATTCTGGGAAATTTTTATAAAATTTTTAAAATGAACTACTTATTTGAGGTTCCGTAGCCCAACAAGATGGGTAGAAATGGTTCTTTACAGATTTCCATAAACCAACTTCCTGATAGGTAGGTACCTACGAACAGGCGGATCGTTGTTTTCTGACATTTCTATAGGATTTGAGCGAGAACTGGAATTCTCAACAAACAAAAATTTGTCCTTGTGAGATTTGGTCGTTAACAATGGGGTTATCTGACGTTGAAAATAGATAGTAAATTTATGCTTCACTATTTATAGTGAAGCATAAACTAACGTGAACATCGTCACTGATCGCTTCACTATTTATTATCAGTTTAAAAGACCCCATTTTGATGGTCGGTTGTTCTAAAATAAAAGTAAATGAAAAAAAGGAAAGTAAGGAAAATCAAATAAAATTTTTCTTTAACTTTCATCCAATTTACTTTGGATTGTGAATTCGCGCAAATTAATACTGAGTCAACTGCATAAGTAACCGTGCGAAATTGTATTAAAATGACAACCTGAGCCACCACACACAGATTCAGTTTACTCCCACCCTCTAAAATGTCATAAACTATAACAGCGAAAACCGCAAAAATGTGTTCTGAAAATGTTCGCTAACCATTCGGACGAATGAAAAAAATATTGTTGTATCGGACACTTCCGGTTTTATTCGCATCTACCGCCATTCCGAAGTGACTTTTGACCATTCCAAGGTTTTTTGCACAACTGGACCCAAAAGTAAGTCGATAGCAAAAGGAACCATGGAAATACATCTCTAAACTGTTTCTCTAAACGGCCTAAATAAAAGAGGTAGGTGATAGTGGAGTATGAAGTAATGAATAATAAGGGAGGAAGGGATAGTAAATATGAATTATTTTATTTTGTAGGTACAAGATCCAACATCTCATTCATCCATGTGCTTATCAACTTTCCTGTACCAAATCAGTTATCGATGCCCCTATGTCAAGTCGTATACATGTGTCCACTATACATATGTATCCTACCTTTATCAATATGGTTGTTACATTTCAGTGATTTATAAAACTGTGCAGCGACGATCGATAGTTGTTGGAGTTCAGCGATTTATAAAACCATGCAAAGAAGCAGTGCAACGAAAATACGTCGCTTTTCTGCGACTTCATCTATCACGAATGTTCACTAAGAATCTTCTGAGTTCTGAGTTCTTCTGGGTTCTTCTGAGTTCTTGGAATAATTTATCATTGTTGACATCACGCTTCTCTCGTCACATCGGAGGCTGAGGGATGGCTAATCAATGTTACGAGAGAGGCGTGATATCAACAATGATAAATTATATTCGTAATGTATAAATATATAGTCCGATGAAAATCCATGCTTTACGATGTAGGCTGATCATTGTAATGCATGGATTTTCATTGGACTATATATTATTTAGTTACGTATACCTACTCGTAGTTCAGAACTAACGTTTCTTGTATTTTTGAGTTCCTAATTCTTTACTTAGGACCGATAATATTCGGAAGGATGCTAGTAATGGATGTTTTCTCGACCAACTTGTGTCCTCCGCTCTCATCTACCAATTAAAAGATGTGCGTATCAGTGAATGAACTAAGCGAAGTTTCCCACCGTTTAGAAAGTCCTATTGTCAATAAATCTTTGGCCTCGTGGAATTTACGTCCAAGAGGACCAAGAAGGCTAGGTTTCAGCTTACTACCGTAACTATTGACATAAGGTTGAATCTTCATAACCGCATCAGGGACGAAGCAACTCAGAGACGAAGGAAAACGAATATACTCGTATAAGTAGAGGATTGAGTCTCCTGGGAATGTTAGATTGACCAAGTAACCGATTTCAACATCGCAAGTGAAAAATCACACCAACTTCACTCTTTCCCGAACGAGTAATCACGATAATGAACAAAGACCTGTGCATTGTGGTGAAACCTTTTTCTCTTTCTGAACCGTACCACCAATATATCGTTCCTTCTTTTTCATACTTTTTGTTATACATATCAATAAATGGAAGTAGTGGATTCCTTTCATTATAAAAATCTGTTTGTCAACATACAAAATCAGTGCTTTGTGCCGTTAATGTCGCCTGACGGATCGCCAGAATAAAAATAATGTAACTTTCCTCCGCACTATTCACCAACATTGTGTTGCCCTTCCTCAAGTTCAGTGGAGCAGGAAGGACCACTGGAAACTAATTTTGCTACGAACCTAATATATAATGAATAACATCATGTTTTGCAACTTTCGTAGGTGGAGCTCAAAGGATTTTCAATTTTTTTTCGTTTTGAGTATACATATCGTTACCATTGATTGGTTTCGATCCCATGTCTATAGCTGTTAACCCTACGAGTTGCTCAATGGCCACATGAGATCATGGGTGCACACCTTTCATTTTCAATTAAATGCCTAACTATGGATGCCTGGTGCACTGCAAAACCAAAATAGGTACCAAATCATCTCAGTCAGTACTTTCCAAAGGGGGAAAAAATAGTTGGTGGGCATAGTGTAGTGTAGAGTTAGCATATCTATTGACATAACGTTGATTAGAAGGGGAGTCCATGTAATAATATCCACAATGCGTCGAGGTTGCATAAACTTGAAGGGTAAGTGTTTACCTATTCATAACTAATTGCTACATTCCAAACGACGGAACCGACCTTGCCTCAACGTCCAAAGACCACTGATACCAGAAGCTCAATTTTGTTCATCAAAAATCGAGCAAGAATTCTGACTGATGATGGTCATCTCGAGTTATTGTATCCTTGACACCTGGAGGGCGGCGCCATCGGCCTTGATGCCCCACGACCTATTAGCCCCTCTGGAATTTGGCTGTCTCGCGGCACTGGCACGCGGAAGGGGCAGAAGAAAAATAAAGAAAATAGGGCTTGATTACCCCTCATTATAATTACGATGGATCGATCAATTTGACCTCCGTACAATGTCTGGCTGGAAACCGTTGTCCGTACCCGGGAGCCGACTTACGTAACGATTTTGAATGGCCCTTGAAAGTTCGAGAAAAATACTGTCGGACCATGAATATGGTGATTGAGTGATAGGGCAGAACTAATTGATTTGTGGAAGGCGTTGCAGGCGCCGAGGCGTCCGCACAGTTTACCTACACTCGTGTAATTGAGTCGTTGTTCGAACCGTGTCTGACAATAGCTAAGAGAGATTCAGTGACTTACTGGATCTATAGCATGTCACAACCGTTCATGATTTCTGAAGAAACCTCCTAAAATACTGTCGTTCAAAGATGTCTGGTTGAAATCACCCAAACATCCTCCTCGAATGTGAGGATTTCGTACATTTCATAAATTATAACTATCAACACAATATCATTCATCTTGAATATCTAAAGATGACGCATTGTATAGGTACTTACAGGGTGTTGAAAATATCTCACCCTTCTCTGTCAAAATTGCTGAAACAAACATGGGGAAAAAAGCCGGAACATGCCATTAAACAAACTGATATACAGTTTTTGCAAGGGACCCTCGGTGAGCTTTGCAGAACGCTACACACGAATTTATCAAATTCATATGTCGTATAATATTTACTCGTTTTAGTTAGGAGTTGAGAAATTTTATATTTTTCATCATATGCGTTACATCGCGCCTCCAGTGGAATAGGGCCCTGTGTAGGCTTGTGTGCATTTTTCTGGAGGCACTTTTTAAAGCTTTTGAAAGCTTGTAGAAAATTGAGGTGAGAAAGCAGGAATCGTTCACAAAAACTTTTCAATCTAGTTAGAAAACTTCCAAAGTTGTTGCATTTGATATTAGTTAACTTGGGCCCCAAACGAGATATGACCTTATTACATTGAAACTTTTCAAGTTGTTGAAGTTATGGCTTCACTCTTGCGCATACTATTTATACAGGTGTTACCTCGCTGTTAAGATTTCGTAGTTTTACTTTTCAAAATACCTAATAGTAATTATGCATACCCCCCCCCCCCCCCCGTAATCTCAGGTAGTTATCTACACACCATACTATCCTTTATCATTTTACAGATTGTCTGATGGCCGTCATTTGTTACTCTATGTGCTTCCTTGTCAGCTGGGTAACACAGATATGTGATGTCGGATGAGGTTCACCCGAGTGTTGAAGTGGATGGGGGGGAGGGGGAGGGGGCAATAACCTAGGTCTATTATAAAGTTATTGTAACTTTCAAAAAATAAAAACGAAAAAATCACTCAACTCTGTACAAGTAGATACTAAGCCATAAACACCGAATCGGGAGCCTTGTGAGCATTACAACCGATTCAGTGCCACAGCCAAGGACGTATCTCGATATCTGACCTCAGGACGGAGAAACTGAATTTTTATTTTCAGTGTAACACGGCCACATCTTGACTTATGGCCATGTTGCGAGAAATTACATTTTTATTTTCATTGTATCTTGACCGCATCTCGACTTGTGACTATATGATGCGTTTAAAGATATTAAGAAACAACAGTGCAACGAGGACGCTTTTATGTTTTTCTGTTCGAGTGTGCTGAAAGAACTCATAATATTGATGTTTGAGGGCGAGTAAACCGAAAATCAAAAATTTTCTATGTATGGCCTTATTGCTTTGAGAGTGCACATTTTGATTATGGATCAGGAAACTACGTGTAAAATCATGGGTCACCGTTCAACATCTATCCGAAATGGCTCCCTAATAAAATAAAGTTTTAGTCATGCACTATGTTTGGAACTTTTAGAGAAACATCCTCCGAGTTTTCTGACAAAATGAAACACCTGTTTTTGGCCACCAAACGTCGCTGTTTTTCAAAATTGTTCCTTATGTTCATTTACCGCTTCCTCTAGTTTATGTTAATTCTATTTGATCTAGTAAAATGTCTGACAGTTTTTAAATTAAAATAAAAATCAATTTTTTTTTATCTTTTTAGAGAAAAAATATGTAAGTCTCAGAATCAGTCATAAGGATTCTACTATTCAGCTATACCATTGTATTAGCCACATTTACTACAATGACTGAAAAATTCCCGTAATTCAGTAACCTCAGTAGTATTATAGTAGTTCGTCATTATGTTTATACTTGTATAATGCACGCTATGCACGCTCATTATAAATTATTGAAATTGTTACCGAGTTGGTGTTCACCTACCTGCATTTTGGATTGGTCAGTACTGAAATGTTGTTCTTGGCATAATAGTAGATCCCCTTTCAAGCTGCGTTATCAATTCATTTCACCATGAATGATGACTATGACTATTTAAGGAGGGTTTCGTATTGACACGGTCGTTGAACCAAAGAAAGGATTTGAGAGATGGACGGCGTAATTGGAAGGCATGAACGCGCGACTTGTAAACCTGAATAAGATTCCGTGAACGCAGTCTGGGTGCGCGATGGTCGGTGTTACGTTGTCATCCCCCCTTCGGACCCTTACCTCATTGTACCGTAGCTCATTACTTAGGTACCTCCTCCTCGAAATTCTTTGGCTGCAGCCGTGGGAGTGAACGCGTCCCAGTTTGTGCACATATTGTCCATCTTACCAACCTAGGTACTTCAGGATTATATAATATTAAAATCGGTTAACGTTACAGTTGAAACATATCAAGCCGGTAGATATATGAGATTTAATCGTAGAACACAGTATCCCAGCCTAAAAATCCTATTAGCCTATTTTTGGGTTAATTACGTACTCGACTTTTCACTCAGATTCAAGAATTGCTTTGCTAAAACACTCAGATCCATTGTTTAAATGGGCTGGGACACAGTGCCCAATTGGAATCAAGATTCTATGTAAAATCCTGTATTTCACAATCTTGCCATGAAATGTTATTTCCTCATTGACAAGAAAACCGAATGTCTACCTACAGCGACCACGACAGACGACAGAACAAGAAGGGTCCCCTCCTCTTAACTCGGCCATCTGGGGGTCTTCGATGTTGATTTTTCGTATATATAGGACTCCTAGGGGCCCCTGAGGGCGTTAACCAAATTTCAACTCTCGGGACCATCAGGTGCCGGAGTTGTGACAGTTTGAAAATCTATACTGTCAATATTTACAATAAATGTGTAAAATGCTTGTAATCATTTTCGTATTTCAAAGAGGAATCCACTAGTGAAATTATTCTGCTTTTCCTATGTTTTAACGTAAAACAAATTGGCCCAAAAATTACAAATGAGGGCTTCAAAACCCCAGGCAAGCAAGAATATGAATTGTACCTATTGAGGTTTATTGATGGGTACTGATGAGGGTATATATGAAGTTGTGTGGGTATTTTTTCTCCATAGTGAAAATATATATCTGTGCCATCAAAGCAATAAATAAATGTAAATGTACGTGTGATATGTCTACATCGTCCCCTGAAAGGCAGACTATCCTAAGCGCCATTTTCCGAATTTTCCAGGAAAGACGAAAAACTGTGGAAGCTTCTTTTTACTGCCTAACCCGTTAAACTTGATGTTTTAGCGTAAATTGGAATGTTTTCTCGATTTATATGAACAGAATTGCATAAAAACCCTGGGAAGTAGTAAGTTTTCAAGGAAAAGGCGCTTACGAAGAACTGTGAGAATAATCGGCACGTTTCGGGGCTTACGATATTCTTGAAGTCTTGCTGGAAAAGAATTATTGGGAAAACTAGTGTATCTCTACTGGCGCGTACTTGGGATGAGGCGCTTTCGTTACTTTGCTCAAATTCGATAGGTGCATACGATACGCTGCTCCCTGTCGCTTACGATAAATGGCATACTATTAGCATACTGTCATTCTATCGCAAGTTACATTGGGAATGAGGCACTTACGACAATGGACAAGTTTTACCTCGGTATTTACATTCGACTCATGGCGCTTACGTTCTGAATGAATGGTGAATACGATATTTCACCAAATTGGTGGTTACATTTCGAAAACTTTGAGGCTGTTTTTGAATGCCTTAGAGGCGACGTCGCTTTGGATATGTAGCTAGATAGGTGCGCCTTTTTAAGACGAATCCAACGGTTACAATAACTCAAAATCGAAAAAAATGGCGCTTACGATATTCTGCCTTTCAGAGGACGATATATTTAGGTAGGTAGGTAGGAAAAGTATCACAAATAGGTAAAAACAGGAACAACGACCGTAGGTAATTGCTGAGCAGTTGAATAAGTAAACTTCATAGCATTTGTTGCAATTATAGTGTTTACTTGATATCTAGAGAACTTGAAGTGATATACTGAATATATACTTGTACCCATGCAAGAGTCGAAAAAATTGTGACATGTCCTCTAAAATCAAAATTTCCGCTCGTATATTGCATTTCAGACATCAAGGAAAGAACCTAGTTCCGTGCCTGTCTGCCTGTCCGTCTTCCTTTCTGCTGTACCTTCTGAATTTTATCACAATAGTTAGAAATGATAGTAGCATCAGCGCAGATGCGAAAAACGAAACGCGCAAATCTCCGGCATTGTAGCCTCATTGTAGTGTGCCAAGCTCTTGTGAAATCGAAGTCCGAAGATGCCAGTAACCGTTTCGAATTATTATATCATGTGGACTTGAGGTTGGTGAAAGTGAGAATACCTACATCTCCAGCCCATAGTCTCCTCGCCTGCACCTTCCAGTATAGTCCTGCGATTATAAAATCATCAATGCAACAGTCGATGAACGTTTTCTGTCGATGAGGTTTCTTCTTCACATCATAACGTTCGAAACGTGATAGGTATGGACTCAAGACGTATAGAGGGAGTCTGCACCTATCACGTTTCAAACGTTATGATGTGAAGAAGAAACCTGTCCATCGGCTGTTTCATCGATAATTTCATAATCGCAGGATTACTACTGGAAGGTGCAGGCGAGGAGACTAAGAGCTAGAGACACTACACGAGACACTCTCTACACGCCTTGGTACGGACTAAGCCAGGAATTTATTTAGTCATTCTAGAACAATGACTAGAGTTGAGAGGGCAGAGAGGAGGGCAATAGGATGGTTCTAGAAATATAATTATACGCATGTCGCTCATTGAAAGATGAGTGGAGGGAGGAAATAGGCGGGGAGCTTATTGGATGCTTTAGTAAATCTTGTGATAAATACCTACACGTATCAATGGCCGACTCTTGTCGGTTTCTGGGAGAAACATTTTATCTGCCTACACTGGAAATTTGTACAACAGTTGAAATCCACAATGCCTTGCCAGTGACGTTCGATTACCTTAAATTTGTTAATTGCCAGTATAAATTAGAGCCCTGCAAGAGCTGCCTGATCTTCATGTGCGCTTCTTTGTTGACGTTTCTCAGCAAAACTTGGTTGTTTGTTTTATGAGGATTGCGTTCTGAGCTCAATCCTGAATCTTCCCGAACAGCTAGCTATATTATCTGCATGTTCACCTCAATTTTTTTATTTTTACATCTTTTACAGGAAGGCTTGGCTTCACTGGAAGGCTGAAGCTTGGGGCAGAGTCCCTACATAAACCGATAAATGCATTCGTTATTGGGTTAGGATATGTACTACTATTAATAGAACGTATCTTACTGCATTTGTTGATATAATACTATATTTATATTATGCAAAAAATGTTGGTAACCAACATCATTAAACAAATTTTTTAGCCTATGGAATCCAAAATATATTATTCATGTCAGGTGGGTACCTACTCTATTTTCATAGCTATGTCCTACTAGCAATATCTTGGAAAGGAGAAGTCTAGGTAGTAGGTAGGGGTTCCTCTTCCGCAATGAGCAGAACTCAGCGTGTTGCCCTACAAAATTTATGTAAATTCGCTGAAACTTCAACTTTAGAAACTGACAGGATCTGATTACTGGATTCTGAAAGTCGATGAATCAATTGATCGGGAAATAGAAGGGCAATGATAGAAGAAAATAAAATCTCCCAGGTTGCCCTTCTATTTCCCGACCAATTCATTCATCGGTTTTACAGATTCCTTGGCATAGAATAATCAAGCACCAAGCCAGAAATTATGTTTCTTAGGCATAAAAAGGAACTTTGGGTAAAAACAAAAAACAAACGAACATATGTAGCTTCCTCGTATCGATAATATGATCGAATAAGTCAATTAAACGAATGATAAATAATAAATTCAGTACAGATTAGAGTGGAGTCAAGAATTCTATATATAATTTGATTTGCTGTTATGCAAGAAGCTGTAAAATCTAGTTATGCACAGAATGTACTGAATAAACTAGTATAAAAGTAGTTTAAAAAAAGTTGAAGGAATAGTTTTGCGTGTGTTTTGAAGAAACGTTCCTGAAAATGTCATAAAAAACGTACCATAGGTTCGTGAGAAATTGAGAACCACGGATTTAGCATTTGCGCATGAGCAATGTCCATACCACTGGTTCGATCCGAGCTAAACTATCTGATACTTCATGTAATTCTTTTCCTTTTACTGAAGAATAGAAGTGACTACTCAGTCATTATTTCTGACGATCATCTTAGTTTGAAAATCGCATATATATCGCGTCGGTGGTTGAAAGATAGAGAAAACTCCTGTTCCTGCGTTTTTATAGTTGCGAGAGATTTTTTGTCCATGACTTTGATGAGGTTATTATGGTCTAGCTTTTCCACTTTGAGCTATGGGTTATCAGTATGGGGTGGTATCGGTAAAACACGTTATTTACAGTGTATCCAGTACCTACTCCAGAATTCTTCTAAGCGTTATTCTGTATAAACGTTCGGGTACCTATCCATCTACACTGTTAATCAATGAATTTAAGTTTTGAGGCTCAGATAAATTTTTCTTTCAGAATCACGTGTTAATATTTTCAAAACTGGCATTGACGCAAATGATTTGTCCATGGCCTACAACACGAGACTAGCTTTGTTTACAAACGTTAACTACCAAAATTCAACATGGGCTCTTTAAAATTTCCGCCAATAAGGCTATATTAAATTTGAATTAATTTACTTAATTATTTTCCTAGAATTACCCCCCAAAAACCACCGTGTTATAAAAATTTACCTAATACCTCCTCAGCCGCAAAAAGGGTTGATATCCATTTTGCCCGCCAAAATAGTATGCTCGGTGCTTCTCGGATGAGCATGTATAGAAACCTATTCCTTACCCCTCTGTAGGATATGTGTATAGAAACCTGTTACTTCCCCCAAACCTTGATATTTATTTTAACGCTGTTTTGGCGAGGGCTTTTTGCACCTGATGGTCCCGGCGAGGGGTGAAACTTGGTACACATCCTCATTGGATAGATACACTAGATACGAAAAATCAACACCGGAGACCACCCCGAGGCCGAATTACGTACCTAGTGGGAGGGGTGAAGCACTACTTGTTCTGCCGTGTAACAGTGACTTGGTCGCTATGAGTTGGTAGGGAGGTTTTCGGTTTTCTAGGCGGGCGGGACGCTCCTGCGTCCCTAGATTATACCTAGGGAATCGATGAGATCCGGATGAATTCACTCACAAGCTCTGGTTTTTAAAAAAGCTTCAAGGTGCGTACATTCCAGAAATGCAATGTCCGGCC
Organism: Leptopterna dolabrata; assembly: GCA_954871275.1. Classification (NCBI taxonomy): domain Eukaryota; kingdom Metazoa; phylum Arthropoda; class Insecta; order Hemiptera; family Miridae; genus Leptopterna; species Leptopterna dolabrata. Next base: position 127,767,062 of record OX940974.1, on the reverse strand, counting down.
GCCATACGCCGCATGCCGTCCGCCGTATCATCCATATCTATTTTATTTTCTGTCTAAAAAATTCGTTCTTTCGCACACAGGCTCCATTTCGGCTCTAGTTGTGCCCCGAAACTTCGTAGCCCGATATTATTATACCCAAGGGTATAATGGGTGAAAAAATAGGGTGAAAAATGGGTGAAAAAATGGTGGTGAAGAATGTGTGAAAAATCGGGGAAACAATTGGGGTTCTCGGTGTTTTAGCATGAGCTTGAGAGGTACCGTTTTCCATGTTTTTTAGGACGAGGAGGCCGAATATGAAGTCGATTTTGATCAAAGAATGGAAAATTGAGGTTCTAACGAAGTTTCAGCCATAAATTTCTGTTAAATTTTGGTCTAAAGTCGTCGTTCTTCTTGAGTTTTTTTTTTTTTTAAGGTTTTAGCGAACATGAGGTTGTGAGGTAACGTTTTCCATGTTTATTAGGGCGAGAAGACCGAGTATGAAGTTGATTTTGACCAAGTAGTGAAGAATTGAGGTCAAAAACCTGGTAAATTGTCTGAAATCACGATAAATTTGTATAATAACACTAGAAGTAGTATCAACAGGGGAATCAAGACAATTAAATGGCACTATCAGTGATCAAAGTTAATTTGTAATAAAAACAGAAGAAGCCTAATTCGTGTTTGGGAGGGAGGAGGCAAAATTGGTGGAAACCATCAAAAATAGCTATTTCAATTATTGCACACGAAAGAAACAATAAAAGTGAACAACCAAGATTTCTATAGGTATGTCCAGTAGAATAATAAACCCATGTGACAAGGACCTTGCAGCATTTTTGTTGTTGTATACCTACCAACCTTTAATTTTCCCTTTCCTATATATATAATTTTAGTTGTGAAGTTTAATGCTTTTGTTGCTGTTGTTGTTGTGGCATGTCAACCTTAATTTTCACTTTCCTATACGTATGGTGCAATTATTTTTCTTTAAGATCGTTCTGGAATTCACAGGGGACCGTATAGGACCCAACCCACATGATGTTTGACCATTTCTGCAAAATCGGGCCATTGATTCACGTGTGAAATTGATTTTCACGAGTTCGCATGTGCGCATTCGCAGTGGCCATACCAACGATCCTATCGTTCTGAAGTTCGTACCATACAGGACGGAACCCGCATGATTCCTGAAAATGTCAGCTAAATCGGAGTTGAATTGAGGAAGCTATGGGCGTGGTTAGGATTGCGGACACACATACAGAAATATAGCGAACCAAATTTCTTCAGAAAGCTTTAAAACGTTAAACGCAATATTAAAAATTTTGATTTTGGAGGTATCACAAAATTTCTCTCAAAAGTGCAAACAAAGCTTCCGCTATCAAGAAAGACACGGAAGCAAAACGAACATTAGGTGCCTTGTGTAAAATAATAAAAATACTAGTAATAACCTATGTTTACCTATAATTGTATTGTTTACCTATAATACCTATAATTTTGCAATAGCCCAATTATTGGTAGGTATATTAAAATCTCATTGTTTAAATGTCCCATGCAATGGTTCAGCTGATTCTTTCTTGTAATATCATTCTAAGTTACTTAGCCATGTTTCTTCTCAACTCTCCTATTTATGATCATTCTAACTATCAAGGATAGTGCCCATTCGACAATCAGATGCACTGTTATATTATCGGTCGTTCAAGCAAAGTTCAGGCTCTATGGAAAATTTTTTCAGTTCAGTACTTGAGTACCGAAACAACTACACCTAATCTAAAACTGCTGAACTGGTAACTTTAGTACTATTTTCATGAAACTAGGTATACCTATTATTTTAATGGCTCGAATCATAATACTGGTTGATGTATGTATTATTACGAAATACTATATTTTTCGAGATTTGGGCAAATATAAGTACAATATATGGCCCGCTAAAATCTGGCAACCCTTATATTGGGGTATATTTCGGGATATTTAGATAGGTTAAATCCAAATTATGAACAGCAAAGGAAAAATGGAGGGAAATGATTTCGCAAAACGATCTGTCATGCCAAAAGCGCTTTGTAACATTTTTCAAATCCCTAGAAATGGTATCTATCGTACGTAAAAAACGTATAGCCAATTTTTTTTTCAATCTTTTATTGGAGGAGCAGAAACAGATAACGTAAGTATATTATTCACCTCCGCTACCAAGAAATTTCATTCGGACTAATACTCCGAGACAAATTTCATGAATTACCTTCTTTATTCCTCCTTTGTCATTTCAAAATTTATTGCTGATTAGTATCATGGAAATGATACCTGTTTTCAGCACGAACGGAATAAAATTATGAGTCGTAAGCTACAAGTATCCTTGGTAGTGACCGAATTGTGATTATAAAACATATTGGGGCCGTCAGAGTCGTTTCCGACTGGTTCGGAGAAAGTTGTTCATCAACTTCCCTCCCAGCCAAGTTCAAGAAACTCAGACTCGATCAGACTTTTCTGTCACCGCTGCCATGGGCTAAAAAAAAATGCAGATACATTCCAACCAGTTTTTGTAGTTCTCATTTCCCTTGTAGCCTTCACAGCCAATTCTTATACATGCAATTCTTTTCGTAGAGAGAATGCAGTAACGAGTTTGTAACGACTGTTTATTTACCAGCTACGAGACTCTCAATGGGTTCTATTTTTTTACTTTCATTCATTCTTCCATAGCTCTTCTTTAAACCAGGTATTCAATCTTAACAGATATTTTTTGATAACAACGCTCTAACTGCGCCTCTGTAAAGGGCGCTTATGTTGTTTTCATATCAATACTGTGTCACGTATAAACTCTAAACTGAATCCCAGAACATTCAATAGTGGCCGCAATGAACTAATTAACATTGCATTAGACTCCTTGCGATTTGCGACTATTGTCATACTGCATGAGAACAACTGCTGATCACTTTCTCAGTGCAAGTACCTACCATCGATCCTGATTGACCCCTTAGTGTAGATCAAATTTAACAATCTTTTGTCCTCGAACGCTGCTGTTATTAATTTGGTTGGGCTGACCTTGGTTAGTTTCATTTCTTGTGATAGCTTTTCGGAGGATTCGTTCATTTTAGAAGAAGTTTTTGGTTATTGCAAAGGTGATAATAGATACTTACCTATTGTGAGTTTGATCGAATTCGGAGCTCGATTTTTATTCACCAAAAGAAGCTGCCGTAGAAAAGCTCTCAATAATATATGAATTTCATCAAAACGCCGTTGTGAAGGAATGTCAGAAGTGAGCTAAAAACTGACCTTTTCATTCTTAATTCTTAGTTGATCATTCTATGGATTCGAAAAAGCTATGTGCCACACCTTGGCTGACGGTTTAGGTTTTCAAGAAATACCTGGCCATTTACTTAGGTACCTACTGTTCCAAAATGAAGTTTTCCCACTCAATAAATAATAACACAGGAATAACAAACCCACCAAAACCTTGACACCTTACCAAAAAATGTCATTGAGAACCCTACTCTACATTTCCTTTTAGGGGATGCACAACTCTTTCCACCCCAAAAATCCAAATTTAAAAAAAATTAGCTTTTTCTTTTTTCTGCATAGGTATATTTGTTCTGTAGGATGTCAGGTGCATGAGGAACAGTCGAGAGTTTCATTCTGAAGGGCATAAGTGTAACACACATTTTTAATTTCTTTAAATGCGGACGTACGTGGGATATAAATGGGGTATGAATAATTTACCATTTACATACATACCTACAATGTAAACCTGCATACTTCATGTTACATACTAGTCGAGGGTAAGGTCTGTGATACATAAGATTCGATAGAAAAATGAAAAACTTGTGAAAACCATCGGCTTATTGACCTACCAAACTCAAAAATGTGTGAAGAAGATGACCGTCACTTTCAAATGCCTTTTCCCACGAATAATTTTTTTCACGTTTTCTACATTCAAATCGATGTAACTCAGGAACTACAGGACTGAAATATTTACTCAGTGTTCATGAGGACAAACACTAAAAAGTTAGGAAGGGGTTTGAACCTAGCTTGCTCAGCAACCAAAATAAACATACATATATGAAACATTTTGAATAAATGGTTTTTTGGAAAAATCAATCATCAGTTTAAAAAATTCAGATCACCAGATATCGAAAGAACTCTCCTTAACTTTTTAGAAGGAGTTCCTCCCAACAAAATGGCGTTTTAGTCATGCGGATAGAATGAGTAGAACTGGAGGAATATCGATTTATATCCCATATACCAAAAAACGCGTCTATACTCGTGATATGAAAATAATTTTTTTTAATTTTGCCTTTGGATTTTTTGACTTTTGTAAAGGGTATATATACTCTATTATTATATTGAGGAAACAGGGAAAAAATATCAGAAGGACAGGTGGAAGAATAACAAAAATTGTCCAAAAAGTTGTGCATACCCATAAGTATGATCTCAATATCCACGGTGACCCTCCAGAACGTTGCTTCCGCGTATAACGAGGGTGTGTACGATTGTGTATGAGCGTAACAAGCGAATTGTATATAATACTAGCTGTAACCGGCATGCGTTGCAATACCGACCAAAAAAAGAATATGTTTTTACCAGGGAGTTCCACAGAAGCTCCATTCCAAATTTGAGCCTTGGCTTGAGCTTGGCGGTTGACCAGGAGAGAAATTGGTCTCAGGGCCACCCCTACCACTACTGGATTTTTTTTCTTCACATCTACTAAAAATTGTGAGCCCGTTGCATTAGCGTAGTTTTCGAAAGTTCTATGGAAGTTGAGTAGAATGTTCTACGGAAGTTGAGCAATGCATATATACTTACTTGTAGTCGATATTCGTATTGCAGTTAATAAACCAGGTCAAGTTTCTAGCATAACTAGATAAAAACTGAATCGACTACAGAAGGAATAGCGGAATATGATGATAGTTTATTGCGGCCTCAGCCTCAGTATTGCAAATATGTACTCATAAAAGACATGTAACTCAATAGTTCAGATAAAATATCGCCAAAACCACCGAACATCAATATTTAAGCACTTGGTGGGTAATCAAGACAGAAAAAACCCATTTCAATCGTCAAAAATATGTTTCCTTAAAACAAAAAACAAAAAAAAAACGGGCCAAATTTGAGCTTTTGAGTGTCAAAAATCGCTACAAAATAGGTAAAGATTGCTAAAGTAACAATAAATCAATATTAATAGTAGGATAAGGATGTAGGTCCTGGCGCATTCCTGTTTGAACATGCACGTCTGTCTAACCAGCTCCAGGGGGCCTTAGCGGGTGGCGCCCCCCCCCCCCCTCACCCACCCCTTACCAACCCTCTCACCCACGCCTTAACCCCCCCCCCCTCCCCCCCTAAACCACCCCCCCCCCCCCCTCCCAGTAGGTGGAATATGTATGTCCTGGAACAATCCTGTTTCAACATGCACGTCAGTCTAACCAGCTGCTGGGGGCCTTAACGGGTGGCACCACCCCCTCACCCGCCCTTTACCAACCTCCTCACCCACCCCTTATCACATCGCCCCCCCCTCCCCCCGGCGCCACACCCCCCGGCGCCACACCCCCCGGCGCCACACCTCCCGGCGCCACACCCCCCGGCGCCACACCCCTAGGCACCACCACCCCCCCCCCCCCCTCGTCACCTCACCCCCCTCGGCACCACACCCCTCGACCCCTCTCCCCCTCCCCCCACGCCCACTCCACCCTCACAGCCTCTCACACCCCTCCCCCCTCCCCATCGCCCACTCCACCCTCACCGCCTCTCACACCCCCCCCCCCCCACGCCCACTCCACCCTCACAGCCTCTCACACCCCTCCCCCCGCGCCCACTCCACCCTCACCCCCTCCTCTAGAACCTTCTGGAACATTCCTGTTTTGATTATGAATACCTACCTACTCAATATTATGCCTATCAAATAATCATAATGACGTCATCCCACCCCTCCCACCATTTCGTTTTGATTATGAATACCTACCTAATTAATTGTATCAGGTGATCATAATAAAGCCCCTCGAAATACTGTTTGACCATGAATACCCACCTACTTGACACACTCAATACAGTGGACTTAATACCCACCTACTTATGTAAATAATATTAACGTGAATGTTTGAAATGTTCCAAACATAATGGGGAGATCTACCTATGAAAATATTTCATTATGATTGAAATTAAATTATCACCTCCAACCAGACAGGTCTCACCTTGTCCGGATGTGCGTCTCTGCCTCCCTGGCCCGCCTATAATTGGCAGCTTTGGCCAAATCTAACTCATCATTTTTTTTTTTTGCTACATCCTCCTAGACATGCCATTTCTATATTACCATTGCCAACTACCTATGTTCCCCATTGAATTTGTTTTCAAAATTAACTTATCGTTGATAATAATAACTTAATGTAAATGGATGGAATACCAAATGAAAAACAAACGTTTCCTTTTCTTTTTCTTTTTATTCAAATCATAATACTTCAAAACAAAATTACAAAAAAAATATTTCATATCTTCCATCAATACATCCTTGATAAATAATGCTTATTTGATTGTAAATGAAATTCTCGTTGTATTCATCGATGCAATCTTGGGTGAGTGTTGTGAGGAGTCTTCTAGGTAGGTAGATTCTCGCTGGATAGGGATAGGGGATCCCAACGGTGTTGAATTCAATGTGCGCCACTAATGCAGGGGGTTTATTTCTTCCTTCTTTGGGTGGGATGATTTGCAACCTTTTAATTTCGTAGGCTTGCCCTACTTGTAGGTCGCGTACTTGTCCAATCCTCGATCCTCCATGGAGAGTTGCATTCAGGCGTTTGGCGAGGTCCATGATGGTCTTTTTTTACAGGAATTCAACGTCGTGTTTTCTGTTCAGCACTCCCTTGTAGACCAGGTTGATGGGATGATTGAGGAATGTACTCTTGTTATATTCTTGAATAACTTCGTCGGTGAAGCAGCAGGTGAACCTCTTTGGTAGGAAGACTTTGATGGGTTCGGTTTGCACGTATCCCATACGGGGTGCCAATGTTGCAACAATAGTTTCTCCAAAGCGGGTAGTCAGCCGGGAGAATTCGACGATTTCGTAGGGTTGTCCAATTCTCAACTCACTAAGATTACTGATTCCAGTGGTTCTATTGTTGATCACGTTCAGCTGGGCAGATAGTGAGCTCATGATTTCACTTGTTTCGGTGGTGGCGGTGGGTCGAATGAGGTAGATGCGGGCCGCTCGTCCTTATATACTCTCCGTAGCTACCCCCACCCACCTTCACCGTCCCCCCCCCCCCCCATCTGATTGGGTACCACCCTCCAAGGCCCCGCCTACCTCTTGCTGTGTAGAATCGTGAGCGTTCGCGTGTTTGTTCTGGTTCAACCTTGTCCGCTCCTATTCAATCTCGTCCACAGCTGTGCTACCTACCTCCTCTCAAACTCCTCATTCATTTTTAAATATTTATGTTCAATCTTCACTAAAAATTCTTCTTCTTGTATTCTATTTTCTTAATAACCTTGTATTCTATTTTCCTAATAACTTATATTACACCAAATGAAAACAAAGATTTTTTTTTTCTTTTTTTCAATTGAACCAATTTATTAGACTAAAAAAAAAAAAACTATACATTAAACGAACATTTCTGAAATCAAACTTTTTTTTTTCTTCTTTCTTCACATTTAGGGTGGTGAATAAAATATCCAACTTGATGACGAAGAGAGTGATGACCCACTGAATCCCGAGTCAGTGATAATTGCATAAATATCATCATCTTCATTATGCGATTGGCCGAATAGAATTGGGGAATATGAGGGTGTTGGGGGAGGGGGATATGGGGTTCCTGTCCGGATTCTTATCCTTGGCGTTGGGTTTTGTGATTCTTCACCACCTCTACTCTCCTCATCCGTTGTGTCGATGATGAGTGTATCTTCATCATCTGAGTCTGACAATGAAGGTGATGATAAGGAGGAGAAACCTTCATCAATAAATGTCTGAAACATGCAATTTTTTTGTTTTATTTTGCAAAATGAATTAAATCATAAGTATATCCCAATTACTGTTACATAAGGTACCTGCCTATAATTTGTATCAATAATACAGACATCTATTTTATGTATTTATTATTATCATGAGGAATTAATTATCGTGCTTCCAGGTTTAAACTAAATAATAGGTGGTACGTACTGTTGATGAGACTTCGGGGTCTTGAAGAGGGGTTCGGCATGATGCCTCATGAACCCTCAGTAGAAAGTGTGATGCACATCTGCACCCGCAAACGGAGCAGTTGTAACTCATGGATGCCATTATAACAGAGCATATAGCATGAGAGTCGGGTGAGGAAATGAATGGTTCGCGCTGTCCGCTCCTTATATACTCCCAGTAGCCCCGCCCCCTTCCACCCTCCTAGGGCCCACCTACCTCTCATTGTTGAATCGTGAGCGGTCACGTGTTTGTTCCTGTTCAACCTTGTCCGCTCCCGTTCAATCTCGCCCACAGCTTTGCTACCTACCTCCTCTCAAACTCTTCATTTTTAAAATATTTATGTAACAACTTCACTAAAAATTATTGGATGAACAAATAAATAAATAAAACAACGAGGACTCAAAGGACTTTCAAAGTTTATTCAGGAAGTATAACAATGTGTTTCAAATAACTCTCAAATAAAATCTTCTTAATGATAATTATTACATAAAATCCAACGGCCTATGGCCTTCGATCTATAGGTAGTACACAATGTGGGGTCAAAGTTGTGATGTATACAATGGTTCCCTATCCTGAATGGTTCTAGAATGATAGAAATTTTGGGACATCCCAAATTTTCAACATTGACAAATGTCGGTCTTGAACTGGAGGAGATTTGTTGAAGTAGAAACTCAATCTTTTGTTGTCCCTTCACATAGATGACGTCATAGATGTTGGCGATCCAGTGCATGATGCTCGGTAGTTCATTATACTCCACATCACCTTCTTCCCAGGTAAGTCCATGGAGGTGGCGAGTAACCCAATCATTGACTCGTATCGCTTTTTTGACATGGATACAAAGTCCTTCGGGGGGTTTGAAGATCCAGTGCTGTGACGAGTGGTGATTCAAGTCGTAGAGGGATAACTCCTTCACCACATATCGCATGTGGTTGTTGAGAAAGCATTGGATATCTATGACGACCTCTCTCTTCTGTGACGACATGTTCAAGACTGAGAATCCACTCACTCCCTCCCTTCCTTTTATACCATTCGCCGAACGATATTGGTGAGGGGGTTGTATTCGATAGATCGATCGTGGACAATGAGACAGTAGGCTGTAGTGTTAGTAGGGAATGCGGTAGTTGACTCGAATTCCAACAAAACATCAATTGGCCCCGGTTTGATCGATTCACTCTGTTTCGAACAATCTAGTACAACTAGAGGTGCTGCTCTTTTGAAATTCATTATTGACAATAAAGGGTAATTTACATCAACACCATAGAAACTCTGCTGAAAGGTAGCATACATTCGGTAGAGTATAGCATACTGATTCCTATCAAAGTTCACATTCAGATCATCATAAGGATAACATTTCGAGTTCAAAAATAGTTTGACATTTGTTAAACTACAATGGTCAAAAACAGTGGCACTCTTTTCCATAGTGTGCTTTCTACCCGTTTGAAATCCCAAAATAACATATCTCGGCTTCTCGACTGAAGATGATGTCTTCACGTTCCATACTTGTTTCTGTGTTGTAGGTAGTAGAGGGTATTCATATAGTTCCAAGCATCGAAAATCCATTTTAATTGACTTCTCCTTCTCTAGATGGCGGTAGAGTTGTAGCCGATGTGTGTCGTCCAGTGTCAAATAGGGTACTCGCCATGAGATGCCAGTCAACTTGATTATCGCCTTCTCTCTGACGCCACCATCTGCCGCTGGCGATGTGAAACAGTTTTCATCCCTTCTTGAACGGAGTAGGATCAATTCTTGCTTCACGTTGACAACGACCTTTTGATAGTCTTCAAAGAATCCGAGTAGAATGCTTAATGGAATGCATACGTTGAAATATCCCTCGTTGGAGACTAGTTCCGTATCCCGTTGAGTGGTCCATCCATAGGCCTCCAGCAGATTTTCCGTCCCCCTCATGAAGGACACATAGCCTTTAATTGTCGAAGTGATGCCAGGATTTCTCACACGATCGATTTCCGATCCACATATTTCGTAACGTATCTCATCAAAGAGAAATGGGAAGGGATTTGTGCTCATAGTTGCAGAGACAGGCTTCCCAGATTCGTCCTCCTTCAGGAAACGTCCATGTATATCCAAGAAACTTTGACATGGTAGGGTAAATAGGTCTTGATGTTGGATGGCAATCCTTATTTCTTGTCCATGATCCAATGAACATCCATAGGGATAGTGAGAATGATATTCCACCCTCTCAATCCCACCATCTTCGATGACTCGGTGGTGCTCTTGTACATTCAACATGATGTTGTCGCTTTGTGATCTATGTCGCAACTGAGCTGACCTCTTGCCACTACCTCCTTTTATACTTCTCCTCCACTGAAATCAGCAGTGTTGACCCAACTATTGTGTCGTGAGTCAAAACCCAACCATTTCACAAGTGCACGGCCATTACCATCTCGCCTTACTATCTTTTCAACCAGATATACGTTTGGATATTTGGTCATCTGTAGCTCCTCTTCATAAAATCCACCTGCAATTGTCTTCTTGTCCGAATCTTCCAGTATATAGGTAGGTGGTATAGTCCTCTTCAACTTGACGATCTTGAATATCTCTGTAGACCAAGAGGGAGTGTATCCTTTCTCAAATTCCGCTTTCCTCTTGGATATCCTCACGTGATCACCCAATTTGAATTTGGGGCGGGATGGTGTACCTTTCTTCTTCTCGTAGAGGGTCTTGAGTGCCAAGGCCTCTTTTCGTTTCCCCTTGACATCTATTGGTGCCATCTTGATCGAGCGATGTTTTGATCTGTTGTACTTGTTGATAACATCCACAATAGCATCCATCCACTTGTAGGTTCCTTGTAGGCTGAAACGTTTCCACAATTCCGTCTTCAGTGTTCGTATGACACGTTCCACAATGGACGCTTTCAGGTTGCTGTATGTCGAATAATGGTTAATATTATGACTCTCCAATAACAGCCGCATTTTCCCGTTGTAGAACTCCTTTCCCTTATCTGTCTGCAGATGCCGCGGTAGGCGTGGGCTCGAATCATCAAATACTTTCTTGAATCCGTCACAGACAGCAGCACCTGTCTTGGATTTGAGTGGTGCCACCCAAACATATTTTGATAGACAATCAATGACTACCAGTATGAATCGATGTCCTCCGTTGAATCGGGAATAGGGTTGCAGCTCCAACAGATCGGCTTGCCATAGGTCATCTATCCCCTTCAGGAGTACTCTCCTCCTAGGGTAATTCTTTCTTGCAGGTCGATGAAGCTCTTCCACAATTCTCTTCTTGACTTCCGTCATTGCTCAAGTCTCGCCATGTACTGATCCATGTTGACGGGTACCCATCCTTTTTTGTATTAAATCTTGGTACCATCTGTCGAGTTTTCTTCTTCTTCTTCTTCTTCTTCTTCTGTTTCTTCATCTCCGTCTTCTTCTTCTTCTTCTTCTTCTGTTTCTTTGTCTCCGTCTTCTTCTCCTTCTGCTTCTTCTTCGTCTTCTGTTTCTTTGTCTCCGTCTTCTTCTCCTTCGTCTTCTTCTTCTGTTTCTTCTTCATCATCTTCTTCTTCTCTTTCTTTCTTCTTCTGCAGCTGACTTCCATCTTGATTCTTATTTTTTCTGTAGTAGACTTCCATTTCTTGATTTCCCTACCTAATAATTGGAAAAGTTGCGTTCCCCACCTAATAATTGCGTTCCCTAATACCTAATATCGCTCAACTCCAAGTGTTCAGAAAAAAAAATAGAGACCTCACTACTCGTGCGCTGTGCGACTTGCCTTTCGGATACTTGGTCTCTTCTACACTGAGGAGCACAATCATTATTTTGACTTGGGTTTATTCGCTGTTTTTGTCAACAGACTCTTTATTATATGCCATTTTGGATGTTTCAAATCCACAAAACACACTTCTGATGAACTATATCTTTTCTTATGAGCATTCGTTTCGTTCAATATTTTCTTGTAAGACTGTAAATCGTGGTCCCTAATTATGCTCATATCTGGTCTTTTTGCAAACAATAATTCCAACAGTCCTCGAGTGCATTCGATTTTCATAGAGTTCCCTAATTCGATCCTATCATTCTTGAATTCCACGTAGCTGTCACCCATTGTAAATCGTTTTGATGCTTTGTCATATCGTATCCCGTATGTTTCATCAAAATCAGGGTCCCCATCAATCTTCTTCCGTATATATTCTGATGTGATGTCTTCATCTTTTCTTCTTGCTCCATCTCCTTCCTCCATCTTCGGTATTTCATTTTTTGTAGTAGTAGACGGTGTCTCAATTATTCTCAACTGGTCCTTCTTCAAATTTCCTTCTCCTCCAGCAGGTGATGGTCCTCCTCCTCCTCCATCGGTCGGTGAAACCACAATGTATGGTATAATAGTGTTACCATCTGCTTTGATCTTCTCGTAGGGTGTTGATCTTGAACTTCTTCCTTCACTCTTCATTACTCCAGATGATAGATCGACGTCTGATGATCCATCCTCTTCCTCCTCGTAACTGGTTTTGAATATGTCCAGCACATTCGTACTCCTCCTTGTTCTCATCCTCCTTCTTCTTTTGTTGACGAATTTGAATTGGTCTTCTTCTTCTTCTTCTTCTTTAAAATGAAATGGTGGTAGGGCTGGTCTTATATGTTCGACTGAGCCTGCCACTACGTCACGAAGAGGTTCGTATTTCCTTTTTAGCTGCGCCTCCTTCTCCTCTCTGCTCCTCCTTATCTGATTATATTTCTTGCGAATATTCTCTCGTACTTGCGCTATTGAGTTCTCCATGTTACTTCTTCTTCAATGGTTGACAAGTAACTGATTCCTCCTCCTGCTCCCTCAGGGTATTATATATGTATCGAACCCTTGACGGTAACGACCAGTGCTGACACCACATTCTTTATCGATAACTAAAAATCCATATTGATGTTGCTCCCAACATAATGAACAAATTTCCTTGAACTTGTTGAAACTCATATCCATGTTGACATGATCGTCATAAATTTTTTTCATGTTCAACGTATCTTGACGAAATACAATTATCAAGTTCGCACAATCTCGCAGTAAATGTTTAGGGATACGACAATAGCTTTGCGCCAGATAGAAACTATCAGTCTGGCTGTGACGGCCCATACTAAAATACATCCTAATACGCTCCTGTTTTTCACAAGCAATGTCATCAAATATCATAATCGAGTTTGGGTTGGTTTGACAGGGCAGTGGGACATCGTCACTATTCGAGTACCTATAGAATCCTATTTCGTTCAGAGGTTTTAGAACATTGCACAACTGAATGTATCCCGGTTGAAAGAGCGTTTTCGAAAAAAGATAGATATTTTCAAATTTCAACCCTAATGAAGAGTACAATAGATTGAGCATTAAATTGGTTTTGCCGCCATTCGAAGTTGCACATATGATGCATCGTATGCTATTTGGTAGCAACTCGCTATGCCTAGTTCTCGCATCGTGCATGGTGGCATCGTCCTCGTTAATATTTACGACGGGAAGGCTGACGTCTAGTCTACGCAACTGCATGTTGAATAATGTGACTTTTCTACCTAATGCCCCCCTATTTATACACTTTTCAATGCTACCACCACCACCTTTGAAAAATATAAAACTGGGTGTTCCCTCCCTTCATTCATTCATCCACATTCATTCAATAATAAATTACATTCACTCACACATTCATACCGGTCAGAACCAGTAAGGGAGAGGGCAACCCGGTTCCGACCCTCGAGCCCACCCACGCTTTGAGTGGAGCAAGGAGTATACAACAATTGCCGGTTGCTGTAAGTCGAACGAAAATTAAGGATTCGAGGAGGAATACTTTAAATTCGTTCGACAAAACAAGACTAAAACCGACAGAAGAATATCCGTCACTTGCTCCGGCAACCCCCGAGAAAGCGAATAACGCTTTCCAGCTGCTCCCCGAAAAATTGTCCAACGTCGGGGGGAAATTAGTGGCACATCTAGGTCAAAGAAAGAATTATGTGGTCCAGGATCTACGCCAGAAGAAAGATCGATGTCATCCCGCTCACTCAACAAAGAGTCCGCAAGCTTGTATCCCACGCTCCAGGTATGAGGCCAACGAGAAACTAGAGGAGGTCAAGGGAGCTGTGACCTGATCTACATCATAGGCTAAAAAGGGCAATCTGTGCCCAGTTCGAGTATGCCGAAAAAGTGACATCATACTGTCTGTGGCTGGGCTCCCACGCTCAAGACCACATGGTTGATCGGCGTCACCAGTAAACTTGCCGCAAGAGCCAATTTGTGGTACATAAATTGGATTTCAGACCTCGTGTCAAGCAAAGCCCTGCAGACTACACGGGGAGAGGTAACGTCTGAGGACACCCGAACTGTAGCAGTGGGAAGTAGTCCCTTTGACCATGGGAAATGAAAGGAAGACCTATTCTTTGAGAGAACTGAACTAGACTTAGAATGACCCCATAAACATTCCTACTAGTGGACGTATGAGAACGGAAGATATTCGCTATGATCGATCGGTGGGGCTCGCTGGACGTTCGCGGATAACGTGGGCCAGGCCTATGACCTAGGGCGGTTGGTGGCACAACGGGTCCTATAGGCTCTACCCTATTCTCTTCTACTCTATTACTAACCAAAAGAGTAATGCAATGAATCCCACTTCTCCTGTGTATGGCACCATTAGGTTTCAGCAGAGAAGGGTCCTTCAACACCTGAGGCAGTTCCAAACAGTAGGCCTTTGGTGTTTCAGTCTAATTCGCCCAATGATCTGCTAGTTCTTACGCCCTGTCATCTCCTGGTGCAGAGGCCCCCTACCGCTCTACCGGAAGCTACGGTCAGCCCTTCTCACTTACGGGATTGGTAACGTTATGAGAGCTGAAAGGGAAGCGCAAATTAGAAAACAGGAGCCTTGGACTCTACCCCGCCACTTATCACTCCCTGCCAAGAGCTGAGCTTGAACATTGAGGTAGAACCTGAACCATTGAGCTTTACTTTGCGAGTACTGGCTCTGGCAGGAATTTCAGATGATGGGCATCCACCACGACTGCCAGCAAGGTCCTAACTAGACAAACGGGAGCCCTCCTTGGGAGCTGGGGCCTGGGAGCCTAAGGTTTTGTTTTCCCCGTATACCCTTTTAATGTTTTGATGGTGAAGGCAGATCGTCCGGATTCCTCGTCGACATGGAGTAGGATGTGGTGTGATCCTCCGCAATGGTACTGTTGGAGTGAAGTACAGTTCTGAGCGGAGTTGTGCTTCCACAAAAAGCAATGAATGGGGAGTCCAGTTGATCTGATGAACTCTCGACGCTGAACTACCGGAACTCTTCGCAGTGGTATAGGGAAGTGAGGTCCTGAGCAGTGATGACATTTGAACTGCTCCCTCGCGACTGACAAGCGAGGGTGGTCGATCTGTTGCCCGAGGAGTGGGAGGGGGCCTGGGTTTTCGCTGCTTACTGGAACCCCTTTCCTCAGAACTTGATCTAGGTCGTGACCCCTGGGGAATCATCTGGGCAAATTTGAGCTATTTCGAGGAGCTGCTTGTATGAGAAGATCTCGTCTTCCAACTCCCCCCTGGTTGAACTTGTCCTTAATAGCCGGATCCAATTACTTAGAAGATCTTCGAACAGAAGGATGGATGCCAGTTCATTAGTGGAAGTCCCTCCATTGAACTCACCCAGCTCCAGGCAGATGAGAGAAATCCGTCAATCATCCAGCTGCTGCAACCTTGGGATGAGTCTACGGTTGGCGTGCTAACCTATACTTGCCCAAATTTTCAGCGCACAGTGCTTCATACAGTTCGGGATACCTGTAACCAGATCGACGGAATAATGATTGAACTTCAGGGCTAAGTTGAATGAGAAGTGCTTGGTACTTTATTTCATCAGGCCATGGACCCAGAGCTGCCCTTAGGTTCCAAAGGAGATAGGACGGAACGGGTTTCGGGACCGAAGTCAAGCGTACAATCAGTTTGCTTACCTTAACAATGAGGATCTCCTCCATGGCATCCTCAAAACCCGCCTGAGCCACATCGTTTGTAAGAGATCGATCCTGAACTACAAACTGCTGTACTAGATCCTCTGTCCATTGATTTGCAGTTGGAGCTGGACCCACCTGAAGGCTCCAGGTTTGTAAGGCCTTGTAGATCCTCTTCTAAATGGCCACGTCGAGGATAATTTTCAAGGACGGTGAAGATCTTGGGCTCATTATGACGTCCAATGACAGCCTGACTACTGATTAAAAACTACAAGTTAGGCGAATGACCGCAGTTGAGCTTAACCTCACACGCTGGATAGTCACTCAGCCATGGGGCAGAACTTCCCAGGTTTCGGCACCAATGAAAAGTTCTCGGGATTAGCACAAGCTCTGGATCGATCATGAACACAACTTTATATTCGACAAAATACAGATCTTTTTAGGTAAAAGTTCGGACTATTTAATATACTAATTTCGCAAAGTCAGAAATTCACATGTTTGTAGTGGCGTCTTAATAATATTCACACAATGAATCACAATATTAGAACTCACCCCGGGCCCAGTGCTGCCTACCCAGGCACGAGATTGCCCCGTTCGCTCTTAAGATCAGTTCAAATTGCACACCCAATCAGCTCGATGATCCTAGAACAATGTCCCGCTCGATTGAATAATGATCCTAAAAGAATAATCTCAACATTAAGAGCTACTGAGCATGGATCAAGAGTTCCGTTCATGACCGATTCATGACCTCATTTGACAGTATCCTTGTACGGCGGTCAAACATGTTGATTTTATGTAGGTTTGAAGTATTTTGGTTTGAATAAAAAGAAAACGCTGCAAATCCCTGCACAACGGTTTATTTTGTACAGGATACCCTTCTGTTACAGATCACAGCTCTCTGTATATATATAACCCGTCTATATAATATACTATGTGAATCGCAGACCCTCCGTAGGTTAGTACCTAACCCCGTACTCGTTACTAGGTACCTACCTGAATCACGAGTCAAATGTTGCTAAAATAATACAGCCTAAAGGAAAATTGTTTATGTGGAGTGAAATAGATGCCCCTTCTGCGTTGATCACTGTTTTCTGTGGTCAATACCTGTAATGAACCGTTGTGTAATAACTTGCCCATCAATAATACTTCAACGGTTGTTCAAGTTGCAAAAGTACCGATCAACAAAATCCAGACCCTTCTTGGTAGATGAACCGTTGTGTAATAATTTACCCTTGTGTAATAATTGCCGTTATGTATAATTTACCGTTGTTTAATAATTTACCATTGTGTAATAATTTACCCATCAATAATACTTCAACGTTTGTTCAAGTTTCACAAGTACCTACCTACCAACAAAATCCAGTATAGTCCGTCACTCATATCGCAGAACAACCAACTCGACTTCATACAGCCATCCTTGATTATAATCAGGTGCTCCCTTGTGATGATATCCCGGCCGGATTTATACCGTTTGATTCACGATCGTGTTGACGAAGCTTTTTGGTGCACAGGAACGGCTGGACATACTAATGCTCCGGGTGGCCTCAAAAAAATTGTTTAGCTCAAGACAAATATAATAACGAGACACGCTGGCTCCTGTCTGGTTGGAGATGATCATTTTAATCACAATCATAATGAAATATTTTCATAGGTAGATTAATATCTCCCCATTATATGTGGGTGAGAATCAACATTTCAAACATTCACCCTAATATTATTTACATAAGTAGGTGGGTATCATAATAAGCCCACTGTTTCGAGTGTCAAGTAGGTGGGTAGGTATTCATGGTCAAACAGGATTTCCAGTAATTCCGAGGGACTTTATTATGCTTACCTGATAGAATTAAGTAGGTAGGTATTCATAATCAAAACGGAATTCCAGGAATTTCAAGATGGTGGAAGGGGTCTTCATTATGGTTATCTGATGGAATTAAGTAGGTAGGTATTCATAATTAAAACGGAATTCCAGAAATTCCAAGATGGCGGGAGGGGGTGGTTGACGTCATTATGATTACCTGATACAATTAATTAGGTAGGTATTCATAGTCAAACCGGTATTCCAAGATGGCAGGAGGGTGGGGTGGGGTGGGGTGACGTCATTATGATTATTTGATAGGTACAATTAAGTTGGTAGGTATTCATAATAAAGGTTGAGGTGATGGGTGAGGGGGGTGGTGGTGTGAGAGGCGGTGAGGGTGGCGATGGCGAGGGGATGAGGCGGGGGGGGGGGGGGGGGGGGTAGGAGGTTGATGGGTGATGATGGATGATGGGTGGGGGGGTGATGGGTGAAGGTTTATGGGCGGAGGGGTAGGAGGAGGGTCTGAGGGCTGTAGAGGAGGGCGGAGTGGGTGGAGGTCTGGAGGCGGCAGAGGGCGGAGTGGGTGGAGGTCTGGAGGCGGCAGGGGGCGATAGGGAGATGTCCGGGGGGGGGGGGGGGTAATGGGGTGGATGAGGGTAAGGGCGAGGGGGGTAGGGGGAGGAGAGGGTGAGAGTGCGAGAGGGGGGAGGGGGGAGGGTGGTGATATGGGGGATGTGAGGGTGATGGGGGTGATAAGGGGGGGGGGGTGAGGGGGTGTGTGTGAGGGGGGAGGGGCGAGTGGGGGAGGGGCGGTTGAGGGGGTTGGTAAGGGGCGGGTGAGGGGGTGGTGCCACCCGTTAAGGCCCCCAGCAGCTGGTTAGACTGACGTGCATGTTGAAACAGGATTGTTCCAGGACATACATATTCCACCTACTGGGAGGGGGGGGGGTGGTTTAGGGGGGGAGGGGGGGGGTTAAGGCGTGGGTGAGAGGGTTGGTAAGGGGTGGGTGAGGGGGGGGGGGGGCGCCACCCGCTAAGGCCCCCTGGAGCTGGTTAGACAGACGTGCATGTTCAAACAGGAATGCGCCAGGACCTACATCCTTATCCTACTATTAATACAGCATAGATGGTTCAGATTTGTGACTTGAAACTAAGTAATACTATGTCAACAGTATTATCCTTGAAAAAGTGGGTCATCAGAGATTGTTTGTAATGACCAGAGACGGGAAAAAGTCATACACGTCATAGTCATCGTTTTTTATCACGAAATGGCCGATTTTTGCTAAAACGTCATAACTTCCGACTTTTCGGAATGAACGTCATACATTGACCCTTTTGGCCGGAGTATTCAGAAAACTTCCTTTCACCTTCCCTGTAGGGGTCACTGTACTCGTCCGAATTCGTCAGGACAGGACGTACGAAGCACGAAGTATGCTCCCACATGTTCTGCGGATGTTGAGAGATCATTCTCACAATTCAAAACAAGCCTCAGTGACAAGTGAACGATTCTAACCCTTGAACACATTGAACAGCATATGGTTGTTTTTTATAATGATTTTAATTTCCTATGGTTTTTCTCAAACTTGTACTATGTAGGTATATTATCTATAGTACATATGTATGCTATTCTAAATATAATTCTTTATTAAGTAGGTATTGGATTCATTCTTTTTGAACCGTTAACCCTATTAACCCAATAATTTATCATAAAAGGTGAAAAATAACTATAAAATAAACGTCATACTTCTAACTAAAACGTCACGAAATAGCCGAATTTCCGAAATAGACGTCATAAACCAGGAAAATAAAAGTCATAAAAGTCATAGAAAAAAGGTCATGAGACGGAAAATTAAAGTCATAAACGTCCCGTCTCTGGTAATGACCAACGAAAGGATGCGAGGATTGACCATTTTCACATACAAAAAGTGGGTAAAATAATAGTTTTTGTTGCCCAAAAATCGCTGAAATTCGGAAACATTGCTACGTACCAAAATTAAATAACTGAATACCTATATAAATTTACCAACACCGACACAGAATGGTGAGGCGAGTCATAAAACAGATGTAGGTATCAGCAATAGTCCCAACTTCGAAAATCCGTCTGTATGGTCATGCTACCCACATGTCTGGAATTTTGTTATTCGGAAAGATTTCCTTTGAAATATCAAGTTGTCTTGCAGGCTCTCTGTCTTGTATAACGTAGCCGCTCCGGATTTCGCGAGCATTGAACATCAATAATTACGCATATGCGAATACCTATTATGGATTTCCTTATCCCAGTCTTTAAGTGGTTCATAAGACGAAATACTTTTCTGTTCTGCAGATAATATGAAGCTCGCGTGACATCAGCCAACATGAAGATCAGTATTCCCTTCCTTCAAGGTATGTAAAAAGTTTCATTATATAGTTTTATGAATATTTCACGTCACCTTCTTTTTGATAGGGTAGGTACTGTGATATGAGTAGGTAGTTGATACTGACACTGAACCTTATTGGGTAGATAGATAATGAATAACTATTGAATTAATAAGTAATAGTGCCTTTTGGCCGGCCTACTCAATGGATCTGTCCAGTATTTTCGTTGATACCACGACGATCGACTAATGGTGATTATTTTGATGGTGCTATACAGTCAATCACAGATCTCGTAGGTGATTGGGGAGATGTTTGGAAGATCACTGCGTAGATCACTGTTCTTTTGTGATAAATATTCATGTACTTCCCCGATCATTGGATAAAAAAATAAAATAAAAAAATAAATAAATAGCGGTCGTCCGCAATTTATAGGTAGATACCTATTTAAGATAGGTTTAAGATAGATTTAAGATAGATTTAAGATAGATTTAAGATAGGTAGATACCTATCTTAAATATCGGGCAGCAGGTTCTCACTGACCTTCAATAAGTGTGGACAAACTCTAAGATGAGGGGGTCATCTATTTAACCCCCCCCCCCCCCCGCTGTTACTGAAAAAGTTTTCGAGCTACAAAGTTTTGAAAATTGCCAGCCCCATTTTTCATCCCAGTCTCATGACATACATTATCAATACACTGAACACTCGATTTTTGCGTGACGTTCAAAAGTCGATTGTTCAGTATACTGATAAAGGCGGTTGAGGGGGGGGGGTGGGGAGGGCGATGTGATTTTCAACACCACGTGAAACTGAAGTATAAATGCATTTCTGTACAGTAAAATCCTAAATGTCAAACGTTAGTGAGGCTTCTTACGACTCGAGCGACTTCTTACTCGAAAGCCTTCTTACGACTTTGCTGGGGGGGGGGGTCTCTACCGCTCTACAAGTCGCAATTTTGTGTATTTTTCCTCGAAATTTTGAGGGTAGACTCGTTGGGCCTTCCAAATTTGCTGTATAGTTTTTGGTGTCTCGACTTCAGGAAGAGGCACTATTCCGTGATGCCGCAAGAGCCAGAACACAGGTACTAATGGGTCCTACGGCATAAACTTTCCGGGAAATGTCATAGTATGTATGTTGGGGTAGCTACACGTTGTATTCGTTCTGCTGGAGATACGTGAGGCTACTGGTCAGCGAACCCACTAGTTACATTAATCTCTGCAAGTAGCCTACTTCTTAATGAGCTTAAATCAGCAAATTATCTTGCCGCATCCTTACATACATATCTATCATCGATCAAGTGGTAAAGATATTTGGTACGCCAACTAATTATATTAATAAAATGTACCTACTAACGATGTGAGGAAGGTATACTGTCCACCTACTTGACAGATGTTATGAGTTTTGTTCCGATGCTGCCAGGGTTTCCGATGAACAACACAAAGATATGCTGATTGTTTCTACTTTTGTTCATATTGTGGGATGCCGAGGGTATGAGATGACGGCTTAGCCCGAAATAATGTTATTCATTTGGTTGAAGGGCCTGAAAAATTCACGAAACAGATAAATAGGAATTGACCGTGCGTAGGATCTCAGCGATAGGAAATTACCATTACAGCTCCAGTCTGGTTTCTGCCCTTCTGTCTGGTTTGCGTTTCGCACTTCTCTGTTCTAAAGATATTTCATGAATAAATGCATGAACGGTGGAATACGTGGATCACGAACTCGTTAGCATTAACTGGCAGAATATTTCAGTATTGAAGTGAGATTGGTTGTTAACATTACAAAAGACACACCAAAATTTCTTACTAACCCCATCGATTTAGATTCAGCAGCGGACGACAAGAAAGGGAAAGGGAAGGAGACACATTATTACACATACACAAATAATAAATATCAATTTGAAATTAAATAAAGTACGTGGGTTTCATTCCTCGGGACCATCAGATCCCTGAGTTATGCAAGTTTGAAAATCGCAGTTTTTCACGTTTTTCTGCTTTTTGTTGTTCTTGTTGTTCATTGACAGGCCTACAGCCTCACAGCTCACAGAAGACCAACCAATGTTCAGTTGGCATTTGAATTTCCCTCCGTACACTGTACCTAGCATTTTTTGCGAAGTTCAACAGCGACTCGCCAGATTTCTCTGGCTATGGATATTCACTATTCTAGTAGAGGATCCATGTAGGTTCCTTCTTGCTAGCTCCATAGACCAAGCATGTTATCGGAATAAAGCGACCGTAATCGATGTCGTGCAATCGAAATCGAAACCTATGCTCCTGAAACTGGCAGGTAGGTACTGGGACCTAGTGTTCCCATGGCAACCGAGAAAAGAGGCCCGTCCGCATATGCTTAATCGGGTGAAAATGTTGTTCGCCACGCCCCAAATCGATTTTAGTTTACTATATTTTTGTAATACATGAATTCGGTGGCTGAGTTGCATTAAAAATTGTCAACGTTTTCGTACGACGATAGAGTGTTGATTAAAGAGCTTTGCTGAATACCATTCTATTAGTAAATAAGAGAAGGGTGTTGTTGTTGCCTTGGTGTACTATTTTGTAGACAAATCTGTTGGTTTTTGTGTTGTGTTATGGTGCCCCACCGTTTTCAGACCCCACGAACCGCTACTCATCGTGAATGAATCGGTATACATCCAGCCCATATATCATTGCTAGGGAACTCCTGATTATAAACACGCATGGCTGTAAATCGAGTTGGTTGTGCCGGTTATTTTGGATTTTGTTGATATGTACTTTTTTAATTTGACAAACGGTACGCTTCATGAATATCAACAAATAATTAATTATAGAATTCTTGAATCCACTATTTATGAAATGTGATGGTCCGGCTGGCTCCAGTACTCGATTTAGGGCTGTCTTGGGGGAAGCACAGAGGGGTATTGGGGTATTTACCACAGAAAACAGTGATCCACGCAGATTTGTTGTAGTTTTTATTCCTATTTCAGACCAGGGTCCATTCGATATAAGTATTTGCGTTGAGTAAAAACATGATATTCCCCGCGATAGATATCGTGATGTATGGATGGTGGAATCCAGGGTTATGAATGGGTGGAAAAATCTAGCGACCCTGCTCATGACGTCCCTTGCAAATGAGCTGCCGACGTATCACGTGCTATGTTGGAGCTTGAACATTATTTATTTAGTTGGCTGATCTAGAAAATGAAAGTGAAACACACGTAAGAGACGCTAGCAATACAATGACCTTGTTCTGTAAGTGAAGTTACAGAAATTGGCTAAATACTATAATACACTGGGTACTAGCTATTAACGCGAAACGGGAGTTCTTCTTACTGATACATATCCTGTCATACAACGTTATGGTTAAAGTTAAGAAAAATGCTAACATCTTGTTAGTCACTGCTCCCGATCTATCTGGTGGTTTAACCGGGCTTCAAATTCGAATTGATGTGCATGTACAGGTATACTAGGAGTTCGAAAAAGTTCGAATGACCACTTTAACCAAAAGCAGCAGTACAGCTGTTTTCATCATCAAACTTCTTGGTCAAATTGTTGAATCGATTGCCGGAAACAGGAAAAAACTATTAACAAGTGATTCCAGGGGAAAAGGGGGATCGTTCGAGTAATAATAAAAATCCGGAAGAAAGTCTATGACCAAATCTGTGAGAACCACGTATGGAAAAGTCTTTTTCGACGAGTCAGCATTGGATGAAAATTCAGCTTCGGCCATGGATACAAACCATTTGGTCCCTGAGCACAGATTTATCCGTTTCATTTCAGAGCACCTTGACTCAATCTCTCCATTTTTGACACTGCAATGATGGATAATATCTTCAGTTCCACGTTTTGGTTTATTATTCTGTCAATAATACCTATGTATTTGCTCTGCAACAATTTTGTATAACACCCCCTCAAAATTGTTTCTTTTACGTTTCAAGTAGATTCCAAAAATGCGATGTCCGTCCGCCGTACGCCTTCCACCGTATCATCCATATCTACCTCATTTTTCGGTCTAAAAATTCTTTCGCATACACATTCCATTTGGGCTCTAGTTGTGTCCCGAATAGCAGCCCGATCGGAATATACCCAACGGTGCTATGGGTGAAAAATTGATAGGATATTTTGTGTTTTAGTGACAAGAGCTTGTGAGGTATCGTTATCCATGTTTTTTTTAGGAAGAGGAGGCCACACATGAAAACGATTTTGACCAAAGAGTGAAACATTGAGGTTCTAACGAAGTTTCAGCCTTAAATTTACGTTAAATTTTGGTCTAAAATCGTCGTTCTTCCGCACACAGTTTGGATCCTCATTTGAGAACAAATTTGGGTTCTAATATTGTGCTCCGAAGTTCGGCAGCTCGATCGGAATACACCCAGGGGTGTTATGGAGGAAAAAAATGATGTAAAATAGGATGTTTCGAGGTTTTGTTTGAGGTTTTAGTGAACATGAGCTTCTGAGGTATCGTTTCCCATGTTTTTTAGGGTGAGAAGACCGAATAAGAAGTTCATTTTGTCCAAAGAGTGAAGAACTGAGGTTGTAACGGAAGGTTCAGCTCCCAGAATTCATTTTTTGTGAGTCGAAAACCCGGGAAATTGTGTGAAATCACCATAAATTTGTATATCACTGAGAGTAGTATCAACAGGTGAATCATGACAATTAAATGGCACTATCAGTTATCAACGATAATTTGTAAAGAAAAAAAGGGCCTAATTCGTGTTTTTGGGGGCCAGAATTGGTGGAAACCATCAAAAATAGCTATTTCAATTATTGCACATGGAGGAAACAATAAAAGAACAGCCAAAATTTCTGTAGGTATGTCCAATAGAATAATAAACCCATGCGAAAAGGACTAACCAGCGTTTTTATTACACGTTGTTCATTGCCCAGAGGCTACAGACTCAAAATAAAAAACGCTGCGAAGTCCTTGTCACATGGGTTTATTATTCTATTGGACATACCTACATAAATGCTGGGTGTTAATTTATTGTTTCTTTCATGTGCAATAAACGAATGGCTATTTTTGATGGTTTCAACCAATTTTCGCCACCGAAAACACGAATTAGGCTCCTATTTTTTTTCAACAAAGTATCTTTGGTCATTGGCAGCGCAATTTAATTGTCTTGATTCATCTGTTGATACTACTTCTAGTGTTAGTATAAAAATTTATAGTGATGTTAGAAAATTCCCAGGTTTTGACTCATAAAAAATGAATTTTGTGTGAGTTACACCTTCGTTACAACTTCAGTTCTTCACTCTTTGGTCAAAATCAGTTTCATATTCAGTCTTTTGGTCTTAAAAACCTGGAAAACGACACCTCACAAGCTTATGTTCACTAAAACCTAAAAAATAACCTCGAAAACCCCTATTTTTACAGCCATTCTTCCCCCATAGCGCCCTTAGGTGTATTTCGATGGGGCTTCGGAGCCCAAATAGGACCTAAATGCTTTCCCAAATGGGGACCCAAACTGTGTGAGGAAAAGCGACGATTTTAGACCAGAACTTGACGAAAATTTAACACCGAAACTCCATTAGAACCTCAATTTTCCACTGTTTGATCAACATGTACTTCACATTAGGTCTCCTTGTCCTAAGAAACATTGAAAACAATACCTAAAAATCACATGCTAGTAAAATACCAAAAAACCCTATTTTTACATCCATTTTTCACCCATAACACCCTTCGGTATATTCCTATCGGGCTGCAAGGTTTCGGGACATAACCAGGGCCCAATTGGAGCCTGTGTGCGAAAGAACGAATTTTTTAGACCGAAAATAATGCAGATATGGGTGATATGGCGGACCGACATTGCATTTTTGGATTCTACGGTCCTTTAAACGTAAAAGAAAAAAAAAATATATGAGGGGGTGATGTATCACAGAAAAATAAACCAAAACGGAGTTACTGAAATGAAAGGTTTTCTCTTTCCACTAACACACAAAAGTATATACATTTATACCGGTTCCGGTGATCAAACCATCGTCAGTAACAATAAGTTTTTTTTTTAATGAGTTTTCACGATTTCATCGCGAGTGATTTAGTTTGTATATACCTACTGTATCCCATATCCCATATTATGTAGGTCCCTTCTTAATATACATACATAACCTTGGTAGATAGGTACCTACGTAGACCTACATAAGATATTATACAAAAGCAGTTCCACACAATTCGGCTAACGAGGGAATAATAACTTGGCAAGCGCTGAAGAGGCAATCAAGATTGAAATTAAAGTTTTAGTTGGGAAGCGTTGCCTCAACTATCGCCTACCTAATCGACTGCTAAAGTCTCCTGCCTGCAATGACTGACTCGCCGTGTTGACTTACCCAACGCATGCGGCATGACAAGAGTGAATAGCTCGAGAGACGGAAAGCAACCATTCTCTCGGTTGACCACTATAAGATGAACCTAGCGCATAACCAATGTCGCCATCAGCTTGGAAATGGAGAATGGAGATGATGGAAAATGGAGAGGTCGCCTAAAATAGTCTCTCTTTACCTTTCATCCCAGCAGCCAACTTTCTTAATAGATCAGCAGACAATATGTCGAATATTTCAATCCAAAGGATTCAGCTTTTCACAACTTGGTAAAAGTCGAGACCTGCGTTCAACAATCAAGAGTTGCAGTCGTAAATATAGTGAGTCGACCGCCATAATCAACAATAATATCTTTTTCCAAAACTCAAGAGCTTCGCCACATTTGTCAAGGATAGGTAAAGAACTGAAAATAAATATAAAAACGCTGCAAATCCCTGCACAACGGTTTATTATTTTGAACAGAATATCCTTCTGTTACAGATCACAGCTCTCTATATAGATAACCCGTCTATATAATATGTACTATTCTATACATATTATGTAGCTCGTAGACCCTCCGTAGGTTAGTACCTTACCCCGTACTCGTTACTAGGTACCTACCTAAATCATGAGTTAAATGTTGCTAAAATAATTCTTTCGATGACAAACAGTAACTAAAATGGCAAAAAGAAACGCAAATAATGAAGTTCTGAAGGGAAATTGTTGATGTCGAGTGAAATAGATGCCCCTTCTGTGTAGATCACTGTTTTCTGTGGTCAGTTCCTACCCTCGTGGTCAAGGATAATGAACCGTTGTGTAATAACTTGCCCATCAATAATACTTCAACGGTTCTTCAAGTTGCAAAAATACCGATCAACAAAATCCAGTCCCTTCTGGGTAGATGAACCGTTGTTTAATAATTTACCGTTGTGTAATAATTTACCGTTGTGAATGATTTACCGTTATCTAATTATTTAACGTTGTGTAATAATTTGCCGTTGTGTAATAATTGACCATTGTGTAATACTTTACCCATCAATAATACTTCAAAGTTTGTTCAAGTTTCAGAAGTACCTACCAACAAAATCCAATAGTCCATCACTTATCAAATGAAATGATATCGCAGAAAAACCAACTCGACTTCATACAGCCACCCTTGATTTTAATCAGGTGCTCCCTAGTGATGATATCCGGGCCGGATTTATACCGTTTGATTCACGATCGTGTTGACGAAGCTTTTTGGTGCACACGAACGGCTGGACGTACGGGGGTATGACGCTCGCACCCGTCGGGCCAAAACGGAGGTCTACCCAGTCGCACCCGAGAGGAAGTCATTTCGCGGAGACCCACCCGCACCCATACGTGGATCAAAGTTGAGT
This sequence comes from Leptopterna dolabrata, assembly GCA_954871275.1. Taxonomy (NCBI): domain Eukaryota; kingdom Metazoa; phylum Arthropoda; class Insecta; order Hemiptera; family Miridae; genus Leptopterna; species Leptopterna dolabrata. Next base: position 127,739,253 of record OX940974.1, on the reverse strand, counting down.
TGGCCCGTTCGCACCCATTATTGGTCAAAAATTGAAAAGGGGTACTCGAGACAGAGTATCACTCTGCACCGATTACGAGTCTCATTACGAGGCTCCATGAGTTGACCTTCAAACTCTCGCATCAATAACACTGATAGTGGAAAGTCGTCTGCCGAATCTGCGCTCGACCTTCAGTAGGTATATTGATCATGAGTGCGGTTGTTGTTCCCGGTGGGTCTCAACGAGGGGGAAAAGTGATTTTCTACGAATATCAACCCCAGGAACAATTCAAATTCGTGTTTCAAAAGCCGCTGTCGGTAGGAGAAAGATTCGTATGTGCGGGAAGAGAAAAATATCAATGTAAAGCCTAGGTACCTAAAATGTTTGGGGGACATCGTGAGCAACCTCCTCGTGGGGTCCTCTGGGTAACGCCAATAGCTCACAAATAGCGGGTGCGAGTGAGGGATGGGGTGCGAGTGGACCTCCTCTATTTTGCTCAAGGGCGGGTGCGAGTAGGATCCCTTAAACACCCTCGGGTGCGAGTAGGCGGACCCCCGGACGTACAATGCTCCAGGTGGTCTCAAAAAATTGCTTAGCTCAAGAAAAATTTAATAGCGTAATAAAAACGCTGTAAAGTCCTTGTCACATGGGTTTATTATTCTATTGAACATACCTACAGAAACGTTGGCTGTTCATTTATTGTTTCCTTCCACCAGTTTTGGCCCCCAAAAACGCGAATGAGGCTTGGCTTTTCCTTTCAACAGGTTATTTTTGATCACTGGTAGTACCATTTGTCTTGATTCACCTGTTGACACTACTTCTAGTGTTACTATACAAATGTATGGAGATTTCAGACAATTTCCCATGTTTTTTAATCATGCGAAATGAATTTCGGGAGCTTAACCTTCGTTACAATCTCAATTCTTCATTCTCCGGTCAAAATCAATCTAATGTTCGGTCTTTTCGCCCTAAAAAACATGGAAAACGATACCTCACAATCTCGTGTTCACTAAAACCTCAAAAATCCCTCGAAAACTCCTATTTTTCTCCCATATCACCCCTGCGTGTATGCCGATCGGGCTGCCGTGTTTCGGAGCACAACTAGAACCCAAATGTGTTCTCAAATGGGGACCCGAACTGTGTGCGGAAAAACGACGGTTTTAGACAAAAATTTAACGTAAATTTAAGGCTGAAACTTCCTTACAACCTCAATTTTCCACTCTTTGGTCAAAATCGACTTCATATTCTGTCTTTTCCTCCCAAACACATGGAAAACAATACCTCAAAAGCTCATGTTACTAACGTGTTACTAAAACACAAAAAGTACATATTTTTATACGCATTTTCACTCATAACACCCCTGGGTATATTCCGATCGGGCTGCAAAGTTTCGGGACACAACTAGAGCCTAAATGGAAACTGTGTGCAAATGAACGATTTATTTAGACCGAAAATGAAGTAGTTATGCATGATACGGGGGACGACGTACAACGGAAGATGGACGGACATTGCATTTTGGTTTATTATTCTGTGAATAATACACCTATGTATTCGTTCAGCAACAAATTTTTATAACACCCCCTCAAACTTTCTTCTTTTCCGTTTCAAGGTGCTTAGATTCCAAAAATGCAATGTCCGTCCGCCGTCAGCCGTACGCCGTACGCCGTATCACGTGTACCGGCTTCATTTTGGGTCTAAAAAAGTCGTTCTTTCGCACACATGCTCCATTTGGGCCCTAGTTGTGTCCCAAAACTTTTCAGCCCGATCGGAATATACCCAGGGTTGTTATGAGTGAAAATGTGAGTAGAATAGGTACTTTTGGTTTTATTATTCTGTGAATAATACACCTATGTATTCGCTCAGCAAAAAATTTTTATAACACCCCCTCAAAATTTTTTCTTTTCCGTTTCAAGGTGCGTAGATTCCAAAAATGCAATGTCCGTCCGCCGTCCGCCGTCCGCCGTCCACCGTCCGCCGTCCGCCGTCCGCCGTCCACCGTCCGCCGTACGCCGTACGCCGTCCGCCGTATCACGTGTACAGGCTTCATTTTCGGTCTAAAAAAATCGTTCTATCGCACACATGCTCCATTTGGGCCCTAGTTGTGTCCCGAAACTTTTCAGCCCGATCGGAATATACCCAGGGGTGTTATGAGTGAAAATGTGTGTAAAAATAGGTACTTTTTGCGTTTTAGCAACATGTTGGTAACATGAGCTTTTAAGGTATCGTTTTTCATGTTTTTGGGGACGAGAAGACCGAATATGAAGTCGATTTTGACCAAAGAGTAGAAAATTGAGGTTCTACCAGATGTTCAGCTCCCGAAATTCATTTTTTATGAGTCAAAAACCTGGGAAATCGTCTGAAATCACCATCAATTTGTAGAATAACACTGGAAAAAGTGTCAACAGATGGATCAAGACGATTAAATGGTACTATTAATGAATGATTATTAAAAAAAAAAAGGAGCGTACCTTATTCGTGTTTTGGGGGCCAAAATTGGTGGAAACAATCACAAATAGCTATTCGAATCATTTCACGTGAAAGAAACAATAAAATGAACAGCCAACATCTCTGTAGGTATGTCCAATAGAATAATAAACCCATGTGACAAGGACTTTGCAGCGTTTTGCGTTTTAGCAACATGTTGGTAACATGAGCTTCTGAGATATCTTTTTCCATGTTTTTGGGGACGAGAAGACCGAATATGAAGTAGATTTTGACCAAAGAGTGGAAAATTGAGTTCTACCAAATGTTCAGCTCCCAAAATTGATTTTTTATTAGTCAAAAACCTGGGAAATCGTCTGAAATCACCATCAGTTTGTATAATAGCACTGGAAAAAGTGTCAACACATCAAGACGATTAAATGGCACTACCAATGATCAAAGATAGTTAAAAAAAAAAAGGAGCGTAGGTACCTAATTTGTGTTTTAGGGGCCAAAATTAATGGAAATCATCAGAAATAGCTATTTCGATTATTGCGCATGAAAGAAACAATAAAAGAACAGCCAAAATTTCTGTAGGTATGTCCAATAGAATAATAAACCAATGTGACAAGGACTTTGCAGCGTTTTTGGAATCTACGCACCTTGAAACGTAAAAGAACAATTATTTTTGAGGGGGTGTAATAAAAATTTTTTGCTGAGCGAATACATAGGTGTCTTATTCACGGAATAATAAACCAAAACCATACCCTTCATCGAAAGTCTTCCTGCTACAGCGTTCTTAAAATTTCAACCCCTATTTTTAACCCCTTACAGACAGTAACGCCGAGCTTCAAGGACCAACTAGACCCCGAACGGAACCTATAACCCGATTTCATCAGTTTTTTCATGGTAACTAAGAACGGCGTATGGTGTACGGCGGACAGACAGAAAATTTTTCATTGCATTTTCGGATTCTACATACCTAAACGTAAACCATCAAATTTTGAGGGGGGGTAAGAGTTTTTTTTTTTTCATACTTGATTCCAATGGTTCATTACTGAAAATAACCCAAAAATAGCTATTTCTGATGGTTTCCACTAATTTTAGCCCCCAAAACACAAAATAGGTACGCTCTTTTTTTTTCAAATGATCTTTGGTCGTTAGTAGTGCCATTTAATCATCTTGATTCACGTGTTGACACTTTTTCTAGTACTACCTATTATACAAACTGATGGTGATTTCAGACGATTACCCACGACCTCAATCTTCCACTCTTTGGTCAAAATTGGCTTCATAATATTCGGTCTTCTCGTCCCCAAAAACATGGAAAACGATATCTCAAAAGCTCATGTTACTGACATGTTACTAAAACACAAAAAGTACCTATTTTTATACACATTTTCACTCATAACACCCCTGGGTATATTCCGATCGGGCTGCAAAGTTTGAAGGGGGGGGGGTTGCATGTGTACGAAGGAACGACTTTTTTAGACCGAAAATGAAGTAGTTATATGCGTGATACACGGACATTGCATTTTTGGAATCTACGCACCTTGAAACGGAAAAGAAAAAATTTTGAGGGGGTGTTATAGAAATTTTTTGCTGAGCGAATACATAGGTGTATTATTCACAGAATAATAAACCAAAACAATAAAGAACAGCCAACTTCCTGTAGGTGTGTTCAGTAGAATAATAAAACCATGTGACAAGGACTTTGCAGCGTTTTTTTTCTTCATATACTGAATTATATTTTCAGGCTCGAGTCACCATTCAATACAAAGTGGTTCATAGCTACATACGAGTATATATGCATTTTCGGAGATATTCGCCAAATTAACCGATGTATAGCGTTGATTAGTCCCAAAAAGTCAAATGTAACCCCAAATTATATGACAACTACAGGAAGTGTTTATGGATATTGATCTTTTCCGTCTCAACAACATCCTTCAATTGTTCCGACGAATTTAGGTCGGTTTAAGGTAATTTGTAGCCGTTTTCGCCGACTTACAGATATTTCGTCACACAAGAAGTTAATTTTGACCCACATTTTACCCTTAAATTTGCCCATCTTTCAACTTATCCTCATGTTAGCTTGCACAACATTTTGGAAGTGTCGAAGTTTTGAAGGAGACCAGGGCAACGTAGTTTCTGAAAACCAGGACAGTGGGCAGCAAAGTTTTGATGAATGGACAATGTCTGCATTTAGCAGGAGGTTCTCAGTTCGACCTGTTTCTATGTTTTTTCTCAACAGTTTACCTATGATGTGAGATAGACTATAATAGCGTTGAATCGGGAAAATAGGCCTCCTTCATATCATGGAAGGCTTTCAAACGTTGGGATTTCAAAAAAACGCTGCAAAGTCCTTGTCACATGGGTTTATTATTCTATTGGACATACCTACAGAAACGTTGGCTGTTTATTTATTGTTTCTTTCATATAAAATAATTTAAATAGCTATTTCTGGTGGTTTCCACCAATTTTGGCCCCCAAAACACGAATTAGGTACGCTCCTTTTTTTTTTTCAAATTATCTTTGATCATTGATAGTACCATTTAATCGTCTTGATCCACCTCTTGATACTTTATCTAGTGTTATTCTACAAATTGATGGTGATTTCAGACGATTTTCCAGGTTTTTGACTTATAAAAAATGAATTTTGGGAGCTGAACATCTGGTACAACCTCAATTTTCCACTCTTTGGTCAAAATCGACTTCATATTCGGTCTTCTCGTCCCCAAAAACATGAAAAACGATACCTCGAAAGCTAATTTTACCAACATGTTGCTAAAACGCAAAAAGTACCTATTTTTACACACATTTTCACTCATAACACCCCTGGGTATATTCCGATCGGGGTGAAAAGTTTCGGGACACAAATAGGGCCCAAATAGAGCATGTGTGCGAAAGAGCTAATTTTTTAGACCAAAAATGAAGCCTGTACACGTGATACGGCGGACGGCGTACGGCGGACGGCGTACGGCGGACGGCGTACGGCGGACGGACATTGCATTTTTTGAATCTACGCACCTTGAAACGGAAAAGAAAAAATTTTGAGGGGGTGTTATGAAAATTTTTTGCTGAGCGAATACATAGGTGTATTATTCACAGAATAATAAACCAAAAGAGGTGGGGAAATGGGGCCCTGCTGTCGCTTGTGACGTTGTACGAATACGCGTTCTGATTGGCTGGCCGGTGGCAGCAGACGGGAGATGGCCTATTGACGCGTTATATTCGTGTGACGTAAGCAAGCGTCTTTTCCGAATTGTCTTTTTCTTTTACGTGCTTTTCTTCACCTGTAAAGCAACTTTTCCCTAAACGTTACTACTTTTCAAATACGTATAGGAATATGAATAGTTACAGGAATCAGTAACAAAAGCGTTCTTTGCGGATATATGATAACTGCCCATTTTCAGTGGAGGTGATGTAAGAGCAATACCGTATATACACTTCTGGCAGGTTTTCAGTTTAAAATAAACTTGTATAACAAATATGAAATCGATTCAACGTTTGGGGAGCTCAAAATGTATGACCATCCTATGCAAACGGCAATTTTGGAAGAAAAAAACAATCTATGCAACATTGTGAGTAGCTCATTAGTTCTAAACCACCTGTGCAAAGCCATTTTAATCAATCTGAAAACAAAAATAATGTTAAAATAGAAAAACTTGTTGGAATATAGGTACGTTGAATGAATAAATGTATGGCATCGTCTGACTCGTGATCAGTAATATCCTATAAGACCTTAAGGTATTGCAATTCATTCTTAAGCCACGCTGGGCGTATGCAAGTCATAGATCATCATATTGCCTCAAAACCACGTACCGCCATTGTAACTGCGGTGAAATTTATGAGTAAGGTAAACGTCAGCTCCCAACATTTTAACCGAAATCGGACGAGGCAGGCATAACCTATCGATGTTTATTGGGGTTTTTTTTTTCCATTCCTAAATACTAAATATTCAACTAAAATCCGTATTTTGATGATTCCGTATGCCCCAACATTTACTGGTGTCATTACTTTGAAAGGTTTTGATTTGAAAGGTTTGAAAGGGTTGATTCATTGGACCCCACTAAAGCCGAACCTCGATATTGATGATCACGGTGTTTCAGATAGAGGCACCGTCGTCCCAAGGCTGAAGCAAATCTCAAACTGATAGAAAATTCGTTCTCCCAAGCAGCCGCTCAAGACAAATGTAGCACAATATCGAGCCCCTAATGATAAATTCGCGACCTAATGATAAATATCAGTATCAAACGTGGGATGGACTACTGATCTAATTCCCCACCCTATTATGGTGACTAAGGAGTCATTATGGCGATGGTCCAAATTCATATGAGAGGTATGATTTATAACAGTGGGCTCAAAGGCTCTGAAAAAATTATAATGGGCATACAAATTGAAAGAAAATCGAGAACCATCATCATGGAAGTCTCGGTGGAGGCAGCTCAACCAACTCGAAAGTTAGGGACTGCAACGATGGTCCCTGTTGCCAGTTGAACACCCGGGAAACGATTTCTTCAACGATTTTATGAAACAAAGGGATCTTGGTTACAAGTAGAAGGTCACTGACTGCATTGAGGACACTCATCTCATTTAGGAACTAAGACCACCGATGATATTTTAAAACATTTTAGGAAAGGAATCTCAGGGTAACACACATTCATCTAATGAGTCAGCAGTTGTACGACCCATCGATATAGACCTAGTTAGAATTAGTTCTATATCGATTGTACGACCAATGAGGAAACCGATTCTATCATCAGAGAACTGAACATCGGAAAATCCTGACTGGAATACATCAATTGTAAAATCATATCGACGGTTCCCGCTCAAAACGACGCCGGAACGGCATTGGACATTCAGCTAGGCCTGATGTAACCAGACCTAGGTCCTGTGTGCAGTTGTGGACATACTTTGAATTTCACCTACTTTCATGCTTGCCTAACCTGAGTTTTACGGCATCTTGATTTGGTGAATCTTACTCGCAAGAAAGAAACTGATTCTTACAATTTCGTACTTATCTTGGCAACAGTTTCATAGTTGTAAACGCTCTGCAGCCTAGCATCACGAGGTAAGATTGGGAAGTGCGTCATATGGTTCGCAAAGTTCGACTTCAACAAGGCGTCTGCTTACCTCTATCACTGATAAAGTGATGACATACCGACGGATCATTAATGAAATACTAAATAGGAAGCATGAATCTGAACGTAATGAGTCGAGGAAGAAGGTGAAAGCCGAGAGCATTCAAGAAACCAACTCGGCTTGAGTTTGATAAACTTTTTAAATATCTATCTATTCCATGGACATGCAGCGAGGAGCATGGAGAATTTCGAGACCAGGGATGACAAGTTTGAAGGGAGAAACTGCACGTGCGGTACTTCGGGGTCAGCTGTGTTGCTCTTGAACATGTGGTAATATCAATCTGTCAAGTAACCAGAGGGTATTCGCAACTACGTAGATGCAAAACGCAAAATAGTGAGGGGCCGGCGCGGCAACTTTAGCACGCCCCTTGACCTCGGGAACCTTCAACCAGCTCGGAATAGTATAAAGAGGTCCACGCGGGAATTATATGACGTGTGGGATACGAACCCAGCAGCCCTGCTGGCGCTTGTCGCTCCGGAAGGTCAGCCAACGGTCCTATGGGTCCCAACCAGGCTACTAGGATGAAGCCAACGACTACTAGCAAGAAGTGCAAATTGATAACGAATCAAGAAGTCGAACAAACTCCATTGAAATATTGACATGAAAAGGTGTCGACAAAGCCATTATAACATTTTTTTAAAAGAAAAGACGCTATTGTAATGGGGATAGTAAAAGACGAAATTGTCCATGTAAAGTAAAAGACGAAAATCCATCCCTGGATTTTGACAATTTCAATATATTTTGTAAATGAATGAAGCCCGTTGAAATAAATAGTGTGAGATGGTTAAGGATGGATCTATAACGCCTAATTTTCCTTTCAGCAGCCTTATTTTAATTTCCATTATAAATTCATCAAAAGAGTATCTAGAATAACTGATGGAATAACGTTGTTTCTGCGACATCTAAGACCCTTACTTTTTCTTGAAATACCCATTTATGAAGTTCGAATTTCCATTTGTTGCTGAATGAATCTGGAGACACCAGGGATGTGAGATGCCACCAGGGATAGGCTTCCTCAGCCGTGTTGACCGTTGAGATAAATGGTGTAGTGAGATTGCTGGGGATTTTGGCCGATCCTCAACAATCTCAATACACTAAATATATAAATGTACGTACATGGCTAGTTTATGCATAACGTTTTGCGAATAATTCAAATCTGCAATAGAAAGTTGAGGTCTTCATTCTAAAAAATAGTTAGTGTGGGTTTACTTACGTTTTGCGCATGCAAACGTGTGCAAATCAATTTTTTGCCAAAACTGATTTCAATCAAATTGATTTCTACCAGTGGACTCGTTTGGGGGTATTCTCGCGATTCTGACGGTTATAGCGGTGAAAAGTAAACTTGAAATAATTTTTTTCAAATCGGTAGATACCGATGCATCTAGTTTTTCGACATCTCCAAAGGCAGGAGAAAATTATTGGATATTCCGAGGAAAAATTTGTGACTTCCGTTATCCCCTGTATTATTGGCATCAACTCCAGTTCCAGAGATATTGTTGTGAATTTACCCGATTTAACATGATGCTCGTGAGAAAAATAGTAATTTTTTCCATACATTCATATACAGTAGAAGTCGCTTTGGAGAAAGGCGGTTAAAGGACTAAGCCGGGTATAAGGATAGAAACGGTCAGGTCCCGATCGGCTGTATGTAAACACACAGTGAATTGGCCTGTTATAGTGATCAAACGGTCGGTTATAGTGATAATTTTTTGAGTTTTTGGGTGTTAAAAGTCGGCAAAATAGGTCAAAATGGCTGAAATCTCCCAAAAATGGTATATCTTCACCAAAAATGGTACCTACTGAACGACGATCCAAAACAGAAGATAACTACCTATCGGTTTTAATGAAGATTTCCTCGAAAAAAGTAATTAATCAAAATTAGGTCAATGCTGGGGGTCGCAATTCGCCAATATCGGTTATATAATTATACAGTAGAAGTCGCTTATAGAGATTGGTCGCGTGTAGTGATTGTTTCCAGTCGGTCCCAATTCGATCACCATAAGCGACTTCTACTATATGTTGAGCATACATTAGGCCGCTAGAAAGTAATGCGATGGATAATAGGACCGCTATTTATACGAATCTGACGCACTCAGTTGGTCTGTTCGTTTTTCCTCTCCTGTAAAGTAGCGTTTAAGAGTTGTTGCCTCTCGCCCACCGTCGATATGTGATTTCCATACAATGAATTAACGGAGTTACTATTTGACCATTTTTTTCGAGATGGCTTACTATGGGACATGAGGTGGGTGTGTAATGTTGGGGAGATGAGTAGTGCGGTACCATCCTATATCCACGAAAAATCCACACCACCGATTACGTATCAAACTTGGGCAAAGACGAAGTTTCGAAATGAGAGAACAAAAATCTATTCATACGCAGATCATAGACTCCACCCGTTTCATTCAAATCGAACCACCAAGATGGATAACAATAAATTATTACACACAACATGACATGATACCTACCCAGACCTATACAACGCTCGCAGTCTAATTTTTTTTCTCGAAATTCCAATGGCCGATGACCATTTAGCATTCCAAATTGTTTGTACCCTCTAGAGCCCCTCATATTTCATTTTCACAGGACTATACTGATATAGTACACAGCCCGACCACTTTCCCTCTCTCCGGTTTTGCGTTCCAGATTATTTATATCAGGTTGGTCTGAACTCAACACAAATTTGATATAATTCAGATGATTCGTATAGCCATGTTGTACGAACAAAAAATACTCTCGTAAATGCAGTCAGGCAGAATAAGAATAATGACCGATGATAAGGAAAAATCACAGTCACTGTGATATACGTTAGTATACAATTTCTGAGTACACCTTTTACGCCTACATTTAATGTCTCTTGAATGTTAATACGCTTCTCTGAACTATCCCCATCACTAAAACTATAAATTATTACGAGAATTTTGGTTCAGGAAGGTGGCCTTCAACTTTGGAAATCAGGCAAAATTCAGGGGATACATTGTTTCACGTTCAAGTGGTCATTCGTAATTGCATTTTTTTCCAATTCAACTTTCCATTTTATCTACAGAACGCTTCACGAACTTTCCCCATTGAGAAAAGTCGTTTGAGATAGAAAAATTTCATCACTTTGACCAAACGTGTTCCAAGAGAACGGACTGCAGTCATTGATGTGAGAAGTTGGATTTCTTTTCAAGGGTGAGAGGCGGTTGTCAGAAGTTCGTATATGGGGGTCTGTTAGTTTAACACTTCTACTGTAGGAGTCTGGAGATCGTTCTTTGAGATTCAAATTTGGCTCCCACTGGTATGTATGTAGTCGATGCTAATATGTGTAAAGAGGGGATGAGAGAGGTCCTGCACCCAGGAACTACCGGAGGGCGACGTTTTCGAATAGCCTTTGCATCGAGTCCCCAACAGTATATTTATGTGGAATCCATAGTCAACTTTTCGACGTAACAAAAGTTTGAATAGAGCTTCTTACATTCAGAGTGGTTTCCCCATCTTGACCCTTCCATGCACGGCTATATACCTCATCATAATATAACTATTATCCCATAATGCCTAGTTCAACGGTTGTCTTACAGAGGCACTGCGGTAATCTTTGCGTTGCCAATATTTCAACTGTTTCTGTCAACTAGCAACAATTGAGCTAACCACGGTAATATTGTGCGAACCTCCTCACAATATGTAGGTCCGAGACAATGGCAAACCTTTGTAGATAGCGAAAATCTTTCTGAACGGAGCCCGTGAAATCGCAAAATCGAAGAGGTTTTCACGGTGGTATGGAAGTCTTCCAGATCATTTCGTGGAATTCAAGGCTGCTCTCATGTGTTAAAAGGATGATAACTTTTCTATCACTGGCCGCCACTTCAGTTCCTTTCCCCTTGTAGGTGGCCTATTGTCATCATCACATTGTGCATTTGTAACAGCATTCATTCTTGTATTGTGAGGCCTCCTCTTGAGCAGATAGGATTGTATTCCAGAATGAATATCGATCGAGATGAGCTGTATGTGACTGTGACTGCTTGACCTTCACTAGGGATACACCGCGACACTAGACCTAGCACTGTACTTTGATAAATTGTAAAATGACATAGACTTCCCCCATATATGGGGGTGTTTTTCGTGCCAATCACTGTAAAGATGACTCGAATACTGACAAACTTAAGTTATGACTTTATAAGAAGGGCCTTCCTAAGTCTAGGTATAGTTGTATCTTCTTTTAGGACCGATTTCTTAGAAACCGTATGACCTAGGATCCCAAGTTTTGTTAGGTTTTTTATATCGGGATCTACTGTGTTCAGTTTTTTTCATAAACAAATAATAATTAACTTATACTTTTTATGCCCATTCCCCCGAACACCCGTTCGTCTTCCCGTTTTCCTGAGATTTAGGCCACTAATAGTTGAGGTGGATGAAAAAAACTCAATGTATAGTGTAACTATTCCTCAGCAAAACAATACAAAACTGAGCTCGATCGGATCAATAGTTTTGGAGAAACTGTGATTTATGTGTATAAAAACGTAGTTTCGAGAAATGGAGGTAAACGTCAAAGTTCCGCGCGGCTTCGGCTTCGCTCCAGTACCTCTACAGTCTCTGGAAGGCTTCTCAACAAGTAGATGAATATTTGTACCTCTCTATTCGTGTACCTAATAACAAAACGGTTTTTTTTAAATCGGAAAGGGTGACAATAAAGTTTGCGTTCATTTCTCTTCCCACTCCCAACCCTTAATCTATATACATAGTACATTACCAAAATTAAAGTAACAGTCATTTCAGGCTGGAGGTTTTCTTCCGACTGCACTGCCAGCACATATAGTTATACATCCGCCCATAAATAGTCGAAAAAATCGCTGTAATGAGTTCCAGTTTTGAAGGTACCTACGTGCGGGGTTGGTCCACTGATGATCCCAGATAAATTTGATCGGATTTCATAAGGTCCGATTTCAAGTTTGATGACGCATGCTGGAACGCGTTCAGGTTTGAACGAAGTTTACACCATCGCAGTAGGTATTACGATTAGGGTTGACGATATTTTTCATAAACGTGCGACTCAAGTCCGGGCCGAGCCAAGCAAGGGCCCCGTAGTGCACTAGTTTATTCATTTCAGAGGAGCACCCAGAACGCTTGTCAAGACGATCATTATTCGTTCTGCCTGTACGATGATAAATTCTCATGGGTTTACGATTTAGCGTTCTAATGAAAAGGTTAAGCACCATCCATTGAACTGGTGAGGGTTCATGTTAGTCAGTCACGTTGACTTATTGAAGAGTTTCTGGATTCGGTATTTCACGGTTTTCCATCCTGGGGAGAACTAATATAGGAGAATGCCTCCGGAGACCACGAATTTCAGTTCCGTTCAACTCAGATTTTTGGGGGCATGACATTAATTGGGCTAGAACCTTGATCTTTTTGACTGCCTTTAACCCACCGCAGTTCCCTTCACTTGATTATAGGTTGAGGGAGTATTGCTGTGTTCTTAGAAATCTTGTTTTATACTCAACTGTTTACTGAAGCAAATGCTTATTAAGTGACATCAAAAGGTTACATATCTCATAAATATAAATACATACATACGTTATAAATTTCCACCAAGAACGATGTGATTTCAGTATGTTGGTTATAGAAAACATTGAGTATCAAAACATTGGACCACATCGACATACAGGTGGACCAACTCAGATGTACAGAGATCCCAAAGATACTACTCATTAGTTGTGTGAGTAATAAAACTAATATTCCATAGGAGTAAATCTCATTTCGGTAGGGACAATTTTAGTAAATGGAACATTGTCTAACCAGTGTCGCATAACTTACCATCCCGCATTCCTGGTTCGACCTAATTATTTGAATCCAACCAACCTAGAGTAGAAATCAAAGTCTAACTACACTGAGACAGTCTGAAGTTGATTTCATTCTGTATGTATAATGACTGTTATCCGCTGTTAGGTACCTTGTTCTTTCACATTAGGCTCCCAATTTTCGGTTGGGACTACAGTTGTTTCGATGTTGTGACATCAGTTTATGTGGCGAAACAACCCCCTTTCACTGCGCTATCGAGTGGACGGTAACGATACTACCCGATGTTGATACAGTCTCTATTTATGCTTTGCGTCACCTAGCTGGTGACCTACATGATTTGAGTATTCGTCAATTTCGGCTGAACTCATGCGATTTCTGTAGCCTTTATTTTGAAATTATGCCCATCAAGAGCCTTGGTCATCGAAAGGTATAGGTACCATGTTCACGAATGAACGGAAGCTAAGTATGTATGACCAAGGTATCACGTACTGACCATTACCTAACTGCCATCCATATTCTAGCCCAATCTGTCAAACCATTCATGAGTTATTGGTTGTTTGAACCAGAATATATATTTTGGAACGTATAGGCTCATCTGTGAACATTGTGTATGAGGGTCCTCTAGACAAGCATTTTTACTCGCTAAGCCTCTACCTATTTCATCGATATCGATTCAGAAAGTCGATACGTACTTATAGTAGGTATCTATATTTTCAAAACCATCTAGGTCGGGGCATTGCTCTTCTTTCTTTCCACGGCAGGAAGGTCCTCTAGAAAACCTGGGCCACCTCCTTGAGGTTTCATAATATTTAATATTTTTCAGGAGCAACCCCCAACCTGGAAGACCAGTTTTCTGACAATTTTTTTGAGATTTTCCAACAAGAAAGAAGGATATGGATCCATACAAATATATACACTACAAAAATAGCTTGCTACAAAAATATACTTGTAAACTTGTAAACTTTATTTACTTATCACTAAATATCACAAAATAATACTGAAATCCCGCCTTTGATTGAAATATAATATGCTAACTACTAGGGAACTAAATTACAGCCCTTTATACTTACAATAACTAGGAACAATAAAATATTATGAAAACATAGAGTACCTAGATGAGGAAGATAATAAGGAAGTAAAAAGTGAGAGATCAGTAGAATATACTCATGGTTTTGCAGATTTACTATCGAACTGCTTCAGATATCTATTTCAATGAACAAGAAAACTGGGGGGGAAAAAAATGAAATAATGCAAATCTACTTCAGAATAGGTATTCTTTAGTTTTTGCACAGATTCATCAACCTGGAAATTCTTACGCTGATTTCGGGCCGCTTATGTTACAGTTTTGTAATATACAATAATATACAGACTTACCCCGTAACTTGGGGGTACATACGCTGGCGAATGAACCAAAACGCGCCAAGAGTGAAGAAGAAAAAATTCTAACAGGCCGAGAAGGAATATGGAGTGAGGGGGGGGGGGGGGGGGGTAGGAGATGAGTTGCTATACAAATAAACAGGAAGGAACTTTACCCCAGCGCAGCGAAAATCCTCCATCTAAATATATATACTCATCATCTAAGCAATATCTTCTCCTAGAACCTTTCAGTCTCTCCCGTTTAATGAAGTGATTGGTAACAAGATAAACCTGCGAAATCAAAATGCCGTTGATCCTTTACAAGAAAGTTGACTGGAAAGGTGTTTTCTTTCTCAGATAGACGTGTTTCTTAAAGCAATGAGGTCTTAATATCCAGGGGTTTTCAACCAACAAACGTTCTTATATATGGAGGTCATTTGCTAGTAAGTTGAAAATATAGTATTCTACTTTCTTGCTGCATAATTTAACCCACCGCCATCCACAACTGAGGCTGTTGAAAAAGAAAAAAACGCTGCAAAGTCCTTGTCACATGGGTTTATTATTATATTGGACACACCTACAGAAAGGTTGGCTGTTCATTAATTGTTTCTTTCATGCGTAATAATCGAAATAGCTACTTCTGATGGTTTCGATTAATTTTGGCCCCCAAAACACAAATTAGGTACGCTCTTTTTTTCTTTTTTTTTTTAAACTATCTTTGATCATTGGTAGTGCAATTTAATCGTCCTGAACCACGTCTTGACACTTTTTCCAGTGTTATTATATAAACTGATGGTGATTTCAGACGATTTCCCAGGTTTTTCACTCATAAAAAATCAATTCTGGGAGCTGAACATTTGGTAGAACTCAATTTTCCACTCTTTGGTCAAAATCGACTTCATATTCGGTCTTCTCGTCCCCAAAAACATAGAAAACGATATCTCAGAAGCTCATGTTACCAATATGTTGCTAAAACGTAAAAAGTACCTATTTTTACACACATTTTCACTCATAACACCCCTGGGTATATTCCGATCGGGCTGAAAAGTTTCGGGACACAACTAGGGCCCAAATGGAGCATGTGTGCGAAAGAACGATTTTTTTAGACCGAAAATGAAGCCTGTACACGTGATACGGCGGACGGCGTACGGCGCACGGCGGACGGCGGACGGCGGACGGCGTACGGCGGACGGCGTACGGCGGACGGACATTGCATTTTTGGAATCTATGCACCTTGAAACGTAAAAGAAAAAAGTTTGAGGGGGTGTTATAAAAATTTTTTGCTGAGCGAATACATAGGTGTATTATTCACAGAATAATAAACCAAAAACAAATAGGCAGAATGAATCAAACTATTTGTACGTATAGGGTGAATCAAATCAGCCACTTTTTTATAATTTTCTGTTGATACTAGGAAGACAAGGTCTTGATGAGATACACATCTAAAATGCCGACGGTATTTTTGGTTTATTATTCTGTGAATAATACACCTATGTATTCGCTCAGCAAAAAATTTTTATAACACCCCCTCAAACTTTTGTCTTTTTCGTTTCAAGGTGCGTAGATTACAAAAATGCAATGTCCGTCCGCCGCGGCCGTACGCCGTCCGCCGTCCGCCGTATCACGTGTACAGGCTTCATTTTTGGTCTAAAAAAGTCGTTCTTTCGCACACATGCTCCATTTGGGCCCTAGTTGTGTCCCGAAACTTTTCAGCCCGATCGAAATATACCCACGGGTGTTATGAGTGAAAATGTGTGTAAAAATAGGTACTTTTTGCGTTTTAGCAACATGTTGGTAAGATGAGCTTCTGAGATATCTTTTAACATGTTTAATGTTTTAGGGCTGGGGGTCATTCTGTGAATTCCGACACGCAAATATGCAACGTTTTTCATTGGTTACTACACAGTTACTACCTTCTGTTGTAGCAACCATAAAGAATATCGCACTCGAAAGAAACAAGAGTCAATAGCTACGTTTTTCATTGGTTACTACACAGTTACTACCTTCTGTTGTAGCAACCATATGTTGATGGCGAGTTCTATAATAAGTACAGTAAATGCAACATTATACTTGTAGAGTTCAGTGAAATTGTGGCTTTCATTTTTTCTTGACATTAAAAAACTATATCTAATTTCTCCCTTGCGAGGGAAAAACATTAAACATGATTTAATGTTTTTCCCTCTCAAGGGAGAAATTTGTGTTTTGTTTTATGTTGACACTAAAAACTTAGTTTATAATTTCTATCTAGGGTCAATACATCTACTAAGTGGGTAGTTTGCTTAGAGCCCAGTCACTTGCTATGTGATTGCATCATTATTTAATTCTTTTATTTGTAACTTGGAATTCTATCCCGTATTCTCTAATAAATAAATAAATTTCCATGTTTTTCGGGACGAGAAGACCGAATATGAAGTCGATTTTGACCAAAGAGTGGAAAATTCAGTTCTACCAAATGTTCAGCTCCCAAAATTGATTTTTTATGAGTCAAAAACCTGGAAAATCGTCTGAAATCACCATCAGTTTAGATAATAGCACTGGAAAAAGTGTCAACACGTGGATCAAGAGGATTAAATGGCAATACCAATGATCAAAGATAGTTTTAAAAAAAAATAAAAAAATAAAATAACACGAGCGTAGGTACCTAATTTGTGTTTTAGGGGCCAAAATTAATGGAAACCATCAGAAATAGCTATTTCGATTATTACGCATGAAAGAAACAATAAATGAAAAGCCAACATTTCTGTAGGTATGTCCAGTAGAATAATAAACCCATGTGACAAGGACTTTGCAGCATTTTTTGAGTGGAGATCACGTAATAACATATGTTACTTATAAAGAGGTACCTAATTAATAGTAAAAGAAAAACGTCGAGACTAAAACATTTTTCTTATACCGAGGCAGAGAAAGTTGTAGCTTGTTTAGAGGTTTTTACTCCTCCAAAAAAATGCAAGGACGACAAAAATGATTCCATACGCAGAGGATTTTTTTAATACTGTTTGATTTTATTCCGTGGGTGATACGGAACTAGTGAAAGGGAGGCTACTCAATGGCAACGTAAAAACAAAAAGCTTACAGAACGACGCGCCGCTCGGTTCGCTTGAGAGGTGCAGAAGGTCATGGTGAATGCCGACTCTCTTTGAAATGTCGTGATGTGAAGATGTGCTGACGAAGGAGAATATAGACAGCCAAGATAGATTATGGAATTTCTCGGTAAGTGAGTAAATGGCAGTTGGGAATTCATGAACACCGTGTGAGTTGTATCTACCAAACAATTCTGGATAAAATGTGCGGATAGAGCTTATTTATTTAACGGGCCAAATATTACTGCAAGATTGATAAGAAAATGTAGTCAGAAGATTATAGATGTCGTACACAGGCCCAGATGTTACAACATCATCGATAGGCACGTCATATTTTCTGCTCTACCCACTGATGATAGTAATAATGGTTTTTGCTTCATCACTCCGGTGAAACCTTGTGTTCATGCAGGAATTGCAAAAGTTTCATGTCTCGGTTTGGGGTGGCGCGTTCTAAGATGCGGCCGTAGATGCTAAGGTCAGATTGTTCTGATTTTTTTATACCTACCTATGTTGTATATATAGGAGCACTATTAAAAATACTAAGTTTCTGACTCACCAGAGCACCGGCCGCACCGCTGTCACTGCAAAACGACGAAATATTTGACCTTATTCTAGTTTTGTTTCAAATTTTTAGCATGAAGGAATAGCTTGACAAAAAAAAATTCGTTCTATACTTCTTTAAAGTACAGTAAATTTGCCAGTAAATTAGAAACAAAAATATTTTCCCGTGGAATCTGAATTACAATTATTCAAATTTCGAGGAAATTTTCAAAATTTGCAAAGATTGTTAGTTTTAGCTAGTATTTGCGATTTTTCCCTGTGAAGCAATGGATTTTCAGAGCAAAGTTGATAGCGACTAGGTAACTTTAAAGTAGAGAAATTTAGCTTCGATATGTGTTATATGTTAAAGCTTTTAATATAAGGCAAGGCAGTTGAAAGGCTGCTCAATTGTTATCCTCAAAGGTAAGCGTAGCAGTCTGGGTAAGTGGGAAAAGAAATGTGTCGCAATGCCACATGCCCTAAAATCTACCTGCACTTTGACCTCTTTCGTTTTTATCCTCACTTTTACTTGAGTTGGTCTGTATTGGTACCACAAATTTGTGTCAAAGCACCTCATTGAACTGCTGTCAACTCTACGGTTCTCACCTCCAGTTACAATGACACCTTGGCCCTGACAACGTCGGCAATCCTACGTCCTGATTAACTGCAGATAGATAACAGTGCTTTTGTACAGTTTGTTTTTGGTTATGCCGAATATGTCCGCAATTGGGTTCAGGCACTAACTTTTAACGCTAAGAAAGGATGTATAGAGGCGAATATCAATATTGTAGAAGGAGCATAATGAAAAATAACTATAACGGATACTAGCGGATAGGAGTAGTTAGTATCCATGAACGGCGATTTTGAAGAATGAAGAGTTTACCGATCTATAAATTGCGTTCGTATAATTTTAATAGAAGTGTATGTATTACAAATGGCGACGGGGAAAAGTGAAATTAGTTATCTCGTATTTAATTTCATGCGCGAAAAAACCGAAGGCAAAGAATTTTGCAGAACTAAAGACAGCAGAATTGAGAAAATTATTCAGATTGAACACAAATATAACGTGTCTCTCATTATGAACTCGCCAAATTTAGGCAAAGAGTGGAACACGTGGAAACGGGCGTTCAAAATTTAGTCTGGCAAAAGGGGAAAATCGCTGTTAGCGAATGAACAACTTTTAAACTGCGCAGGAATTCCTGTTCAGGATGTTTATTACTATCTCCCCAAGAAGAGACGACGCCGACAACAGTTGTATCGTCAAGTTCCAAGGAAGAAGAAATTCTGGCCTACTACAAAGAAGATTATACGTTGATGGTTGAGGATCTATAGACAAATAATTCCTACCTAGAAAAAATGCTACTTTCGAGCGTTTTCGGCAACATGTGACTGGATCAAGGTAAGACGATGGCTAGTTATATAGCCTCGTTCGCGAAAGTCCAACATTGCGACGTTGGTAGTACCCTAGAGAAAGACTGAAAGCAAATAACCATGCCTTGCTGCTCTAATGAACTTCGAGATGAGCTTCTGAAAAACCTAAAATCACTGTCAACGAGATTTCAGACCTCGCAAAATCATGGAGGCTGTTTATTTCCAAATAAAAGCTCTTGAAAATAACGCGTCGTCAGCCCGAGCTGTGAACAAGGTAGGTACGAGAAAATTGCAGTAGCCCAAATACGCAGCTTCAAAATCTCACGATTCTCGAAAAAAAGAAAGACGCATTGTCGCGTTACCGATGTGGTTCTAAGGAGCTCTTGAAAAATGACTCTAATTGTCCAGCTCTTAAGGCCTGTTGCATGCGGTGCAAATTGAAAGGCAAAGAATTTTGCAGAACTAAAGATAGCAGAATTGAGAAAATTATTCAGGTTGAACACAAATAATGTAACGTGTCTTAGGATTCGTCTTCTCATTCGTCATGTTTTCGTATAAAACGGTGAGTCAAAAACTAAAATTGTTTGTGGTGATGGACGAGTCCCGAATCTAATGATTATAGACAGCACCCCACAGCTCCCCACCTCACGCACAGTTGCATGCGGATAACCTGGAATTTATTGAAAAGAAGAGGTGCTACCATAAAGAATGAATGCAAATACTCACCAACTTTCCCGAACTCGGACCATTACGGCCAAAAGAATTGTAGTGGGGCGCGTCACGGCTGATTTGGAGATAAATGGACGGGAGACAGTGGACAAAATATGCACAGTTAGTCAAGGTGGTGAAGCATTATTATCATGTAGAGCAGCTGAACGACTACAAGTAGGCTGAAGATCGGCTTGGAGGTCAACATGGTTCAATGTGAACTTAAAGCTATAGGGATAATCCCCTGACATCAAGTCGACATTCCACTAAAAGAAATGCAGAATCCTGTCCACCAGCCTTATCGCCGCATCCCATCATCACTTCGGAAGAACGTTGAATTCAAAATCGAAGATTTAGTTCAACGGGACACCATCTAATTAGTATATTTGTTTAGACTGAATCAAGCTCTGTGTCTGAGTCACTGAAATCATTCAGTTCGCGTTCATTCTAAAGAAAGTCCGAAGTGAGTAGGTGTACCTCCCGTGGTGGCAAACCAGGGGAGGCTTGCCTAATCCCGATCTGCCGGCTTTCTGAAGCGCATCTGAAGTTATGAGCTTTTGCCAGATTGGAATAATTGGAAAAATAGTACATATTATGATCTAAAGTAATCCATGATTACACGGCTCGACCTTGGTAGTATGGGTGGAATTAGTTGTCCGTTTTCATAATAGGTAGTATTTCGTAAGATATTTTCAAGGATATCTAGTTCGAAAGAGAGCTTTTTTCAACTAACAATCCGGCCCATTGGGTGAACTGAAAACGACATTCCCCGTACTATTAACAAGGTTTGATCAACGATCTAAATACATGGAACACTAGAGATTTTGGACCAGATGGTTTGTTTGGACTATTGAGTTAAAGGTTATGGTGGTTCAACGGTTTTACCGTTTGCGCATGCGCAATCGCTACTACTGCTACAAATGAGACGAAATATATGGGACCAGCTAGGACCTAACCGTGAACTACCACCAAAATCTGAGCCACTTTGGACCATTGAGTTGAAGGCTATGACGGTTCAATGGTTTTCACGTTTGCACAAGCGCAGTCGCTACTACTGATCCGAATGCGACGAAATTCATATGGGAGTAACTCGAACTACCATCAACATTTAAGCCAATTTGGGCCATTGGGTCGTGGGTTATGGCGGTTCGCAGAAAGGCGCGCGCGCCACGCACACGCGCGCAAACACACAACTACCCCCATGAGCTGAAATTTCCTTATTTTTTTTTCGACCACTTCTGAGGGGCCGAGCCTGAAGACGGAGTGCACCAAAGCGTACCGAAAACGATACAACATCATAAGAGTGATGATAAGAACCGCGGGGTGCTCCCTTCTAAGAATACCTGCTGTGGTGACAACCGCGGGGTGGTAGCACAATACTCCTAAGAAGCACCTAATACTCGCTGTGGTGGTAACCGCCGGGTATTAGTTACCTTCCTCCTGGCGCCTGCTGTGGTGACAACCGCGGGGCGCCTTCCTCTCTCTCCCCTAGCACTCGCTGTGGTGCCAACCGTGGGGTACTAGTTGAAAAACTCCTAAGGAGCACCTAATACCTGCTGTGGTGACAATCCCGGGGTATTAGTTTTCCTTTCCCCTTCCAACTAACGCCTGCTGTGGTGACAACCGCGGGGCGTTAGCAAAAGACTCCTACGGAGCATATCCTTCCTTCATCCTCCACTCTCCCATCCAAACCAACCTCATCCAACTTTCCGCCCACTCACCGGTTCACAACAGATATTAATCCTTTTTGCGGCTGAGGAGGTTTTGTTGGGGGGTGAATTTTCACAGCAGAGTTGTTCTGTGGGGCTGTGGGGATTTTTTCCAAGCACCTAGTTACTCAGTACCTACTTACTACCTACCTAGTACCTACTTAGCACCTACTCAGTAGTCATTCTCGGTACCTAGTTACTGTTTTCGTTCGACGTTTAAATTTTTACAACAGGGTTGTTTTTGGGGGGGATCACATATTTTTGCATTGATGAAATATTTTTCCTAGTACCTAGAAATTTTCAAAATTGGGGGGGGGGGGTCAAATGCACTTCCTTGGTGCACAACAAATGTGTGTGCAAAATGTCAGCTCTATCCGTTATGTCTGTGAGGCTGTAGCCCTGTCAAAGAACAAGAAGAACACCATCTAGAAAAACTTGAAAAATTGCGATTTATTAGTTTATTTATTATTTATTTATTTATTTATTTAATGGTCCTTGAGGTTGCTTCAGGGGTATTATGTATCGCACAGCAAACGTAGCGGCGCATAGGCACGCGCTGGATATATTATGTATTGCACTCGAAAGGACCTGAATGGATGTATTAGTAGTGTACGGGCGGGTTCAAGGTTTTTTATAAAGGGAAATCTCCAACGACCGCGTGTCGAAATTGTGGTTTCGCTAAACTTGACATTTCATGATTTGAGGGAGGAACGAGCCCCACCATTGCAGCTATACTAGTGCGATCGTTGAAGAGTGAGTTACATTCTCGAAGTTCCTACCCAACGTAATGTTGCTTACCTAATATTATAGTAGCATACAACTTCAGGGCAGTCTATAATTTATATACAGTACCGATATATGACTTATAAGGACGAGTAAAATCGTAATTCGGTATTCAGTCTGTACATTGATCACAATTACGAAATTCTCGGTCCATCTTCATTTCGGCATCGTTACCTACATTATTTTTTTGAAAATTATCACAGAAAAGAAGCTATTGCAACGGGTCTACACTTTTCAGTATTTGATTTTTTGGTACAAATCCCCAAGGTGATCAATTTTATGTACTAAAAAATAAATGAAAAGTGTCTATTTACACGGTCCGCGTGAAATACTCTGCTTTGTGGACTTCTGAATCGAAGGTTTTATTAAATTCGTATAAGTGGTGGTAAGAGATTGAGCGAGGAATGAGGATCGAGTGGGGAAATCAGAGGTTTTCGCTCAAGTCCCGGCTTACATGAGACGAATACAGTCCCAGTTAGTCCATAGATCAAGTATAGGGTACTCTCGCATTACTTTGTACGAGTACCTACACCAATACGCGCGATTGCTTACTCAGATCGTGCGCGACATGTGAGAGGTGACTTCGATTATTGACATAGTTGGTTGTTTGGTTGATACATTTCTGTATCTTTTATATCTTCTTTTTTTCATTTCCAATGAACGTTGAGTTGCACCTGGAACAAAAACAACAAGCATTTTTCTAGCTTAGGATTTTCCGACGGAGCGGCGGTACATCTACTCTAGGAAGATTCACCACTTACTACACTTGCGAACGTAAAACCAACAGACTTGAACAGCAACAAAAGAACGCTGAAAATTATTACACAGCTGTTTTTTGTTTTCCTCTATGGATGCCTCTTCTCCCCCTTCAGTTTTCTGTGGTCAATACCTGCCCTCCCCTTCCTCCAGGAAAGCTCTAAATCGAGTCGAAGTATAAGCTATGTAAGGTTCGGCAATATAAGGCTCTGTATAAGTTATACAGGCTCTGTAAGGTTACAGTTACATAAATATGCACTTTTCCACCGACCCCGCTTACCGTACGCGCCATTTTGACCCCCCGAGCCCCTCACTCTGTCATTTTTGAAACTTTGATGGTCGCTGGACCTAAGTATATGTAATCGTTACTTGGTGAACTTTCCTACCTGAAAACCTACCTACAGATATGTCGAGGACGGATGGCGAGCTAAGGCTGAAATTTGGCAGGGAAAAGTTGACAAGTAAATTACCTGAAGTTCGTAGGTTGGCAGCGGCCCCGCAGTCAGCGTTGCACAGGTTCTGACTTCGGGTACAGGTTATGGTACGGCTGTAAATTTATAATGATAAAACTAATAATTTGGAGGCCTGATGGCAGTTCGAAAGATGACTCTACTGTTCTCAAAAGGATGTGAAAGAATCTCAATACGTACAGGTAACTGAATTTATTGTAAGAAAATGCAACAACATGAAGTGGGGTCGCGAAGGCGCAAAAGAAAAGACAGACTTTACGTGATGAAATTGAATAGACGCGAGTTCCGGAAATTACATGAACGGGGAGAGAAGCTAATAAGGTAAGTATGATAGATAAGTGTAATTTAAGATGTCGACTAGTGTTGCTCCAGAGTCGAGGGTTCAACGCTGGGTTCGGACGTTCTGCGGTACGAGGGACAGGGGAGGTTGCTTGGGGCCAAAGATGTGGAGAGTTCTGGAACAGATGGGTATAAACCCTTTTGTGACTCTCGTTTAGGAAGTGTGATGCACAAAGCCTGAGGGGCGCTATTACGCGAATGATATCGCTTAGGTAAAGACAAGTAAGGAAAGGTGATCATTCCTACCTCCGCTGGAACGGTGGTCCAAGTGGTCCAGGGATGGTCCTTCCGGGCTTCTGGTCCAGGGACGACTTCCTGGGGCTCCGGGCTGTGGTTCTTGGCGGCGGGACTCCTGTAACACAGACTTTCCACGGCAGTACTCTGGCAAAGGTCTGGGTTCAGACGTGCCTTGTTGGTGGGTTCGTACGCCTTCCTCTTGCTCGACTATTATAACAAATGTCCGAATTGAAAGCCGTTTCCGCGCCAGTCCTCTCGTTCTCTTCACAGGGGGATCAATCTCGGGAGGGATAAACTAATTAACTTTACTCTAACCACTTTCGACTCACTCACTATCTCAATCAACACAACTAAACTGTTGGTACTAATTTCGCAGGTCTGTTCTCGGGTAGATCTCGGTGAACTGTGTCATGGCGTGGGGGAGCGGGGGTATTTATAACCTTCCCCTCCATTGCGCGTAAGAGAGGCGCAGAAGGGCCTGGCTCCTTATGGTCCAACCGCCCGAGTCGAGGGGAAGAGACTGCCCGAGTCAAATTCAAGGGAAGCCTTTTCAGGGGTGATAATTTGACTACATATATAATAACAACTCTTTATTGGTGACTTTTTACAATTAGGCCTCTTGGGCCCTCTTAGTATGTAGCATTAAAACTAACGAAAACATAAAAATAAAACAAATTATTATGGCCATCGTTTTCAAAACATAGGCAGTGCACAAAGAAAAAAAGTTGACTAATTACAAAATGAAATATCATCTTCTTAAGAAAAAAATAGTGCAAAAAAAAAAAAAATAAAAATAATAATACAATCATATAACAGAAGAAATATTGGGGGGTAGGGGGGGGGGGTCAAGGCAAAATAAATTAAACCAAAGTGTCGCTCCATCAAGTCTCGAAAGGTGGCCAAATCTGCTGCTGAACTACACCGCTGAGAGTGCGTGTTCCAAATACGTGGGCCTGCAACCCGAAGAGCGTTACCTAGAGAGTTGGTACCATGGGTCATATATATCTTGTGTTATATCAACTTGGGGCTACGCCATTTGGTTTGGAACACCAGAGGGTAAACTTGAATACAATAAGCTGCTCTTTCCCTAGAATTGTCAAGGAGGCAACACAAGGCATCACTCTGGAAGTATACAATTGGATCACTAAATCCAGCTCAGTTGTTATACTGAAGACATTTTTAAGCCAACAAAATAATTTTTTTCTTTTAACCTCAACAAGAATTTTGGTTTATTATTTTCAATAATGAACCATTGAAATCGAGCATGAAAAAAA
Organism: Leptopterna dolabrata; assembly: GCA_954871275.1. Lineage (NCBI taxonomy): Eukaryota > Metazoa > Arthropoda > Insecta > Hemiptera > Miridae > Leptopterna > Leptopterna dolabrata. The sequence continues at coordinate 127,713,313 of OX940974.1, read as the reverse complement.
AAATTCTTACCCCCCTCAAAATTTGATGGTTTACGTTTCAAGGTATGTAGAATCCAAAACTGCAATAAAAATATTTCTGTCTGTCCGCCGTACGCCGTACGGGCCACTTTTCTTAGTTACCATGAAAGAAAATTGATGAAATTCGGGTTATAGGTTCCGTTCGGGGTCTAGTTGGTCTTCGAAGCTCGACGTTACTGTGAGTCATCTGTAAGGGGTTCAAAATAGGGGTTGAAATTTTCAAAACGCCTATACCCTTTTTTTAAGTGAATATTTTTACGGTTTTAAATAGTTCTTGAACGCGAGTTTTTTAAGACCATCCGGAGCGTCGTACGTCCAGCCGTTCGTTCACAGTAAGGCCCCGAAGTTTGCACCGACAGGCATTTTCGACTCCAGTGTGAATGAAATTGTATACAATTCAAACCAAATCTCGTAACCAGAGACGCGCCCACAATAGGAAATTTGGCGGAGATGAAATCATTGCTAGGGATCACCTGATTATATTGGCGGAGTATGAAGTCGAGTTGGTTGTTCTGTGATATTATTTCATTTGAAAAATGATGGCTCTTTTGGAGTTTCTTGGTAGGTAGTGAAACTTGAACAAACGTTGAAGTATTATTGATGGGTAAATTATTACTACGGTAAATCATTACTCAACGGTAAATTATTACACAACGGTTCATTATACCATCTACGTAGAAGGGGCTGGAGTTTGTTGGTAGGTACTTTCGCAACTTTTTTCACTCCTCATCAACAATTTCTTTTCAGAACTTCATTATGTGTGTTTCTTTTTGTTAGGTACTGTTTGTCATCGGCAGAATTATTTTAGCAACATTTAACTCGTGATTTAGGTAGGTACCTACCTAGTAACGTGTACGGGGTTAGGTACTAACCTACGGAGGGTCTGCGATCTACATTATACGTATAGAATAGTACATATCATAAATTATATAGACGGGTTATCTATACATAGAGCTGTGATCTGTAACGGAAGGGTATTCTATACAAAATAATAGACCGTTGTGCAGGGATTTGCAGCGTTTTTTCTTGTTCGGCCACCTAATTACAACATTGTCAGACGCTAGAAAACTGCAGGCATGTTATAGCTTACTGCACGCCAGCATGTGCCCAGGCGTAGTCTGGCAGCATCTCGAAGGTATCCCTGGTTAGCTGAATGTGGTGGTGCATTTTAATCTCTGACCTCTGATCTCTGATTTAAATGTTTGTTTGACATTTAAATGTTCATTATTGTTCGTTATTAATGTTTGAGATTTAAATGTTCTTAATTAACTTCCTTTGAAGTTAATAACTATCAGAGATTTAAATGATCTTTTGAAGTTGTAAATCACTATCACAAGCCCACAAGATGCCAAGCAGGTACGGCGTATTTTGTGATCAAGGAAGTTGGATGAGGAAATTAAGGAGCGAAGAAGCCCTGATGTAACTAATCAGGTAGGTAGTTGCCGCAGCAGTTTGTGAGGCATTATGTGAAAACCCGTCTTCTAACATGGGAAGGGGGAACCGCCCTACGAGCGTCTGACGATGCAGTAAGATTCCTCGTCCTTCCGCCTACAAAGCTGGAAGTGCCATCAATGGGGAGAAGAGTCATCATATTGTTATGCTGGGAGGCGTGGCGGTGAGTCTCGGTTCACTCGACATTGGTGTATGTCTAGGCACGCATGTGATCACAATAATGATCCAACCTTGTGCACCATTACCGCTCGGAAACGTGTCCCCTCGCAACAGGTGATCAACAGATAATCGAACAGGTTCGCACGGCTCCATCTGATCCTGAATCACAAATCCACCTGGCCTTCTATCTTATCAACGTGATTTTATTTTGAATCTTACTCCATACCTATTATAATTTAAGTGTGAGAGGACAACGAGAAATTACACAAAAATTCACTTTCTGAGGGTTTTTTTCTCAAGATTCCTGCCGTTCCTGTTGACCTGTTGACTTTCCTTGTTCTTTCTCAATACGCCAAATCTTTCACCGCTCTAAGTGCGAAATTTATACCCCCCCCCCCCCCCCCCCCCCCGCCACTTCAGTCTGTTGCTTATTACCTTCCATGTGAAGCTGATTACAATGCATTCATCCTTTGTCGGGGTTGGGTGAAGGGAAAGGGTAGCAGATAATAATCTATGTCTAGGTAGGTACATATAGCTATTTCGTAACCATAAATGATTGCCATGACTGTTGACTACAATGGAACTACAATGGAATCACTGAAAATACTATCCGTAATGGACTGAACTAATCCGAGTTCATTGGATAAGGTATGGAAGGTGACCTTAACAGTTTCGAGCTGAGGCACAACAGAAGCAATCACACATGAAATTGAGGCATCATTGAAAACAGTGCATTCAAGCATAGTTCAACAGTAGTGAGATGTGAGTGAATAGATACATAACGTCTTATCACTGCGAGGATGGGAAGAGGCACGATCCAAATAAATCAGCCATATATTTGTGTTTCAATGTTGTTGGTGATATTTACGACCGCTGCACTTTTCAGAAAAATACCAATAGGAAATTTACATTTTTGGCCTCGAAAACAGATTTTCAGTAGCTACTTTCAAAGACTCCAAACGGCCAATTCCCAGATCGGTTATTTTACCGTAATCCCGAATTTACCAAGAGATTTGATTTTTGCATCTATATCATGAAATTGTTACTTTCCTTCCTCCTATACGCTATTCATCAACCAGAAAGTTGGGGGTTTAAATTGGAAGAGAAAAGGGTACCTATACAATGGAATGGTAAATGAACTGCGTTTAAAATTTTGGTTAAAAAAAATAAAGTAGAATCTAAAAGAAGCTATTCACACAAAATTCAGTTTGCTCAGAATATTTGGAAAACAACATGTTAAATAATACATTATGTAATAGTACATGTTAAATAATAGTCCGAACTATTCTTCGTTTTACGGCCAAAACCGGTCGAGTTTCGGCAAACCACCCTGCCACTATTCGGAACAGTTTGAAACACTCGTGAATCGATAAAGAATTACCTATAAATATTTTTGTTTAATTTTGGAGTTGGTCAGATTTCGCAGAAACATGCGGTTTGGATAATATAGAGCAGGATTTGCACGTGTTTCCTGGACTTCACGTCTGCGGATGCCTAGCTAGGAAAATCTGTAAGGCTTCAATAATAATAGAGACTATAGAAGACTGAACCTAAGTTCTTCCAAACAAATATATAGGTACATATGGCAAAAACGGAACCAACTTTGTTCAAAAAGGCTTTAAAGGTAAAACGCCTGAGGAAATCCTGATTTTGGTAAACGATTATATTCTTATGCATACTCAATCCCATGGCTTCCTTAGTAGACTAGAAAGCATCAACTTTTTTGCCACAGAGAGAGCTTCACAGGAACAAGAGTAATTAGCAAAGATTATTCATTAATCTTTTACGTACAGTTTTATCACCTGATATCTTTTCTCCAATATTAGCACAGCATATTGAGTTTCTGTGAACGAATAGTGGTGATATTCATGATGGATTGATGCATTGGGAAATTTGAGGCTCCGAGAAGCAGTCCAAGTGGCTAGTCTCACATCCCGCCCCACCCTTGGTAAAGGTTGCCGCTCACTTTCCCCGTCCAAGGCTTTTGAGTTCAGTGGTCAAGGGAATACATTGTTCCAACAGTACTTCCTGCATATCGGTAGGTTGAATCACGTGTTTCCTCACATAGCGTCCTCTACTTATGTAGCTCCATTTCAGAGTCTCCGCAATTATCATCAGAAGGAACAGAAAATCTTATTAGGTAGGTATAATTGCAGGTAGAAACCAAGTTGTCCAGGAAAGTATTGGCAGGTAAGTCAGTGCTGCGTGTCGAAGGGAGGGGCATCGAATTATAGTACGCCGTAGCATACTCTATCGTATTATAAATCTATACTATAGAACTATACCATCTATGTGTGATGTATAGAATTATACTATATCGTAGTATAATTCGTCAGGAAGCGCTTATTGTTTTTTATTTTACCATACACAATACACATAAAATATTGAAATTATAAGTGTAACGTACCTATACAGCATAAATAAATGAAAGCTTCCAGACACATTCAATCTTTGGGTGCAAAGAAATAATGCAATGAACTATCGAGTGAAAAGCTCATTATATTACCGACCACTATTTACTTTAACTGGAAGAAATTGAGAATAAGTAATTTGAGGGTTCTTGGATGGATAAGTGTACGTTTATAAGAGTAACGTATAACTGAATCCGGAATCTTATAGTCCGTCCAGTTGGACCGATAAAAATATCCTTGGCTCACTTTCACTGCCGCTGACACACATACAAGGTCTGGCTGATTTTTCAGATGAAGATAGTGTTGATCTGTTGTGGCTATTACTCCAGATATAGCTGTCGAAGAAAGTTGTCGAGACGACAACAACAAAACTCTAACTTGCTTTACCGTTCGCATTTCATTCTCAAGTATTTACCAGATTGTCTCGAGGTGACATGATGTGGTGTTTTCAAGCTATTGTTATTGGATTTGAAACGGATGAGGTAGGTACTCATTCAGTTTAAACATATCTTTGTTCTTCCCTTCGTCCTAAAATTACTTTACTATTGCTTGTTGTCCTTTATGTGTGGGGGAGATCATTTTATTCAAAGTTCTCGGTGTTTCTAGTTCATTTATCGGGCGGGCATCAACACAACTTTTGATGTTAGTGCTACCTATGTATCGCATATAGATATGGTGTTCCGCTACCTGATCACCTAACAGTGTTTTGATCAATTACTTTTTGCGAAATATATATTTGTAGTGAAATGTTTCCTTTTAGTCTCGAGTCATCATTCTATTCCATATTTGGTGGTTATATAAAAATGGTTTGTGACCAAGGCAAGTCTACCGATTTTCAGCTATTTTGACACATAGAAACTCAAATTCGACCCAACTTTTACCTTCGAAGTCTTTCGTTCGTCTGCCTATACGGTTTGAAAAACGCTGCAAATTATTATTATTTAGCTGTATAGATGCCCCTTCTGCGTAGATAACTGTTTTCTGTGGTCAGTACCTACTGTCGAGCTCCCCCCAGGAAAGCCCTAAATCGAGTACTGGAGCCGACCCGGGAATTAAAGTTTGATAAAAATGCGCGGGATTCAACAACTCGATCATTAATTATTTGTTGTTACTCTTAAAGCATAACGTTTGTTCAAATTCCAAAAGTACCTATCAACAAAGTCCAAAAGATCCATCATTTTTCAAATGAAATAATATCACAGAATAGCGAACTCGACTTCATAAAGCCATCCGTGATTATAATCAGGTGATCCCTGGCAATGATATCTGGATCGGATTCATACCCTTTCATTCACGATCATTTTGACGAAGCTTTTCGGTCCAAACAAATGGCTGGTCGTACATCCGGGTGGTCTCAAAAAACGCTTCAGTTCAAGGTCAATTAAAAAACGTAAAACAAACATAGCTTTCTATTGAAAGTTGTCGAGCTACGGCGTTCTGAAAATTTCATCTCCTATTTTTCATCCCCAAGAGACCAGCTAGACCCCGAACAGGAGCTAAAATCCAAATTTCATTAATTTTGGTTCATGGTAACTAAGGAAAGTGCGAAGTACGGCGAACGATGGACGGACAGAAATTTTTTTTATTCAATTTTCGGATTATACATACCTTGAAACAAAAACCATCAAATTTTGAGGGTAGGGGGGTTAAATTTTTTTGTTCATTTCCATCAACAGTTCTTTATTGTGAACGCTTCGTTAGAGCCATGGCTTCTATATAAGACCAAGACTACGGGATATATCGCAGTAGCATATATTATATACTACTGTTATAAGGGTACCTACTTATAAACGGACGAAAACTCAAATGTTGCAGTTCGGGAATATCGGTAGCGATTTTCTCACCGACTAATCCTATATACAGATGTATTTACTTGTTGATGTATTTGTTGGTACTTTCTGTGGGTCCTTGTGAAGGAGTTCGATGTTTCTGTCAGTAACCAGACTCAACCCTCTACTCCAACCCTCCAGTGTTACCTACTAAAAACCACTTCATTCACTAAGCGAAAATCCCTACTCACTCATTACCTCGATGTAAATTAGCTCCTTCCAATGGTTCAATATTTTTCCCAGTGAGAATTAAATTTGATTAGTTGATTTCAATTTTTATTTTTTTTTAAATGCATTTCATAGAGTGAGGTTGAGATTTCCCTAGGGAGTTGGGCCCACCCGCATCAAATGAGCATTTCTCAGCAAAAAACAAAAAAGATTCGCCAGGAATTATAATCCTAAAAACGTATTTACCTTAGGTTTGAAAAACATTGATGTGGAGCGGGTTTTAGTTCTTCTCGTGTACAGGTCTTCACTATGAATGCTTCGTTAGGTAAACACGATTAAAAATCACCAGTATTGATTTTAATTGCCTGAAGTGGTTTATAGTAGAGTCTCTAGACAGAAACAATTATTTCGATCATCAAAAATATATTTTCTGAGAAAGTGGGCCAGAATCGAGTTTGGGTGAAAAATCGCTGGAAATTGTATACAACAAGTAGTTCTTTCACTAACAACACCACTAAGTAATTCATCGCAACAATAACTCGAGACGGATATTATATATATAGGTATACACACCAAATATTTCAACAGTCAAAAATATTTTTCTGAAAACGAGTCGGTCAAACAATATCGTCAAAAACCCTCATGGAAACGGTCGATAATGTTTTATAATATAGTCACTGAAGAGTGGATTGAGTGCTAACATTACTTCGAAAGTTCGCTCATCTGGTCGTACTGCATGATTGGAACTTTTTTCCAATGCATGATGTGTTATCAACGTTGACACTAGCGCTCCGCGTGGAGGTTCGAGGAGTAACGTGGGACATACCGTGCAAGGTCTAGAACCTCCATTTCTGAGCACAAGCAGGTTTTGATGAAATTCGTATTTAAGGGATCATCTGGAGACCATCATGCATTGCTCTCAAGTTGTGTGCGTTGCTCATCAAATAAGCGTTGCTCATCAAATAAGGAATTGAGGTACATATAGATACACAGACAGAGTAGAAAATTCATTACTATAAGTAAACCTAAAACGAAAAATATGAGTGGAAATTGTAAGAAAGAAGGCCATGCAATTTTCCGTTTCCTCACCTTCGGTAGTGGGGTAAAAAATTAGTCGTATGCCTGTAATTTACAACCCCGACTTCGATCAGTAAAACTACCTGTATATTGTCTGGAGTATTCTTTGATAAAATTACTTACAAGTCCATTATGTGTGGTTGTTGTTCTAGTGGCGCTTCTCCTGGCTCTATCAGTCCTCGTTTCGAGTAACGGCCCTGTGTACAAAACACAGATAGACATTCATAGTTCCGCGGAGAGCTCTAGCGAAGAGCTAACCACACAAACAGTCTATGGGTTCCTCGACTTCACGACGACTATTGGCAACACGGTGATGGTCTTTTCTCCACAGAGTCAAAAAGGTAAGAAATTAAAATCTATCAACCTAGAAAATATTTCCCGAGATTTTTCAATTTTTAATGACACTAAGTAGCATTTTAAGCACAGCCTCGAGTCACCAAAATATTATCGATTTTTAATTAGGTATCTTATATAAAACATGGATCTGAAAATCGTCCTCAACGAGAGCGAGCCCTTACCCGAGCAGGTTAACGGTCCGCCTCCTCGTGGAATTCCAGTATATTTATTAACGTAAATCAGAGTTTCAATAGGGACGGTGAAGGTTATGGGATCGATTGCGACTACATTCATATTAAACCATCTGAAATCCCTCAGAAAACTTAATCGATACAGAATGTATTGAACGGAATTACGCGGGTGGGAAATAGTATACGAGTACATTTTTGTGCATACCCCGATGTTTTTGACACTCATTCGAGAAATAACGGAAATATCTTAAAATTTAAGCTGAACGGGTGTTACAGAATCGACGTTATGCGCGCGCAATTCATCAATTTATGTGAGTTCACCAAGCACCCAGTTTGTCTCGGTTTGCACGAATATTTGTCCAACTGAAATAGTGAAAGCACGCCGGATTGTTCAATAGAAAATGAATAAAATCAAATTAAAATCAAAATGGATTAAATCAAACGATATTATGAAGAATGATAATAGTTTTTATTGATTGATAGTTTAGTCGTATCGATTTACTGGATGAGCGATACTTCAGAGGTAGCTAACCTCCCTCAATCCCATTTTCGTAGGCGAGCAGATACCTGAATTGTTCAACAGGGCTTGTACTCGCCAACTGGCTTTGATGACGACAAAAAATATTGGGCACGGTGAGCTTTGCTCGCCTGTTGCTTTGCGATTTGACGAATACGTATACTCATACTAAGAGTTATCGGGGAATGTCTCGACAATGGTTTCACACCGACATAAATATGCACGGACGAAGGTGATATTGGAAAGTCTATCAATATCTGCATTCGAATGCATTGTGGTGTCATGGATGCGTATCTCTAGGTATCATCGGACCCTACCGGGAGGTCGGGTGGATGAATGGGTAATCAGACGAGCGCCTGGAATGCACTGGTTGTCCGTCCCGGCTGGCTGATCCGTCTGACAATGAAAGCACTATTATCAGACGGCACCATTTCGCATCCGAACTTTTTCGCAGCGCCGTCGGAAACCTGATCCTCTTAAGAAGACAGCTGATCAAATCCGAGACCGAAGGCCCCTAACGTGCGAATAAAACATTTTCGTCTGGTCGGAAAAACGAACGCCAAGTTTTCAGTAAAAAGTTCAGAGTTGAAAGTGAGTAAAATTGAAAATGTCGTTTCGGATCCTGGACTGAGAGGGGGGGGGGGGGGGGGAGTCTAGAACATGCAGCAGGAGCACGGGAGTACCTAATAACGTAGGGATATTATTCCAGTTAATCTTTAATATGAAATCATTCTGGTTCTATATCGAAACGAAAATTGATTCCCAATAATAGGGCTGGGGTACCGCTGAAGGTAGGCGCGTGAATAATTTCGCTTTCTGAAATTCTCACCTCATCTTTCAGCATAGGATGAGAGTGATTCCGCGAAAATGCATGACTCAAATATCCTTGATGTCAGAATGTATCACAAGGTTGCAGTCTCGATTGTAGAAAAAAAAACCAAGTGACCCTTCACTCGCTTAGTCAATGATCGGAACCTCACGACTGTTTGAACGCTGAATATGTTTCTCTGTGCAATGTCACCATGAAAGTTGCGATAGTAGGGAGTAACTTATTTATTTATCATGAAGTTGTTGATATGACTGTAGACGATCAAAACCTACTGAGGAAAGTGCAACTTTATATTTGAGGCACAGGGAAATTCCAATGATTTTCCAATGACTGGTGGGGTGAAACTGTTAGATCGGAGGATCGCGCTTCAAGGATGCCTAATCTCCACTTTAATCTGAAAACTGACTGGGATAAATCAACTTTGTCACGGAGTTCTATTATTTATTATTCTGCGTTGACTTGAATCCTCTCTTGGAGGAGCTGATTGGGATACATCACTTACACATAAAGCGGTACGTTACCGGCAAAGTAACCAACGTGTCCGGCAATGTATACAACCTCTATTTATTGTATACACTGTCTGCCTCTCTCAGGCTGAGTACAGGATTTCATTACTCTCCTTTTTTAAATTTTATTTGACATCAGAATATAACGTACAGCCATCCTTTTCACACATAATTCTCGTCACATAAAAATTAGTGAAGTTGAAAAGAAAAGAATGAGACACTTACTACAGTAAAATAACGCGACGTCCATTTTCCCTTTAGTATCACATAAGAATTTATATATGTCTTTGTAAATTTCTATAACACCACTTGCAGCTGACACTTGCAACACTTTTTTTTTTTTTTTTTTCAATACGTGACAGGAAGAGTTCCTTGACGACGAAGACGAAAAGAGGTTATCCTGAGTATCATTACCTTCTAGGCATAGCTCGCATGATGGTGATTCATTTGGATGTATGTGATGGATGATTTTTTGAGGCAGTGCCTGGTGCGTAACCGTGTGGTATGTTTGTAAGAACGTCTGGGAGGATTGACAATAGTATTGAACCATGGCGCTGTGTAGGTACTATTAGAAATGCGCACCGTGAATCAGGCAAAGTATGAAATTATGTTTGCTTTCCCAGATTTATATTCACAGCGCTCAAGCCGACATTTTAACCAATGAAAGAAGATCAGTGTTTTCGGCACTATTTCATTACATTACGGGAAGTTCGCAGCAGGTGGGATTTCCTCGAAGTTCCTTGCAAAGACTTTTGACGGAAGACAAAATTCAACAGGTGCAGCAACTTGAGCCGGCGAATAATAAAAAAAGAAGGTGATTTTGTGGATGAGGCTGAAAAAGAGAATGGCAGCGGTGGAAAATATTTTGAAAAAAAAAAAAAAACACTTCAGTGACGAGGTCCACCTTCTTCTCAATCAAGCAACAACGCTTTCGGATGTGGGGAGCCAAAATCCACGAGTATTCCATAAACAGAATTGCACCCATTCAGGACGACTGTCGTATAGATGGATTTAGGGCCGGTGGAGCGATAGGTACGATTTTCGTCGAAAATTAGGAAGGAGCTCCAATTAACATCAATGGAGAACATTATCGTGACATGGTGACCAATACTGGTTATGGCCATTCATTGAAGATTTGGATATCGAACATCATTGGTATGCGCTGTGACCAGGAGTGGCCTGCCAGGGCCAGTTACCTCATACCCTGTAACTTTTTTATGAAGGTTATCTAAAGTTGCAGGAGTACGTCAACAAATCGCGTACGGTTCAAGAACTGAAGACGGAAATCGTACGCGTCATTGCCCACATCGTCAGACATCTGCGAGAAAGTTGTCGGAAATTTTATTGAGCGCATTAACACATGCCTGTATACTCAATGGAGAGAGAGTCCTTTGCCAGATACTGTTGAGTGTAAATTTAAAACAATTTCCAGACATGCAGCAACGGCTATAAGAGCGAATTTTCAAATAAATATTCGTGCTATTGTGCAAAAAGATGATATAGCGAGAAACCATACCACTTTTCGTAATATTATATCATTTTTAGTGATTTTAGTCATTTTTACCGATTTTTTGACCCTTATAAAGTCAAATTTGGCCCACTCTTTTTAGAGAAAAATATTTTTATCATCGAAATATTCCATCTTTCTGTCGTAAATTCAGGATGCTCAAACGGATTTGAATATAAAAAATTTCCAAAATACATGATCTGAAATTTTTGGACTATTAGCAATAGCTTCATTTTTTGAAAATTCGCTAACTCAAAATTTAACTTTTTTTTTTCATTTTTCAAAAACTCATACTTTTTGGGACATCCAGTGCTATGCACCTAAGTGAAATTTACCAGCCTGCGGATTTCCAACGTTCGGTGAATTTTTGGGAGTTTGTGTTGTGCTGTAGGTACTCAAGGTGAGAAGGTCATGACGCTTCACCTTGTTCTACAACAGATACTATCATGAGGGAATGAGTGTAACCAGCCGCCCATACAGCATATCTCAATAAAAGTAGGGTGAAGAGTGTGACTTCCCCATAGTAAGATAATGGTTATAGTTATAACGCAGCGAGTGCTTCCAGGAGCTGACGGTTCGTTTTCGCCTGCATCCTTCCTGCTGTGAGGGCAAAAACTGGAGAGGAGCCTTGGTCTACTATGGACGGGATTCTCACATATATACATATACCGTCACAATAAACACGCAGTTGAAACTAGCAACCAAGAGATATTGAGGGGGGGGGGAGGGGGGTTCATTTCTGGCAATTCACATTATGAATAGATAGGTAGTTGATATTTTCAGAATAAGTATAACATTTCCTCATCCGAATAATTAAGTCTCACGATCACGATCGAACATCCCATCAAATATAGTAATTCAGGAAGGACCCATAGCATAACGCATAATTATTATAGTATCCCCATTCATGCACAACGTTTTTGTTGCAGCGGAAATCAAACCAACGCCTACAGTCACGAAAATAGAACCAACAAAACCTCCTATAGTCGACGTTAAAACCCAAGTTCAAGTCAAGGTGTCGACGAATCAGCCAGATCGAATGAAATTGGCTCCTACTAAGACTAAGAACGATGAGCCAAAACCGAAAAAACTGAATGATTTAACGCCTACAGTGAAGGAATCTAAGAAAAAACCAGTTGTAGTCGTCAATAAGATCGAAGGTGGTAAGGAAACTGTGGGCAGCAGTAAGCCGGCAACGCCAGCGACGAGTAAGCATGCGATCGAGAGCATTCAAGACGCTCTGCAGGAAGATAACAACCTGGAGGACCTATCCAAAGCACCTTCGGACAGGATCAGTGAGACATTCAAGGTTCAGTACCATCTCTAAATCTCTTCCCTATGCTCACTAACTACATAAGGGGGTATTCAAAATTACTTGACCAACTTTCTTTGTTTTTTGTGCTACATTGTAGGGTGGTGGCACCAGTATCATACTGTTTAGTGGAGATTTCCCAGTTTTTCTTAATTTTGTAGTCAGTTTTCATCCAGAAGCATTTGGGGAGCTGTAACTTACTGAGAACTACCCACTGATAATGCAGTGACACAAAACAGAATGAATTTAACAATAAATATAATAATGCACATAAATTATTGCACGTTTTATTGCTTGTTAATTATTTTCGAGCATCATGGCTGTTAAATATTCGTAGCTGGACGGGAGTCGACCGAACAGCTGACCTATTTCACCTGGCGCAGGACCGTGAGAGATATGCGGAATTGATAGCCAACCTTCGATGACGGAGACGGCACTGCAAGAAGAGGAAGAATTTTTTTCGAAACTTTTTTTTCATCAATTTCATACAGGGCAAAAACCGGGTGACACCAGAATCATACTACACGCCTCGGTACCGGAATCATAAACTTGAATCTAAAGAACGTTCACTGACAAGTAGGCGTTTATTGACTAGGAAGTTTGAGATCAAATACAAAACAATTAGGTACATACAAAATAGTCTTATACGATATTATCAAAGTTTAAAATGCAAAACACTTAGGTATAGGAATATTCGGAGCTTTTAAGAAAGACAAGTAGTTATCAACATTAAAGATACAAAACAGTCTTACACCTAGTGTATGACAAAAGTTTTAGGCATTAACCTTTAGCGCCAGATCATTATCTACTCTAAGGTAAGTACCTACCTTCTCAGGTAGGTACCTCATAGGATATATCACGAAAGTGTTACCTAGGTACCTACTTGTAGGTAAAAAAAGAAATCATTACAGCCTACTCCTAGGTAACACGGTGAAATCACCAAAATCAACTTGAATAAGGGTTAGAAACTGATACTTCCAGTACAATAAACCCTTTGGCCTTTGGCACCAGTATCATACACCAACAGTATAATACTGGCCAAATATATGGAAATTTCAAGTACAGTTCGGGCCATGAGTTTCAAGTCTCCAACACCTCAAATGATCCAAAAAAATTGAAAACCTTATAATTTTCGAAATGAACCAGTATCACGCACCTTCCAAAACATGTTAAAAATCGTTTCCCGGGTAAATAAACCATGAAAAAAAGAAAAAAAAGGTTTGCTCACCTTTTAACCAAATCTTTACCCGACTGGCTGAGAAACGACTGACTCCAGAGGAGCCTTTTTCGGAGAACACTCACCCAACAAAATAACTTTCCCATGGATCCTGAATTGTTGGATCCACTTGATGGATGTACGACTACGTTTCAAGCGGAATACCTTTCTTGTAGAAAATGTATGATACTTGACATAAATTGAAAGGAAATTGAAAAGCACTAGGAAGATGAAAGCAGATAAAAATCGGGGGTGAGAAAGAACGCAATCACCATGAAGGTGGAACAGGGAATGAATGCTCTCTTTATTATGTTTATACGATGGATATGTCACAGAGTGCAATAATATAGGTAGGTGATTTTGTGAAAGAAATGAAGCGTGTATACTATACAATTCTGGGGCAGTGTATGCGACCGGTGCCACCACCTTACTCAGTTACAATTTGCTATCGGATCTTTACTGATCGCCTCCGCCAATCGTCCAACCTAATCGTCTCAACCAATGAGCAGTGGCACCACTGTGACAATACTGTTGAAACGGGAGTTTTATAGTATGTCTTTATCAAACATTTCCATGGTTTCGGCCACAATTGTTACACTCTATTGCCCCCGAAAGTTTTTTTAATTGAAATTTGTTAGGTGTGTCAAAATACCAACTTCCCTAATTTTTTGTTAATGTCTACTGAATTCATTCCGATTTTGAGCAATTTTCAAACAGAGAGAGGCTCAGCATTTGAGGAACTCGGTGCAGAGCTCAGAACCAGGCAAAATACCCTGGTGGCAGTGAATAAGATTGAAAATGTTACATGAACAATTCCACAGACTAGAAGATAACTTCTTACTGTTGCTCGGAATCGTGAGGTCTGAACTTGATTTACAATAAAAAAAATAGGTATACAATAATTACTTTCTCTGGTTGCCATTAAATCAATAGCATTTTTTTGTAAGTATGAGAGAAAATATTGAATTCAGATATTACATGATTCTATGTTACAATTAAATGTAATATTACAATTAATTAAAATGTAATATTACATGTTCTATGTCCGCGCATGCACATTCGCTACTGTCATTCCGATCGTGATGAAATGCATATAGGACCATTAGGGTTCCAACGTGTATCGTGCGTGGTTGGATAAAATCGGAGATCCGAGCGGTACAAGTGTTGTTGCTCGCGCATGCACAGAAGCTAGTATCAGTCTGATCAAAGAGAAATTCGGAAAAGTCCACCAGGACCCCAATCTGCGTTTTCTCATAACTGGAACCATCTGTGGACCGACCGACGCATACTCTCCAAATTTCAGCTCGCTTGGATTGTTCTTTCGACAAGATATATGATGATTACAAAAAATTAAATATTTACCTACAGACAGATACGGGAACAAGTTTGTTCGTTGATGTCTGGAATGCAGCAGATATTTTGATTTCGGAGGATTAGAATTTTTCCGACTCCTGCATGAATACAGAGCTTCGGTAGTGCAAAGTAGCAAAATCGAAATGTCAGCAAAATGTTTATAATGGCAAAGGAAAGGATGATTTTGAAGATGAGAAATTATATAAAACGCGAAGTGGGACAACTTCGAGTTTTTGCGGGTCAACAATCGTAAAAATAGGTAAAATGGACTAGAAATAACCAAAAGTGGTGGGTAGAGGATTGCAGCCTCTATACAGAGAAAGGATAGTTTAATAGATTTTGGGGTCAAAATACCTGATAACTCAACATTTGATAAAACTCGCCAGAAGTGGTGTAGAATGTTTACTCGAGTCTTTTTCACAGAGGGCTTCAACGTCGGTAGTCAAAAATACGTTTTCTAGAAAAAAAATCGGTCAAATTTAAGTTTTTGAAGGTCAAAAATTTTTTTAATTAGTCATAATGGCTGAAATTACCGAAGGTTTATTAACCAAAAGTGAAATACTGAATGGTGACTCAAGACATGAAAAGACTGTTTCAATAGTCAAAAATATAAAAACTGTTGGTCAAATTCAATTTTTCGGAATCGCAGAAAACCCTAAAAACTGAAGTCATAAACTTGGAAAATCCACTCATATGGTCATATGAGTCATGCTTCATGGCTGGAACTTTTACTGGACGACCCTCCAATTTCAACTTAGGCCGGTAAGTCGGACAAACAGAATGACAAACCCCCATAAATTTACGAGAATTTAATTAGCAATGGTTGAAAACTGATCCTAAATCGCTTTATTTTCCTACATTTACTTTTCGTTTCACGCTATTTTGTTTGTTATTATCCGTTTGTTATTATTTGAAAACGATTGGCTCAACTACCTACATTTTTCCAATCTCACCTACCAGTGTGCCTAATCAAATTTAAAACTTGCGAAATATGAATAATATTAGGTACCTAGTATCCTAGCCTTAGGTATCTACAAATCACAGTAACCAGACTGTGAGTTGGGAGGAGAATAAGGATGGTAGGACCTAATGTCTAAAGGAATCCTTAGATAAAAGTAACTCAACTATCAAAATGGAAATTCAAGGCCTATGAGCTAATAAAGTTGGCCGGGAAAAGACAATATGCGCAGTGAAAGATTGATTTTGAATAGCAGTTTTCAGCGCACTAAAATAAATCGTTGAACCACGGATAAAACGGTCGACTATCGGCCAACTCTTATCCCTGTATAAATAAATACTAACTTCAAAATTAGGATTGAAAATATATAGATACAGAAGTCGCACTTGCACTTCGAACTCGTCTCTCTAAAATAGAAAACTACAAAACGTTGGAAACCAATCTGATGTTTACGTATTGCGTTTGCTACAAACAGAAACTCGGATACTGAAGAATTCTAGGCATTTAAAGGATTGAAATCTCTACAGAAGAGCGTTTCTTTGTTGATCCTCTTCAAGGCCACACCGGAAGCCCAAGATAACAGATTACACAATTGAAAGGTTCTCCCAGCTAATTACAAAATCTTGGTCACCTTGGTCTTACTTAGGGACTATTCCACAGTACAGAGATAAAGCAAAGATGATAAGAATCAGTAGGTATTTGATGCCTCAGGAATGGAGAGCAATGACCGTTCTCTCACCGCTTGATACAGAGTCAAATTAGTTTCAACTCCGGATCATACCATGTAGTAAGCTGATTTTCTCCCAGTGCTATCAGTTGGTTGTGTCCAATTTTCTACTTTCCTCACATCGTTTTTGACATGGGCTGGGGGTCAATTTTGTCTGTCCGTCACGAAGAAATGTCACGAACAGTTTTATAATGGTTTTCACTTACAACCAGTCCGTATCCAGGCAAATGTAACTCCGTTAGTATATTATCTCACGAAAATCGCTAAACAGTCGTTGGAAAGCTTTCAATTTATCTCAAAATCTCACGCTGCCAATACTCTCCTCCTCGACCCACTGCTCCACAAAACAGCATTCCGAAAGATGGTTTACAATAAAACATGCAAATATAAAACTACGAAAAACTTCCGACTTAAAAAAGCTTATAAAACTAAAACGTGAAGAATAATTCTTACTTTTTGCTTTTTGGTAAGGAATATTTTTTATGCTAAAAAAATGTAACAACATAGTTTATTCAAAGTAAATACAACAAAGTTTTTGAGGTTTTCAACTAAAATAGATAAAAACCAAGGGATAAATTATGAGGCTGTGTGGGGTTTTTAGTTTAAATTTGGCTTCATTGACAGTTGAATGGGTGGGCTGAATAAGGGTACATGTCGTTTTTCCGAACTTTACAGGAGAGCGAAATGAAAATGAAATCTGATCGATCGAATCAATTTTACTCTTTTTATGAACATGTACCCTTATTCCACAAATTATTTTCCCGTTGGGCGGGCAGTAAAAACAACACTACCTTCCATCACAACTCATTCTTCCATTTCTGACCCACATAAGGAGAACTCATCATCTTTTAGTTTTTCTCGAAAATGGTTTTGTGATAAATTTAGAGTTTTCATCACGGTGGCGTGGAAGGAAGGTGAGTGAATTTAGGTGAAGGAGATGAAAGGAGGAAAGTCGCAGGCGGCTGTAATCAACCGAACATCTACGACTTTGGAGGAGAGAGAGGTGGATGAGGGAATTTTACCTAGGCGGCTGTAGTCAACCGTTCATCTAGGTAAAGGAGAGGAAAGGAGGAAAGGAGAGGTCCCTTGTCTAGGCGGCTGTATTCAACCGATCATCTAGACAAGGAGGAGGAGAGAGGAGGTGAAATTCTCAGGCGGCTGTAGTCAACCGATCATCTGAGAGGGAAGGTAAGAGAGAGAAGAGAGAGCTGGTTAGAGGAAGTGTCGAATGAAGCTTGAGCGCCAGGATCCGGGGTTTTATAGTACTTGGGGGCCTCTCCCTCCAGCTCCTTGCAGGGAGCTGGTAGTGGGGCCCCAGGTTGAGTAACCCTGGGTTCTGTCGCCTGTCCCCACTCATATCTTTATTTACGGAGCTTTAGTTTGGCGTTTGGATATTGGTGAGAACTTAATATGATAGGAGTGTTCCCGGGAGGGACTCACGACAGAGGTCCCCCCAGTTTGAACCAATATTGGTGCTGAAGGCGCAAGATGACAGGAGCTGAGGGCTACGGCAAACAAGAGGTGGTCGCTGAAGGCGCAAGGTGACAGGAGCTGAGGGCTACGGCAAACAAGAGGTGGTGCTGAAGGCGCAAGGTGACAGGAGCTGAGGGCCGATGCAAACAAGTGTGTGAGCTGAAGGCGGATCTTAAGTCTAAGAGTAACACGGTAGTATAAGAGAGTAGTATAACATGGTAGTATAAGGCGGATCTTAAGTCTAGGAGTAACATAGTAGTATAAGAGAGGATTAAGATGGTAGTATGAGAGAGGATTAACATGGTAAGTATATAACATGGTGATAAGTTACAGGGGGTATTTACAAAAGATGAGTATTTACATGGAGTATGATATATGACAGAGAGGATTAACATGGTATTTACAAAAGATGAGTATTTACATGGAGTATGGGCAAAAGATGAAGGAGTAGTGATGAGTTGATGGATATGTACAAAGTTTGGTCAAGATCCGTAAACATTTGGCGTTTACGGAAGTGATCGGCAAGGGCGAGATGAGGATGATTGACAATATTTACAAGAATTACAGCGGTTACAATATTTACAAGAATTACAGGATTTATAATATTTGCGATATTTACAACATCCGTGCAAATGTAGGGGAGAAATTGGAACGGGGTGTTGGAAAACCGCCGATTCCTGGGTGTGTGTTGGGTGTGGTGAGTGACAGTGTGTGTGTGAGTGTGGTGTGTGGGGGTGGCGGTTGCTCCGAGCTCGTGGCGAGGCGGGCACGGCGGAGCTCCGAGTTCCGGTACAGTGCGAGTGGATTAAGAAGACACTAGCACTGTTCCGGAATCTCAAGGCCCCGCCGTGATTGCTCAGAGCGGGGCGGGGGATTTGGCCGCCGGGACGTGGGGAATGTGGGGACGCTCCCTCCGTCCGTTTCGCCGCCCGGGCCGTTTCGCCCCGGCGGAGGCTATTTTGGATATCCCCGGCGATGGAGGGGGGGGAGGTGTTGTTTGAAGGGGAGAAGGAGAGATGGGGGGTCGAAAATCGAGAATGGGGGGGGCGTTAAAATTGGGGGGTCGGAATTTTCGGGGGGGTCGGTGATTTGAACGGGGGGTGGGGGGTTGAAATTTATGGGGGGAATGATGATTTGAACGGGGGGTGGGGGGGGCATGAGTTCCGCGAGGCGGAACTCGCGAAGGATGGAGGTCATCAAAGGGTCTGTGGGGGAGTAGGGAGGGTGTACCCCCGTGGCTTGGGCTGTGCGAAATTCGCGCAGAATTTTCCACTGGGGGTACTTCCATCGCCGGGGCCGGGGAGGTAGTCCGGAGATCCTTTGCGGGGCGAACGAAAGCGGTGTAGTCGGCCCGGGCGAAGGGGGTAGGGGGGAGAGCGGGTCCGGGACGAAAACGTCCCGGAGAATCGCCGCCATTTCCGGATCCGAATCGAAATCCGGAAACGGCGACGGAGGTGACTGGTGCATTGGGAAGAGGTGCGACATCGCGAACGGACGGTGGGAGACTGATAGTGTTAGGGGGTTGGGTTAGCACAGGTGCGGGTTTACACCTGGCTAACGGGACTGTATGTGGTTTGCCGTCAATTAACAGGGTTGCGGTGGTGTGTGTTGTGCGAATGACTTGAAAGGGCCAGGCATAAAGTGGTTGGAAAGTTTTATGGATGCCGGGCTCTTTCAGGTACATGTGTGTAGTGGTGAAAAATCGTTTGGGATAAGTGGTGTCGTTTGTCGGTGTTGTTGAGTGTAGCGGTTCCCTGTTAATTGACGGTGTGTGGTTTGGGGTGAAAATGTCGGCCGGTAAACGTAGTGGGTCTTTAAATGCATTTTGCGCGGGGCTAGTTTGGTCTGATGGACGGGCGGATGTTCGAAGGCTGAGCAAAATGTAGGGAAGGGATTTTGTCCAGGAAGGGGAATTGTTTGATGTAGAAATGGCCTGTTTTAGGACCGAGTGCCACCGCTCTATTTTCCCGTTGGATTGGGGATGGTATGGGGTAGTGTGGATTTTTTGGATGCCGAGGGAACGTAGTAAATCGGAAAAGTGGGCGGATGTGAACTGCCTCCCTTGATCGACCGTGATTGTGCGCGGACAACCGTAACGGCTAACCCATTGAGCGAGGAAAGCCGTCGCGACGGCGTCCGCGGTGATGTGGGCGAGCGGGATACACTCTACCCAGTTGGTGGCACGGTCGATCATCGTGAGGCAGTATTTCTTCCCCTCGGATGGGGGAAGGGGGCCCACTAAGTCCAGATGTACGTGTTCCCACGGGAGGGAGTCGGGAATGGTTTGAGGGGGGACATGGGGGTGGGCCGAGACCTTAAACCGCTGGCACTTCTGGCACCCCAGAACCCAGTTACGAATATCTGTATTCATGTGGGGCCAGAAGTACCGCGTCTTGATGAGGTCCCGGCTCGCCCGAATGCCAGGATGGTGAAGAGAATGGTAATGGAGGAACAACTGCCGCCTCAACTCTGGTGGGACGTAAGGGCGCGGTGAATCGGCCGTCACGTCGCACCAGAGGTCGAGGGGAGGCAGTTGTTCCAATTTGGATGCGGAAATAAGGTTGGAAAGGGCGGGGTCAGAGGTTGGATCTTGTTTGGTTTTGAGGGAGTGTGGGGAGGGAAATGGCAGCAACTCCGCCACCGGCGCGGGGGTAGGGGTGGGTCGGGAGAGCGCGTCCGCCACGCAGTTGTCAGCCCCCGGCAAGTATCGGATATCGGACGTGAACTGTCCGATAAACTCGAGTTGCCGGAGGCGACGCGGGGAGGCGGACTTGCGGTTCTGAAGGAGGGCGTGGGTGAGGGGCTTGTGATCGGTGACGACAGAGAACTGCCTGCCCTCCACGAAGTCACGAAAGTGCTTGATGGCTTCGTGGATGGCGAGGAGTTCTCTGTCGAACGTGGAGTAATTTTTCTGGGTGGGGGATAGTGTTTTAGAGAAGAAACCTAGGGGTTGGGGGGTGGCGCCGGTGTGTTGATGGAGCACTGCCCCGATGGCCCAATCGGACGCATCGGTGGTGATGGATAGGGGGGCGTGGGGATCGGGATGGGCCAATAGAGCGGCGTCTACTAGGTCCTGTTTGCAAATTTTGAAGGCGGAGATGAGTTGGGGGGTCCAGGTGATGGGGCGGTTGTCATTTTTTTTGGAGGGTTGGGGGATGGCGTGTATGAGTGGTTGTTGATGTTGTGCTGCGTGTTTTATGTGTCTGCGGTAAAAGTTTAACATACCCAGGAAGCGGCGGAGTTCCGTCACCGTGCGGGGCTGCGGGAAGTCACTAATTGCGTGGACCTTGTCCGAGAGGGGTTTGATGCCCTCGGACGAAACTTGGTGGCCGAGGCAGCGGACGGAGGGTTGGCCGAGAACGCATTTGTCCGTGTTTATGAGGAGGCCCTCGGTGGAGAAGATGTCGAGGATCTGTCGGAGGTGGCTGAGGTGTTCTTCCGGCGTCCTGCAGGCCACCAGAACGTCGTCTAGGAAGCAGAAGACGAACGGTAGGCCTCGCAGGATGCTGTCCATATAGCGCTGCCACGTCTGTGCAGCGTTTCTCAACCCGAAGCCCATTTTCACGTATTCGAATAGTCCGAATGGGGTAATGATGGCGGTCTTTTGGACGTCGGGTGGGTGGATGTTAATGTGGTGGAATGCTCGTGAAATGTCGAGGGTGGAGAAAATAGTAGTACCGTGCAGATGTGATGAAAAATCCCGTAGGTGGGGAACGTTGTACAGGTCCGGAGTGGTTTTCGTGTTGAGGCGCCGGTAGTCCCCGCAGGGGCGGATATCCCCATTGGGCTTCTGCACGATGTGGAGTGGAGAAGCCCAAGGGGATTTTGAGGGGCGGACGATACCGTCGGCTATGAGCTTGTTAAAATGTTGACGAGCTTTTGAGAGTTGAAGGGGGTGGAGACGGCGGGCCTTAGCTGTGATGGGGGGGCCGGAAGTCTCAATATGATGTTGGACGGTGGAGATGTGGGCAGAGGGGCGGCGCTGGGGGCGGTAGTCGAGGAGGAGGCGTTCAAATTGTGTGGGGGGGTGGTTGATGGCATGTATAAACCTGGGAATGGGTTGTTTTGTAGCGGGGTCTATCAGGCGCGCATTCCGGACATCGACCTGGAGACCGAAATATGCAAGGAAATCGGCCCCCAGGATCGCCTTCTCCACGTCCGCCACGGTAAAGTCCCACTCGTACGCGAGTCCGCTCATGTGAACTGAGGAGCGGTACGTCCCGTACGAGGGGATGGTGGTACCGTTGGCGGCGTAGAGAAGCTGCCGGTAACAGCGCGCCTGACGACGGAGGATGTTATTGGGGAATATAGACAGCGCCGCCCCCGTGTCCACCAAGAAAGGTACATTCGTTTTCTTGCAGCGCAAGAAAAGTCGCTGGTGGGTAGGCAGGGCGTTTTGCAGGATTGCGGAGGTGGGTATTTGCGCCGGCGTCGGCTGGTCCGCTTCGAAGGAGACGCGGGGTGGTTTCTTGCCGTTCCGGAGGGGTGGGACGGTAGTGGCGGCGTGAGTGGTGGCCGGAGGGGGTTGTGCCCTGGAGGCGGGCGTGGAGGTTCCGTTCCGTGGTGGGGAAACGGTCGCGGCGGCGTGAGTGGCGGCCGGAAGGTTGTCTGCCCTGTTGGCGGGCGTGGAGGGGCCGTTCCGGGGTGGGGGGACGGTAGCGGCGGCGCGAGTGGCGGCCGGAAGGTTGGTTGCCCTGGTGGCGGGCGGGGAGGGGTTGTTCCGTTGGTGGTGGGGTGAGGGTTTTGGCGGCGCTGCAGGCGCGGCCGGGAGGTTGGCAGCCGTGGCGGCGGCGTAGGAGGGGTAGCGGGGCTTGGTGGTGGCGGTGTGAATGCGGGCGGGGGGGGTACGGTCATGGTCCCCCCCGTGTTGGCGAGGAGGGGGGCCCGCCGGGTTTACCGGCGGGCGTCCGCGTTTCCCTGCTTGGAGGGGAAGGAGCAGGGGGGCTGACACTTGCGGGCCTCCCCACCGAAGTTCACGTGGTAGAAACACCGGTGGGGGGGGTCCGCGGGGAGGTAGTCAGTCTTGGTGGGGCGTCTCGTAGTGGAGGGGGGTGCGGTCGTTGGGGACTTTCCCCTACGTAGCTCACGGGGAGGGGTGGTGCGTCGCTCCGGCGAGCGCTGGCGTCGGCGGTCGGCGGAGGGGTAGCGCCGGCGATCAGTGGAAGTGGGCCTGCGTCTGTCGAGGGAGGGGGTCCGGCTGCGACCCCGGGAGGCGGTGCGGTCACGCAGAGGTGGGGGATGACGGGGTGCGTGTACTTCGCCGACGCTGGCGGCTGCGGCTAAGTCGTGGACGGTGTCCGCGAGTCGCAGAAGGGGCTCATCGGGACCGTCTAGGTGGCTGGCGAGGGCCATCTGTATGGGGTGGGGGAGAGCGCGCAACCAGAAAGTACGTGCGATGTCGGCCGTCATAATGTCGTGCAGCTGGTGCCGCAGCCGTCGGTAGAGGTGGGATGGCTTCTGGTCGCCGAGGTGTTGAGGTTGGGAGAGGGCGGCGACTCGGGCGATTTTTGACGGCTGGTAGGTGTTGATGAGGCGGCTGCGGAGGTCGTCGTACGCAGCGGCGGCGTCGGGGGAGATATCGGAAGTCTGCAGCAGGATCTCGTAGGGCAGCAACGAAATGATCCGGGAATATCGAGTTTTCTGGCTGCGGATGTTGGCGGCCGAAAACGCTGCGTCCACTTGGAAAAACCAAAGCGCCGGGTCGTGCGTGTAGAAGGGGGGCAGCGACAGAGGGAACGCTGCGGATGCCGTCATGACGTCGGCGGCGGCTGCGGCCGTAGCGGCGGCGGTGGCGGCGGTGGCTGCTGCGGATGCGGAGGAGCCGGGTGGGGAGAGGGTGGAGAAGGGGTTGTCGGCTGCGGCCGTCGCGTCAGTTGGCGCAGCGGCGGGCGGCTGTAGCGTGGCTGGTCGCAGGAGCGGGGGCGACGGAGAGTTCGGGTCCATGTCTGTAACTAAAAATTCAAAAAATTTTAGGTGGTGTTGAATTTCGAAATTCGCAAACGGCGGGAGCGGAGGTGCGTTGAGTCGAGGTTTGAGTGGTGAGGTTGGGCCAAGAATTGCGAATTAACACTGACTGTCGAAATTTGAATTTAAAATTTGGGACACCGAACCATACTGGGGCGACACATGAGGTGGGAAGGTGGGAAGGAAGAAGGTTGAGTGAACGTCGGGTTCACCACTGTGATAAATTTAGAGTTTTCATCACGGTGGCGTGGAAGGAAGGTGAGTGAATTTAGGTGAAGGAGATGAAAGGAGGAAAGTCGCAGGCGGCTGTAATCAACCGAACATCTACGACTTTGGAGGAGAGAGAGGTGGATGAGGGAATTTTACCTAGGCGGCTGTAGTCAACCGTTCATCTAGGTAAAGGAGAGGAAAGGAGGAAAGGAGAGGTCCCTTGTCTAGGCGGCTGTATTCAACCGATCATCTAGACAAGGAGGAGGAGAGAGGAGGTGAAATTCTCAGGCGGCTGTAGTCAACCGATCATCTGAGAGGGAAGGTAAGAGAGAGAAGAGAGAGCTGGTTAGAGGAAGTGTCGAATGAAGCTTGAGCGCCAGGATCCGGGGTTTTATAGTACTTGGGCGCCTCTCCCTCCAGCTCCTTGCAGGGAGCTGGTAGTGGGGCCCCAGGTTGAGTAACCCTGGGTTCTGTCGCCTGTCCCCACTCATATCTTTATTTACGGAGCTTTAGTTTGGCGTTTGGATATTGGTGAGAACTTAATATGATAGGAGTGTTCCCGGGAGGGACTCACGACAGGTTTTATTGCTTTTGAAAGACAAATTAGATACATATAAGAATGAAAACTCGGCGCTGCGCGCCTCGGCGGGGGCTTCGCCCCCTGCACCCCCGGATGACTTCCGCTTAAAGCCTGACGGCTAAAATGTGGTGTACCTGACCCTTCAGGTTTTTGTCCCCCTCGCTGTATTATATAAGATCGGCTGTTTCTTAGGTATAATTAGGTAGGTCAGGTTAAAAAACATGCTTTAGCCGCGTAGTTTACTACAACCAAGTGACAACCAAACAAGCGTCATTGTTTACTATCCATTTACAACATTCATTTATATAGTTATATTATGAAGAAACTAGGATATAAATACCAAGAACAAATACGAAATACATTCGTGATAAATCAAGAGCTTTCCAACGAATGGAGAACGATTTTTGTCCGATGAAAATGAAAGAAGTTTCATTTCCCTAGCAACTACTCGGTTGTAAGTGAAAATCATTGTTAAAATACGCGCTACTTTTGTCTCACTATTTGGTCACACTTTTTCTTGTCGCTTTTCGGCGGGGGGTCCCATCGCAAAAACCTGAAGGGTCAGGTTAAAAAAAGACTCTCAAGAATGCATTACTAGGACCTACTTAAGTTTATAATGGACAAAATAAAAAATGCTCAGGGCAAAAAGGTCAAGACATTGAGGGAAGAGACTCATAGAAACCTCTGTATTCGGGCTCCAGAAATGGAATCATCCGCAGAAGGTCAGTCTTTTTGGGCAGTGAAATAGGCAGAAGAGTGGTGTGCTGAGGGGGAAGTTGATGGGGTTTTGGCAAACTTTGGGATGGAGCTGTATAGACGGTAAAATTTATTCAAATTAATCTTAATAGGAACAGTGATTGTTCATCATACTCGAGTCCGTAGAACCTCCTGAAGTTGTCAAGTTTCTCTTCAACAGTAATATTTCCACAGTAAACGCACAACTCATCGCATGCTTGATGACAATTTGGAGGCAGTTTTCCAGGGACAGGATTGTTCTTCTTGGAAATGTAGGGCTGACCTGAGTTTCGGGAATACTTGTTTTCACATCTTTCCATGTTCTTGAATGTTAAGAGTGCGCGATCTAGACTTATTTATACGGTCCAAATCATTTCGCGTGAGATGGACTGAACCACTCATGATTAGAAGTTAGAAATCAATATTCCGAGTTGGATTATGAAAAAAAAGATAAGAAGGAAGCAGAATCAGCCATCGGCCATTCGCGAGATCACGAGCGGGAGTTGGAGGCAGGCGAGGCGAGCACGTTGGACGCGAGAGCGGTTGCTACGTATTTTACTAACATGTATCCTTGTTCTCCTAAATTAAATCACATCAGTTTCATGAGTTTGAAGCTCAATAAAATGCCAATGGAATTGGAAATGAAGCATGATTATGCTATAATGTGATAGAGGAGATCCCTACGATTTGTGTGGTACCAAAAACGAAAAATCGAAAAAATTGACATGTACCCTTATTCGGCCCATCCATTCAGTTATTAAATTGAAAGCAATGGTTAGTAAATTGTTTTGGAGAGCTATTTATTTGATTGCTACGATTATCCGTTGGATCATGTATAACGTTGTCTTGACTGATGTATCATTGCATATTGTAAATTGCCGGGTGTGGTGAAGAACGACGAAAACTTCAATTGAATTCAAACGTGAGAAATTAGATAGTGAGTCGAAAATAGATCTCTTGGGACAGCTGAGTTGAACCTATCTAATGCGTCTTATTCCCTTTCTTTCGGCAACCTGCATATTATACTACGTACCAATATGGTTGAGACTGACTGAGTCGCTCCGCTTCCCATTCTCCTACCCCACTACTACTTCCTGTATTCTCTATTTCAACCGCTCTTCAACCACTTCAACCATAACGCCGTCTTCTCGGCACATTGATCAGCTCCTCGCGAATGCAACGTGTTATCATCGAATTCTTCTCTCGATTACTAATTTAGGTAACTGAAAAGGAACTCTTTCCGTATAAAGTAAAATGTAAATATTTGCCTTCTTTCTATGTGTGTAGGTAAAATCAAGTTACTACTATTTGTATTGTCAGACAGTTTTGCCGAACCGAAAAATGTAACATCTCATAGGAAATGATTCATGCATCAGCAGACTGGTGTCAAGTACTTCGCTGCACGGAAGTACATATATAGGAATGTGGAGATTCGTCCACATTCAGTGTCATATTATGAAAATGCCACTTACCTGGTTTGGGGCTTCATACGTGTATTTCAAGTTGGCTTAGCGCATACGAAAGTTACCGTCGGAAAGGGAAAACGGAGTTACAGGAACTATGTATGTTTACACTAACGACAAAATACACTGTTATATCGGTATCGGTAATCAAACAATCGTTAGTAACAAACAACAACTGATGGTACGTCGGAGAAAAGTGAGCTTATAAATAATAGTCCAGCAGTGAAAGGAGGTGTGGTTGACTGTTGAAGTGAAAGGAGTGCATCTGGGGAGACAGGACGGATGGACCCAAGCCGTTACAGATATGAACGAAATAATGGAAAAAAACTGCGAGGATACGTCATCATTCATACATTTACCCAACCTGTCACTCTTAATCATTTCGGACTTTCCAATTGTCCTTTCCATGCTTCTTTATTCTTTCTCTCCATTTCCTACCATCTGTTGACCACAAGTCCACAAGAGTGAAGTCCACAAGAACACTTCAATTTATACTCCCCACTTTTATCTTGAACGTCCTATTTTTAACTGAATATAATGACGATTCGAGATTATTTCAAGTTTTCTATCCTACTTTGAACCCTTTAGAAGTTAAAATTTTACAATTTTATCAGAACTGTTCTCATATAACGGTACACTATTCCAACTGTTTTCTTCAGTCAGCTTCCCTAACTAGATTCGGAATTCCTTCCCCACTCTTTTTCCTAAGAACTCTGTTCATATTGTGTCAAAGAAGTCTCCTGTATATTCATTATTACTGCTAAGCTTGTAAAAGTGAACTTTTTTTTAGCTAATCCTGTTCACGCATAGGTATAGGTAAAGTCTCTGTCAATCATAAACGGGAAGCCGCATGATTGTGAAATATTGGATGAAGTACTTAGGTAGGTACCTGCTATAAATGGTAATATCGCTATAAGTGTCTTTCCTGTAAATCGAAAACTCATGCTTCCCATTATTCAAAGAAACTGAAAGATCAAGAGAATAAGAGAAGAGAATTTTAAGATCAAGAAGAACAAGAAGAAGAGAAGAGAATTTCAAGGGGAAGATCAAGAGAATTTTAATGATTACAGTCGAATTCTAGAGTGAATTTAGTGAGTGGATCCATCACAGTATCTGCAAGCAACGGAAATAATGGAGACCAAATCGCAACACCACGTTGATTTAATATGGTCCGTCGAACAAGAAGTAGTTAGTTCGAATGTTTAGCATTTATAGGCAAGCAAATCGTAAGAGAACTGAAAACAACGTTACGGCCGAAAAGGAATTTTGTTCCTGATTAAACTATTTAGATGTTTACCTAATATATAAGCTGGGTCACCAGTGTATGACACAACTTTTTTCATTGGTGCTCCTAATTTATGCATTTCTGGAATATACTAGATAACCTTGGTGTCATCATTTCCATAAAGCTCGGTTTCTAAATGAGTTTCAGGATATTTTCTGACTTATTAATTATTTTTTGTCCAATTGCCTGATAGTTACCACCGCTCGCAAATGTACCTTTATTTATCGTTTGTTACGGGCGATGGTATGATCACCGAAACCGGTATTACAATGTATACTATTTGCAGTGGAAATAGATAACGTTCCATTGACTTTTGAAATGGGTTTCCAAGATTCTATAGTGAATGATTTAGTTCACCCCATTTCGATGAAACTCATATGGGGCTATCTAAGGCCTATCCCGCAATTAATCTCGCAATTTCAGCTCGTTACAGCATTTTTTCGTATAGTTATTTACATTCCAAGGAAAACACGATTGCGCATGCGAGACGGAACTTCCACTGTTATAAAACTCATAAGGGACCAACCAAGGCATAATCCGCACCTACCCACCAAATTTCAGCTCATTAGGACCGTTTTGCTTCCACAGTACCGAAGGCTGGGAAGCTTGTATTGGCGCAAGCCTTGGAAGAATTCATGTCCTCCAGTACTGAAATTTCCAGTTGTATTTTGCGTTTCAGACATCAAGGAACAAAATTGGTTCTGTCTATCCATGTTTCGGTCCGAAGTGCAAAACGCGAGTTGAAATTTTGATTTTGGATGACGAAAGTCCCATCCCAAAAGTGGTCACAAGGCTTTAGATTTTAGATAACTTCGTAGACTAGGAAGCAAAATAAAATCTTACAAAATTGTGTTTTACAATTGTATTTTATTTTAAATTAAACTTTACGTATTTAATTTTTCTTTAGTTTCTTGACTCGATTAATTTATTTCGTGTGAGTTGTGTGACTTCTTACAGTGGCAAGAGCGGGTGAGGCTAAAAATAGTTTTCACCCACAATTTTCATCAAATTTCCGTCAGTTGTTATTCGATTAGGTTTCTATTTTTATGCAAAGAACTAGTCAGGGAAACTGCAGTACAAATATCTCTACATGCTGTCCAGAAGACGACCCCAGTTATTTTTTCTGGGGTTTCGAACTCTGAGTCTTTTGCTGGAACCATGATTTCTCGGGTTTTCTTCAAGGTTGCTTCAAATGATTTTCCTCTGTACGACCATTTATATAATATATTAATTTGTCTTTCATTTATCAGGTTATAGGTGTTGATTCGACAGTAAAATCTCGGAGTGAACCGACTGGTTTAGTCACCAAACTTGGAGGTACTGTCGTCAAGGATGGAACAACGACCGTTCATGAGACTAGTGTCATTGGCACCTACATCTCTGGTATGTTATAACCGAAGATGCCTACTGGCATCGAGAATGATGTTCTCCAGTACTACGTTACCTACCTAGTTGATGTGACTTAGATCATTTGCGAATGAATACATAAACGTTATACTTGATTCTGAACTAATTAGGACTTGGTGGTTCATTACCTCCTACCACAGATGACCAATAGGAATGGAGGAATCTGTTCTCCAATCGGCATTTTGGTCAGCTATACGACTGCAAATTTTTACTGTGATTACGTCTTTTGTTGTGGTTTACTTTACTGATGTTGATTCAAAAGAACCAGCTTAAAGCAGAATTAGGGGGCGTACAATTATATTGGGTTCAGATTTTTTAAAGAAAGAAGTAAGTTCCTTCAAATGTTAATTATCTAAATAAGCTAGGTAAATCCTAAATAGGATACCGCACAAGTTATGGATCTGCACAGTGCAGTATTCAAGGTAATCTTTTCATATTTGTATCTACGACTAACACAAATAGTGACGCCCAAATTGCGTTGCATGAATGATAAATTAATCGTTTTATTTTTATTTTTTATTTTGCTTGAGAGGCTACGTGACATTTTTGTACACTATCACTTTCTATTAGTTTCTTGGTCCTCTAACGTCGATTCATCGTTTGCGATTGAAAGGAACCTCGTAATCTCAATATTTACAACGTGAGAGAGTATACTGAATTCTTCGATTTCTGTTAAAAGGGCCTACGAGAGCCGCATAGCCCTTTTTAAGGAGATCTGATTGGTACTCGTAAGGTACTCGTTTCCACTGTGAGCCACATAGCCCCTTTCAAAGGAAATCTGATAGTACTCGTTCCCCAGTATTGGGGAAGTTGTTTGCGCCCAGAAATTTGGAAAATGTGACGTAGCCCCTTTAAGAAAAAACTATTCTAATGTAATACGGTATCTGTTTCAGGAAAATATGCGCAAGTGCTGAAAAGTAGCTCTACTGTAGTTACTCCAAAACCGATTCCTACCACCATCCACAAGCAGACAAAATCCTCAAAAGCATACAACATTGAACCAACAGTGTTGGAGGACAGTCTACCATTGGAGGCCTTGTTCACAGCCCCAGTCGGACAAAACCTGGTGAGGCATTCACGGAGACCTGCTGTCTCACCTCCATTCAAAAATCGTCTGCAAAGGACCAAGAATCTTCCACCCTCGAACCCCACATCACCATCACTACCCCCACCTACCGAGCCTCCTCCACAGACAAAGCGCCCTGTAGCCCAAAGGGCATCTTTCAAGTGAGTGTTTTGGAATCTAGTTCGTAACAGAATTACAGAAGGGAACATTATATATAGGTACTTGTGATCTTAAATATAGGTACTTGGTTACTCTCTAAAAGTTAAAATCTTTCATAAAAATTTTCTTAAACATTCTTTATCATCCTATACTTCTATTCATTCTTTCGTTGAATATGCCCCACAGCATTGAATGAGGAATGCAAGAAGGAAGGGGAATCTTAAAAAATGTTATGTCAACATGAGGCCTCATCCGTAATTTATTATCTATGGCTTACATAACATTACTATACCATCATTATATAATCACTATTTTAACGTTACATTGTCTTTCTCTTCCTTTTTTCTTGAGGTTATCCCACAATCGTTTTACTGGAAGGAGCAGTACTTCTGAAATTCCAACTGTGTCGGTCTATCCTGAGTCAACAAGAAGATATCACAGACAGCGATCAGCGACGTCTGCTGTTTCCAGCAACAACATTGAAAGTGGTGGAAGGCGTTTCAAACCCAAACCCAGCCCGGTCCAGCCTGAGAGCAGTACAAGTTTGTACAAATTCAAATTAGCGCGGCCCCAAGGGAGATGGCAGTACAAAACTACACCAAAGCCTCGAGTGGCAATTCGAAGACAAGATCCTCAGGTAAAAACGAAGTTGGTACATACCAATAACTATACGAAGGTAGTATACCCTCCGATACTCGCGCCCTTCAAGAAGACTTCATCGTCCTGTTTGTAGCTGAAAGCCTTTCCGAGTTTAATTCCTACACGTTCAAATATGAAAACAATATTTTTCGCCTAGGGATTATTACATTATTATTTGTTCATGACGATCGCAAGAAATACTTTTACCATTATTGAATCCTAATTTTTTAATGAATGATTTTCTGTCTTTAGGAAGAAAACGGCACCGGCACGTCGACGCCAGTCCTCCAAGAAATCGAAGTTAGCGAGGAACAAGCCGCCGAAAACCTCGAAGTTTCAGCTGCTCCTACTCCAACCTTACCAATCCAAACGCTGAAAGTGGAAATATCAACTCCAGCAAATTTCAGCAGCGTTTATTACGAGATAGCTACAATCAAATCACCTTATACCTTCCAGGTACCGATGCAATTTCTACCGAATATTTTGAGCATCATCGACCCACCTGTCATTGTGCAACTGGAAAAACATGCGGCTACATTTCCTCTTTCTCCAAGATTTCATTTCCACGCAGTTTCAGTGGATATGAAACAACCTCAACAGTATTCAAGAAGTTGCTGTCATGCGGCATGACTATATGAGCGAGTTTTCGAACTATAGTCGTTAATAATTCCCGAGTTACTACTATACCATTTCAGATGAGTAGTTGTTGATGTTTTGTAGCTAAGTTTCTGGTGTTCTTCTGTTCATGTACCCAACGATTTTAGACCCACCAAAATTCAAATTTTAGTGCGAAGAAACTTAGCTGTTTGATTTGTATAAGGACTGTTTAGTAGTATGCGTTTGTGGCAATTTTAGTGACTTTTAACTATCTTACACTTTTATACCCAGAGAGTGTGACCTCTTTGAGGTATTTGGCCTTTGGAATCTTGCAACTCTCGAAATTTCACTTGCAAATTTGACAAGTTTCGGGGGGGGGGGGGGGGGGGTTACATTTCCGACATCGCCAACCGAGCAGCTCAATTTTTTTTTTTTTTTTTTTTTTTTTACGAGGGAAATAGTGGGGAAATCTTGAAACGACTTGCGCTTTGGAGGGTCCGCACTCCGCAGCCGTGTGAGGTTTCACTCACTAAAAACCCACTAACCCTGATCCTCTTGACCTAATCCACCCCGGAATCACTCTTGTTCAGCATTACTTCGGAGTGGGGTCGATCACTGGGCGGAGTCACGCCCTCTTCTGATCTCTTCTTGCGGTCTCCAGTTTATTGCTCATCTGAGGATCGGGTCGTCCAGCTTTTTTGCCTTGAGGATTCGGACTATGTAGGACACAATCCTCTCCCAGGTTTTCTGCCTGGAGATCATCTTCCCGATCACATTAGTTGGTGTGATTTCGCCCTCCTGTTCTTCTAGGATCTCCTTTTCCCTGCTCCATCTGGAGCAGTGGAAAAACGTGTGTTCGGCGTCATCGTTTGGTGCTTTACAGTACCAGCACGTTGTGGTGTCTGCTAGCGCCCTTCTGTGCAGATAGGACCGGAAGTATCCATGGCCCGACAGGAACATAGTGATGTAGAAGTCGACTTCTCCGTGCCTCCTGTCAAGCCATGGGCGCACCTGTGGAATAAGTACGCGTGTCCATGCCCCCCTGTCATCAGTTTCCCACTCATTTTGCCACTGCTGCAAGGTTATTTCTCTCTCCTCTTTCTTGATAAGGGATCTTGACTCCTGTGCGGATCGCCGGAGGTCTTCCTCTCCATTGCTAGGAGGTCGATTGGGATGGTGGCAACAATGATCCCAATGGCAGGGAAGGAGACGGTACGGTAAGCACTTGCTATTCGTAGGGCTCCTCTCCTCTGCACTGACCGAAGGTGGTCTCGGTACTTTTTAACTTGTAGAGCCTCAGCCCACACCTCCACTCCATATAACATGATTGCCTCGGCTATGGTCATGAGCATCTTCCTTTTCGTGGGCGATGGTCCACCAATGTTTGCCATTAGCCTGCTCAGGTTTGCTGTCACTACCGCTGCTCTTTCTCCTACTCGCTTGATGTGCTCCCAAAAGGTCAGCCTGCAGTCGAGGGTCACTCCCAGGTACCGCACCGAATGAGATGAGTCAATGGTTTCGTCCTCCACCTGAAATTGGGTGACACGGTTGATGTGCCTCTTAGTCAGTAACACTATTTCGGTTTTGTGTACTACAAGCTGCAACCCATGCTCCTCCATCCAAGGCATGACTCGCCTCATTGATTGGTTGAGCTTCCACTGGAGGCCCTCCAGAGTATGGTCTTTTATCACCACCGCTACATCATCAGCATAGCCCACCAGGAACACATCCTCTGGCATGTCCAGCAGGAGGATCCCATCGTAGCTCACATTCCACAGATCGGGCCCCAATATAGACCCCTGAGCCGCCCCGCTGGTGATCTTCTTTCTGCACACCTTCCCCTCGGACTCATACACTAAGCTGCGGTTCTTTAGGTAGTCACATATGACGGCCAGCAGGTAAGATGGAATCCCCAAAGCGCCTCTGGAGGGTGTTGACGATATCCACCCATCTCACAGAATTGAAGGCGTTCTTCACATCTAGGGTCACTACCATGCACATATGTCTTGTATGGTGGTTTCCATGCTCGGTATCCCATGCAGCTGATACCACCTCCCTTATAGCACTCAGGGTTGATCTTCCCTTGACAAAGCCGTATTGCCTACTGGCAAGACCCCCTGCAAGGGCGATGGCTTCCATGATTCTGGGCTTGAGGAGCTTCTCAAATAGTTTTCCCGCAGCATCCAGCAGGCATAGTGGTCTGTAAGCTGAGACAGAGGATGGATCTCCTTTTCCCTTATCGAGCAGGACCAAGCGGGCGACTTTCCACTGGGAAGGGAACACTCCGTCCACTAGGCATCTATTGTACATTCGGAGCAGCATATCCGGTTCGGTTCTGGCCTGCTGCCCATGAACGGCAAGGTACTGGAGAAGATGATACTGGGCACCATAGCTGGGAACCTTGAATCGCGTAGCCATCCGCGCCAGTTTGGCTGTACCAGGGGCCGCAACACGGAGTCTGCAATAGCCGCGCTGGTGGGCCTCATCAGGAGTGCGGGGCAGCCGCACGTCTTGGCTGTTTTCTTCGACATCGCAGGGGCCTTCAACTCCGTGTGGTGGCCCCTGGCCCTCCAGAGGCTGAAGGAGTGTGGGATCCCTCGGAACATCTACTTGCTGCTACGAAGCTACTTCAGCGACAGGAGGGCCATCATGGAGACGGGCACGGCGGAGCAGTCGACGGCGGTGACGAGGGGCTGCCCCCAGGGATCTGTACTCGGTGCGGCGGTGTGGAATCTGGTGTTTGCCGATCTGTTGGCGCAGTTCGCCGGTACGGGTTGGGAGCCGGTGGCATACGTCGACGACCTCGCGGTGGTGATAGTGGCGCGGACCAGGGCCTCGGCGGTGGAGGAGGCGGAGGGATGTGCGCGGTTCGTCGACGGATGGTGTAGGAGTGCCCGCCTCCAGCTGGCAGCGGAAAAGACACAGGTAATGGTGTTCCGTGGAAGGGGGGGACCGGAGGCATCCAACCCATGTCAGGGTCAGAGATACAAAAGTGAGAGCAACCAGCACTGCGAGATACCTCGGAATCACGCTCAATAACAGACTATCCGCGGAAGAGCATATTGAGTCGTTGATAGGTCGTACAGCCCGGATCGCGGGGGGAATGAGGGGCCTCGCAGGGGCCGGATGGGGAGTGCCATACCGGGACAGAATGAGGTTCTACAAGACTGTATTTCTCCCCTCGGTAATGTATGCGACCTGCACGTGGTGGCACAGACCAACGAAGGCGATGCGGAACAGGATCAGGACGATGCAGAGGGCGGCTCTGATCTCTGCAACACGATCATACCGCACGGTTTCGCATGATGCACTGCAGGTCGTGGCTGGTTGCGCTCCCCTCGACCTGATAATGGATGCGCGCGTTGCCTACGCTGCCCTTAAATGGCCCGACAGGACATGTGCAGAGGTGCGCCCTGACCTCAGCATAATCCTCAATGGTGATGGAACAGCGGCAGACAAGGAACGGAGAATTGAGGACTGGGTAATGCAGAAATGGCAGGCAGGGTGGGACGCTGTGGACAAGGGCAGAGCGACCTACCAGTTCTTCCCAGATGTCAGGCAGAGATGCGCACTGGCGTTCGTGACGCCCAGCTATGAGGTCACCCAGCTGCTCACTGGACATGGCAACTTCAGCTCGAAACTGCACTTTTTCAGGCGAAGGGACGAGCCAGCATGCCCATGTGGGGCTGAGGATGAAACGTCCGAGCATGTCATCAGGCATTGCCCCCTGTATGATGACCTGAGAGTGGCACACCTGGGAGGACAGCAAATCAACGGGCCTCTCACGCACCTTGTCAATGACAGGCAGTCTTACGCTCAGTTCGAGCAGTTCTGCAGAGCCTGGGCCGGAAGACGGGGCGGCGGAGTAGGTATGGCTGAGGTGGAGCGGTGAATTGACATTGGTGTCTCCTAATTTAGAACAGTAGACGGGGCGTTAGAAGGGGAAGAGATGGGAATATTTATAAAAGTACCTCTCTCCCCAGTATGTGTGTCTTTGTGTTTAGTTTGTATGACCGATTCTGCGCGGGCGTAGATCACAGTGATATTAGGTTAAGGCGTAAAGAACGAGCTGTGATAATAGTTGATCCTTAGATTAGGCTTAGATTAGAATATTGTGATACTAGATTAAATTGTGTGTGTGCACATAGTCGTGTGGGTGTTGGGGGCCCTATCGGTCCCTTGGGGGGGCAGCAAACCGATAGGTATTTTATTTAATCCTGATTTATTTAGTTTTGCATTTTGTTAATTTTCCTTTTGTTAATTTTATGGGCTGTAGGCCCCCTGGTCACGTGGAAGCCCTACAAAGCGGGTACCGATGGGGCCATCCTAGGAAGGGTGGGCTCGAGGGTGCTGGTGGGGTTTTCCCCAGCCCTACCGGCTAGTATGAATGTGTCTGTATCCTTGCTGTGACTGTATTTATCGAATGAGAGTAATTTATAGAGCGCATGGTCGTAGTATATAGGGAAACGAATGTGATGTTGGGCTGTGATATTAGCAAGTAGTATGGCGGGTGGTGAGTAGTCACTCTACCTCACCATACCGAGCAATTCGTGGCAACAGCCAAGGCACCATAACGAGGAGGAATTCGGCAGCGACGGGAAAACCTCAAGTTACGAGAAGAGGAGGCAGAGTACCTGAAAAACGACGGGAAAACCTCAAGATACAAGAAGAGGAGGCAGAGTACCTGAAAAGCGCCGACCCCCGTCCCAGGATGATCCCTGTAAAACTGGCACCTCCGCGTGGTCCATCCCGGGCACACTCCCAAGGAGTGTGGCTAACGCCAGAAGGGACGGGGGGGCCTGCTGTGTCGTCAAGAGAGAGTGGCATTGAAGGGACAGCGGCACAGAAGACCAGCAAGATTGCGATGGGCCTGAATGGCCTTAGATGCAATCTCAATCCACTCTGATACAGCAGGTTCTGGTCACAAGTTTCAGGATCTCTGCAGGGATTCTGTCTGGCCCTGGCGCCTTCTTATTTTTAAAAGATGATACCGCCTGGTCAGATCATCCTTAGTAAATAATGGGATCTCTTGCCATGTATGACAGCTATATGGAGGGTCTCCGTCTCGTTCAGGGTGATTAGGAAAGAGGCCATCCACTATTCGGTCCTGGAAAGCTGCATCCAGGTTGGCCCCACCTGACATGCCCTTCAGCTTTTTGGTCACAATCCTGTATCCCAGGCCCCATGGGTTTTCTTTTATTTCTTCGGTGAGTTCCTTCCACTTGGCAGCTTTACTTCTGGCTATAGCTTGCCTTAATCTTTTTTTAGCTGCCTTGAACTCAGCAGTTCTGGTGGGAAAGTTCGGGGAGTCCCTGGTTGTCCTTTGAGCCCTACGTCTTAGTCTGAGCCATATTCTTCGGAGATCTGCAATTTCGTCGTTCCACCAATAAGCAGGTCGCCTTTGGTCCTTTCCTTTCATAGGCATAGCTGCATTGCAGGCCTGCTGTATAAGTTTCATGGTGGCCTTGATCAGGTCTTCTGCTGTAGGGTATGTGGTAGCCTGAAGGGAACCCTTTCCAATGGCGATTATGGTGGAGAATAATTCCTCATCTATCTTTTCCACGTTCCACTGAGCTGTCTTACGATTTGGGGGCCCTGGTGGGGCTTGGGTGTTGTGGTCTACAATTGCGTACTCAATGTACTGGTGGTCGCTTGCTGTGTACCTTTCCGAAACGTGCCAGTCTTTAACCCATTCGCCG
This sequence comes from Leptopterna dolabrata, assembly GCA_954871275.1. NCBI lineage: Eukaryota > Metazoa > Arthropoda > Insecta > Hemiptera > Miridae > Leptopterna > Leptopterna dolabrata. The sequence continues at coordinate 127,675,470 of OX940974.1, read as the reverse complement.
CGGAAGGCTCCACCCGCCCACCGTCTCGGTGGGCGAAGGCCTTTCTCGCTGTCCTACCCCCCCAGGCGGAAGAAATTTTGCAGTACGCAGTTTCTGTCGGCGTTCGGTAATCGAGTCATAACTTCCTTATTTTTCAATCAAACTTACTTATTATTATTATCATAACTTCCTTATTTTTCAATCAAAAAGTCAAAGAAAAAATTAGAACGGAAAAAAAACAAACTGAAAACTGGTTTGAGAGGAGCAACTAGGTAAAACACCGTAGCACAGAGCAGAATAAGGACCAGAAAAAAAGTCGTCTCAGTGCCCTCAAAAGCCCCACCGCTCTCCCTCACAACCCATCACTACCATTCCTGGATGAGCAATAAAAATATGACACCTGCAGGAGAAAATTCCAGAGCGCTGACGAAGGGTTGGGAGCTAAAAATAGATTGGGTTGGAAGGAGGGTGTAGAGAGGCGAGGAGAGGAGTGGGAGGGGGGAAGGTCGTTCCTCGACGATAGCAAGCCCCCGAGAGTTTGGTACAAGTTACAGAAGTGTCCGCAAGATGCCAGGACTATGCAGAAAACACGTTTCACTAAAGTGGCTTTTCGCTGAGAGGAGCGGTTTGAGCTCTGCCACTAAAGTGGTTTTTCGCTGAGGGGAGCGGTTCGAGCTCTGCCACTATAGTGGCGTTTCGCGGCGAATGGGTTAACTTGGCCTCCCAGTCTCTCTGTTGCAAAGGTTATGTCTGGGATGGTACCTCTACAACCGGGCCTCCTGAATGTGGACACATTACCTCTGTTGAGAATGATCATGTTCAGTCGAGCCACCATTTGACCGATGGCATTGCCCCTACTATCTGTGTGATCCATCCCCCACTCCACAGACTTCCCGTTGAGATCACCAGCTACGAGTACATCACCAGATAACCTGCTAATCGTGTCCTCCAGGACCTGCAGCTTTCTTTCAAACTCTGCAGCTCGGTCGTTTGGGGAGAAGTAGCAGCTGATATATGTGGTGCCCCCTGCCTTCACCCACACATGTCCTTCCCCCACCCCATGTTCCGTGACTGCCAGCTTTTGAGGGTTTGTTACCCAAATTTCTGCTGTACCGAGGGTATCTGAGAACCATTGCTGGTTGTCTCTCCGACGGTACTGTTCACAGAGAAGAGCTATGTCTGCTGGTCTTTCAAATAGTATCTGTTCTATTAGAGCGTGGGCCACTCTGCTCCTGTTCATGTTTCCCTGCAGGATGTGTATCATCCCCTCTTTTTGGCAGCCTCCAGTGCCAACTTGAAGGCAGTGCACCTTTTTTTGCCAAGGGAATGGTCAGATGGCTCCCCAAGGTCTTCACAGAGGACGCATTTTGCAGGCTGGCTGCAGTTTGAGGCTCTGTGGTCACGCTCCCCGCACTTGAAGCAGGCATTCGCTCTGTCCGCCCCATTACAGTTTCTGGCTTGATGGCCAAAACCAAGGCATCTAAAGCATCGAACTACCTGGGTGCGCAGGCGTACTCGGCAGTTCATGAGCCCTATGCGAATGCGCTCCGTTACCAACAGCTCCTTAGCACCCTTCATATCCAGTGATACGATGGCAAGTCGCTGTTGTCGCGTGTTGGGTTGCGTGACAAAAACCTTCATCTGCCCTTCTGCTCCCTTCAGCCTTTCTGCTAGGGCCTCTTTTACCTGTTCTTCTGTGGTGAAGATATCCAGGTCTCGGATCTCCACTGAGGCCTGCGGCGTCAGCTCTCGGACATCCCCTGCGTCGCCTACTGCTCCTTTGAGAAGGTTACTAAAGTCGAGTTTGTCCTCATCCTGGTCGAGCTCTATGAGCAGATCGCCTCTCACAGTTCGGCGCATTCCGCGTACACCCTTCCCAGTTTGCTCTGGCTTTACGTTCTGTCTTACCTTCTGAAGGACATCTGCATAGGTCTTCCCATCTGCCACCTTGATCATGACAGCTTCCGGGCGCGATCTCACCCTCTTTTTCTTAGGTGCCCGCTGCTTTACCTCCTTCCATGGGGACTCAGACTCGGAAACCGAAGGCTTTGTAGTTGGCACTTTATCCTTCCTCTTTTTTTTCAGTTTCCGCTTAGGGGTCTCCTCTGGGGTGTTGGACTCTCCATCAGAACTGCTGTCCTCCTCTCTTCCCCTCTTCCCAGGTGCATTTGGGGTCTCGACAGCTCTGTGGACAACAGGGGTGCTGGGGCCCCCCATACCTGGTTGCTCTAGGGTGGTCAATTTCTTCCTCTTTCCTTGCAGATCTTGCAGCGAATCGTAGATGTCTACAAACTCTGCCAAGCCTTTCTTTATGCCCCGTGGCATAGTTTTCTGGGACTTTGCCACCGAGCAGCTCATAATTAAGAGGGTAAAGCACAAACTCAATTTTTGCGTTCTTCTTTGATTCTTCTTCCTGAAGTCAACTGGAATTTGAGCCACACCTTTGAGAAAATAATGACCAGGCAGCCAAATTATACCAAAAGTCAATAAAAATACTCCTTATTTATACATTCAACCAACTTCCGAACCCCCCCAAAAATATTGATATTCCTGAAAAACGCTCCAGAATACCTAAAAGATAGTTGCATTTAATACAAAAACAGGCGAATTTGGAGGTCTCTCACCTTATTTTGTCTCTGCAATGTTTGGTGGACCACCTTCCCATCAAAATTCCAAACCCCCTCATCTAGAAGCCCAGCTTTTGAAGGGTACAACAAATTTAGGCATAAAGTAATTGATGTACCTAGACACCTAATATTCATATTCTTCTCTGAATGTTGTTCTCAGGTTGGAACAGTCAAGAATACGAGGTACATCACCCTGACGTCAACACTTGAAAAGTTGCTGATTGATCCTACCTCCTCGCCCATCAACACCGAGCCACTGACGGAAAATATCTTGACGACGTCGTCTGCGTTCGACAAAGAAGCGTCTATTGTATACCTACCTCCTATTGCAATTGCTGCTGGTGAAACCTTACCACTTGAGACCACGACTGATGTTTTCAGCACCAGTGAAACGCTGCTGAAAACTCACCTTCTACCTGTAGTGGTGGACAGCAACACAACTACAATCACATTGGTTCAGACGTATGAAGTCACCAAGATTGTGAGTGCAACCAAAACGCTGCCACCAACTGAGCTATTCCAGTTTATACCCAGCAAAACATTGAATGAATTCAACACCAGGTAAGATGTTCGATTTTAACAGATGCTTGATTTTTAAAGCCCGATTAGTCACTACCTATCAGTTGTAGTACGGAACATGGTGAGGTGAGATACTTGCCTAGCCTACCTACCTATCTCGGACTGGATGTATGCGTCCTTTTATAGCTGATGAGAATTGTTGAGTTATTCATGGGTCGGGGGGGGGGGGGGGGTTACAGATTGATCACCAGCAGGTTGCTGGTCAGTTTGCGATGTAGGCCAGCACAAAACAAAGAGGATGTTCTCATTGGGGTATGCGCATGGGTCACAAAAGCGGTTTATATTATTTTTTAAATGAAACTTGATTCCATTCTGAGAACTTTGATACCGACCGCACTGTCCGACGATAAGCAGTTTTTTTTCATGATTTTTTAAAGTGGTAATTTTGACGTCACAGCGCGAGAGGGCCGCAATGACGTCAGAATTAGTGGGATGAAAATGAGCTAGAAAAAGGCTTATCCAAGTACGGAATATTTATATCCGAATTTCAGGTTGTTGAGGTTCGGTCGTAATAAAATGCATGGGTCCCGACGTTTCAACGGTTTATTCCGTCATTTTCAAGGGCTACAACAAACAGCAGGAACAATAGTGGTTCATAAATTAGGCTAATAAAACTGTACCTACAACCTACACTAGTACCTAATGAGATCTCCGAGAAACCTTTTTTGAAAACTATGTTTAGGTGGTACTCACAGTTGTTGAGTTGAGCTAGACGAGGTGAACCAACACAAAATGCACCAGGATATTCGAGAGATCGAGATTCGAAAAAGGTAGAGCACTGTTGACTGTTTTTTGGTGGCTGCTGGTCAACTGAGTTCGTTTGGGGAGTTTTGTGTTGAGTATGAAGAATGATGGAGGGGGATGGGGGAGAAGGGGCTGGAGAATGCCATAGGATTAAATGGTTTGCAGTGAGGGCAATGAACTATGAAGTTGGATAATTGTTTGGGGAAGGGTGGCGACTCCTTTTTTGTTTATGTATAATGTTGTTGTAGGATTTGCTTAGGTTTTTTACATCTGTTCTCTTATTAATTGCTGTATCCCTGTGTTCTTCTATTGAAATCATTTCCTTGATTTCTCTTTTGAAGTCATTCCTTTCATAAGCCAATATTTTTGTATGGTCGAATTTAAAGGTATGCCCTTTCCTTGCATGAGTTCTGAGTGCTGTACAATCTGTTGAATTTGGTGATTTTTTAAGAGTATCTATGCTATGTTTGTGGTGGTACAGTCTGGTTTTGAGGTGCGAATGTGTGTGACCAATGTAGCACTTCCCACACTCACAAGGAATGTGGTAGACTAGATCAGACTTCATATCTTTAGGGACAGGGTCTTTAATGGTTGAAAATAGTTTACTTATGGTGTTGTGGCTTTTATATGCAATTCTGGAAGAGTCAGTGGTAGCTTTTAAGACTTTACTGAGCTTTTCGGAAAGGTTTTGCACATACGGAAGTGAGAAGTACTTTTGCGGTGGAGAGGAAGTGGCTGGTGACTTAGGTTCATTACTCCTCTTCAAAAGGTTGCAGATTAGTTGATGAGGGAATCCATTTAAAATGAGTACCTATGTCAACGATCTTATTTTCAGCATCTCTGCGGAATTTTGTGGAGCTCAAGAGTCTGGCTCTGTTAATCAAATTAAGAGCGAAGTTGATTTTCTGACTGTAGGGACACTGGCTTCGAAAATTGATGTACCTTCCGTTGTTTTGGGGTTTCTGCTGGGGGATCTGCGACCTTCTGGTGTCGATGGATCCACTATGACTTCTTATTACAAGAACGTCTAGGAAAGGAATGGTATTTTTCTGGCATTCGAATTCCGCAATGAATTGTAGCCTTGGGTGGAAGTTGTTGAATTTAGACAGAATAATGTGAATGGTATTTGAGGGAACTGCAAAAAGTAGATCGTCCACGTATTTGAAGGCAAACACTAATCTGAAGGGGAGTTTTGGGATGACTGTATCAAGCAGATGGTTTAAACACATATCAGCTAATATGGGAGCAATAGGTGAACCCATAGGGCATCCACAATTTTGCTCATAAATGTGTCCATTGAACTGAAAAGATCTTTCTTTGGTAACAAGACTTAGGAGCTTGAAAATGTGGATCTTCGGAATTTTCGTACGCGCTTTGACTTCATCCCACCTGTTGGAAATAATGCTAAAACGCTGCAAAGTCCTTGTCACATGGGTTTATTATTCTATTGGAGTTCTAGAGATTTTTGTTGGCTGTTAAATGTATTGTTTCTTTCATGTGGAATGATTGAAATAGCTATTTCTGATGATTTCCACCAATTTTGGCCCCAAAACATGAAATAGGTACGCTTTTTTTTTAAGATCATCTTTGATCATTGGTAGTGGCATTTAATGGTCTTGATTCACCTGTTTACACTTTTTCCAATGTTATTGTACACATTGATGGTGATTTCAGACAGTTTTCCAGGTTTTTGACTCATAAAAAACCAATTTTGGGAGCTGAACCTTTGGTAAAACCTCAATTTCCGCGTCTTTGGTCAAAATCGACTTCATATTCGGTCTTCTCGTCCTCAAAAACATGGAAAAAGATACCTCAAAAGCTCATGTTACTAACATGTTGTTAAAACGCAAAAAGTACCTATTTTTATACACATTTTCACTCATAACACCCCTGGGTATATTCCGATCGGGCTGAAAAGTTTCGGGACACAACTAGGGCCCAAATGGAGCATGTGTGCGAAAGAACGACTTTTTTAGACCGAAAATGAAGCCTGTACACGTGATACGGCGTACGGCGAACGGACATTGCATTTTTGGAATCTACGCACCTTGAAACGGAAAAGAAAAAATTTTGAGGGGGTGTTATAAAAATTTTTTGCTGAGCGAATACATAGGTGTATTATTCACAGAATAATAAACCAAAATGAGGTCAATCGGCGGATTGGTGAAGAGGGAGGCAGCGTCCAAGCTGATGATTTCGTAGCCTTCAGGAATTTTGGTTTGTGATATTTTTCGTTAGAATTCGAATGAATCCTTCACATTGTACTTGTTACTGTTAAAATTTTGAAGAATTTGCGCCAGATATTTGGACGTTTGGTACGTTGGGGATGTAACACTAAACACTATTGGCCTAACAGGATTGCTAGTTTTGTGATTCTTCACTAAACCATACATTTTGGGAATAACGCTGTTGTTTGTATGTAATCGAGCATGAGTGAAGTGATCTATGTATTTTCTCTTCCGCAGCACGTCCAGTGTTTGATTGAGCTCCTTCTCAACTTTTTTGGTAGGATCATGTCTCAATGGCTTGTACGTCTCGGTATCTGATAGAAGTGTTTCGACTTTCTGTACGAGTTCTGCTTTATTGATGGCCATTGTTTGATTAGTTTTGTCTGTCTTTGTGATTACAATATCTGGGTTCAATTTCAAGAAAGATTTCGTTTTCCTGGAAAGCTTTTCAAATGTGGAAGGTTTCTTCTGAAGGTGCTGTTTTTTGAGATGGTTGGTTATAATGTTGACACATTTACCTCTAACAGTGTCACTGTGCTCTGCCTGTACATTTTCACTAATGAAGTACTCAATGTCACAGATTATTTGGTCAATCGGAATCTCATTGGTGGTTGTTGGGATTACAAATTTCGGTCCAAGAGCATAAGAGCCTAGCCTAGTCCTAGCATAAGAGCCTAGAGTCTTAAAAGCTACCACTGACTCTTCCAGAATTGCATATAAAAGCCACAACACCATAAGTAAACTATTTTCAACCATTAAAGACCCTGTCCCTAAAGATATGAAGTCTGATCTAGTCTACCACATTCCTTGTGAGTGTGGGAAGTGCTACATTGGTCACACACATTCGCACCTCAAAACCAGACTGTACCACCACAAACATAGCATAGATACTCTTAAAAAATCACCAAATTCAACAGATTGTACAGCACTCAGAACTCATGCAAGGAAAGGGCATACCTTTAAATTCGACCATACAAAAATATTGGCTTATGAAAGGAATGACTTCAAAAGAGAAATCAAGGAAATGATTTCAATAGAAGAACACAGGGATACAGCAATTAATAAGAGAACAGATGTAAAAAACCTAAGCAAATCCTACAACAACATTATACATAAACAAAAAAGGAGTCGCCACCCTTCCCCAAACAATTATCCAACTTCATAGTTCATTGCCCTCACTGCAAACCATTTAATCCCATGGCATTCTCCAGCCCCTTCTCCCCCATCCCCCTCCATCATTCTTCATACTCAACACAAAACTCCCCAAACGAACTCAGTTGACCAGCAGCCACCAAAAAACAGTCAACAGTGCTCTACCTTTTTCGAATCTCGATCTCTCGAATACCCTGGTGCATTTTGTGTTGGTTCACCTCGTCTAGCTCAACTCAACAACTGTGAGTACCACCTAAACATAGTTTTCAAAAAAGGTTTCTCGGAGATCTCATTAGGTACTAGTGTAGGTTGTAGGTACAGTTTTATTAGCCTAATTTATGAACCACTATTGTTCCTGCTGTTTGTTGTAGCCCTTGAAAATGACGGAATAAACCGTTGAAACGTCGGGACCCATGCATTTTATTACGACCGAACCTCAACAACCTGAAATTCGGATATTTATCAACACGGCCGACAACCACCATCAGCATATACAATATATATATATATATATATATATATATATATATATATATATATATATATATATATATATATATATATATATATAACGAATAACTGGCTGGAACAATAAGAAACGAATCATTCGAATAATTCGTGAGCCACTCGACTGCTCAAAAAGATACGGAATATTCCCTTCACAAAGTAACCAAAAATCTGAAAGTGCATTCACCTCCAGTCAAGAAAGCAAACGGGACCTGGGTACCATTAACCAAGAGAAAGCCCCAACTGTTTGCAGATCACCTCTTAGAAATGTTCAAACTGTTTCCAAAACAGTTTCCAGAGGAGAACGCCTGAGGAAAATCTCTATGTAAAGACAGACAACTTGAGACCTGTTAGATAATTTGAAAGAGCTAGAAAATGAAATGAAAAAACAACATTGTCACTTGATTGGTGGTTGGGATTGGGACGGCGACTGCAGTCCGTTGTTTCGAATCCCAACGCCCCTCGTCACAACCTAGGGAGGTGAGGCAATTGGTAGCCATGAGCGAAATGATTGGATCAAATTCTCGAAGGACAGCCAATCACGTTCGCGACGCCAGCAGGGCAGTTTGGCGTAAAGCCCTTGAACAAACTGGAATGACTGTTTATTTTAATTACTTGTAACTAGGTACTTACTGTAAACCATCGAAAACCCAAGCTAAGGAAATACACTGCCAAGGTGATGGCACAGGAGCTTCCTCGTCACAATCAGAGTGACCCATTATAAAATAGAACAGACTCGGAAGCAAAATAACATAACATTACATAACATTACATAACGTTAAATATACATATTACATAACATTACATTACATAACATAACATTACATAACATTACATTACATAACATAACATTACATAACATTACATTACATAACATAACATTACATAACATTACATGAAATATACATATTATACATAACATGACTTCCATAATACATTCCGTCCATTATACATAACTAGCCTGACCGCTCGCTTCGCTCGCTATCCGAGATTCGCTGTACACAGTATCGTGGAACCAACAAACGACGGAAAAATCCCATACCCTACCGGGTATTTGTGCCCAATTTTATCAAAATCCGTCAAGCCATTCAGGAGTTGACCGTGGTCGACCATATTTCCGCTATGGTCAGGGAATCAAAAATGCGCCTACGTTCAACTTGGGAGGCTACCGGATATTGGTGCCAAATTTGGTCGATATCCGTTGAGCAATTCGGGATTCGACCATGGAGGGGCCCATGGATGCGCTAAGGTCGACCGCGGGGGTAGTCCGAAGGGTCGATCGTAGATAGAATTTCACGTAGATTACGAATACGCGATAAAAAATAGGGGTTACCATTTCAATTAACGAAGTTGACCATGGTCGACCATAGTTCCGCTATGGTCAGGGAATTAAAAATGCGACGTTGCACAACTTGGGAGCCTACTGGATATTCGTGCCAAATTTGGTCGATATCCGTCAAGCCATTCAGGAGTTGACCATGGTCGACCATATTTCCGCTATGGTCAGGGAATTAAAAATGCGCCTACGTTCAACTTGGGAGGCTACCGGATATTGGTGCCAAATTTGGTCGATATCCGTTGAGCAATTCGGGATTCGACCATGGAGGGGCCCATGGATGCGCTAAGGTCGACCGCGGGGGTAGTCCGAAGGGTCGATCGCAGATAGAATTTCACGTAGATTACGAATACGCGATAAAAAATAGGGGTTACCATTTCAATTAACGAAGTTGACCATGGTCGACCATAGTTCCGCTATGGTCAGGGAATTAAAAATGCGACGTTGCACAACTTGGGAGCCTACTGGATATTCGTGCCAAATTTGGTCGATATCCGTCAAGCCATTCAGGAGTTGACCATGGTCGACCATAGTTCCGCTATGGTCAGGGAATTAAAAATGCGACGTTGCACAACTTGGGAGCCTACTGGATATTCGTGCCAAATTTGGTCGATATCCGTTGAGCAATTCGGGATTCGACCATGGAGGGGCCCATGGATGCGCTATGGTCGACCGCGGGGGTAGTCCGAAGGGTCGATCGCAGATAGAATTTCACGTAGATTACGAATACGCGATAAAAAATAGGGGTTACTGTTACGAGGCGGGGACTTCGGGGTGGAGCAGAGATGATTTCGGTCGAGGCTTCACCCCATTGCGGCATGAAGCCCCCAAAAACACCCCCGCTAAACCCTTCTCTCCCTGCCGTACTCCTAATCCTTCCCTGAATAGTGGGAAACAAATGCAAACTTCTAACTATCACTTTTGAGAATTGAAATGCTAGGAAAAATGAAATTACCTATCTTTACGTGATTATTCTAAAGGGGGCGTTCCACCAACTGTTTCCCTCCCATGAAAGAGAGAGGAAACAGTAAACAAAATGTTAGTTTTTAGGTTACACAAAAATCGAGGTAGAGCTACTCTTCATACACCATCCCCACAACCCAAGAAGACAGTGACTTCCATACCATCGTTGGTCTCGCAGCTTTGCCAAACTCATCTTGTCCCAAATTCTATTGGTGTACCTACTTAGAGTTATTGCAATAAAACCTAAAAACCTATCGGGTGATTATCGGATTAATTACGATGGGTCCTCCACTTCTGGAACAAACCTACTCTGAAAATCGGGCCTAGCCTAACTTGTAAAAGTGATAGTGTAGTGTCAGAAAAATTACTGCAAGAGTGCTAGATCACCTCCAGAAAAACACAACCATCAATGATCATGGACTTACCTTGTTTCCTAGAACTCCACTATAAGACCTGAGCTCAATTCAGCAAAACTCCACAAATATTGGAGTATTATTGTTCAGGCTCTCGAATCTCCCTAACCCAACTTGCTTGTCTTTTGCGAAATGAAACTTCCTAACATCGCAGAGGGGGAAAGTTGGAACTTTAAGGCTATAATTCCCAAAAGATCCGTCTTATCCCAAGGCACTATCATTGGCCACGGTGGATTCGTGAGGAAATAAACCTCGATCCCCAAGAAATGGATCCAGGCTTACTAGCTCCCGAAAACTCCGAGGTCCATCCCAAAAGACAAGGAAGTTTACGAAAATTCGGCTTTTCAACCTATTGAACGAAAAGAGAAATGTTTTTCTGAATATTTGAAAAGTTACTTGAGCTCAGGATCCTATGAGAAGAGCGGGCAAGCCGACAATGAGCAGCCTATAGCCCCATGGTAGGAGGTGATCACATTTATAGTTACTTCAAGGAAAACGTAATAATAAAGCCTAGCTTCTCTCGAGGGGATAGACGAAAAATACTGTGATTAAGAAATTAGGTAGTAAGCCAAGAGAGAAACTAACGAAGTCTAGATGGAGTTTTGGAACGCTTGGAAAAGTGTGTACTACCTACGAAGTGGGACAAGATGCTACCAAAACTGAATCACGAGGAAAGGACATGGGTTTTATGATAAATAGGAGCAAAATCCACGTTCAAGCCCTCATGATTTATTAAACTAAGAAGAATGAAAAGTGATATCGGAAAACATGAATAGGAAGTGAGTACAAAGGTATTAAGTTCTTAGATTCTATAAATTCTTAATAAACTAGAAATGTACTAAGACTAAAAAGGATAAAATAATAAAAAGCCTAAACTTCTACCCACAAATGAATTTATAAAATGATCTAACCAGAACCTACATTTACAATTTGGTCGATAAATTAACAAATTTTTCTTTAATGAGTGACCTTTTTCCGTTAAGTAACTTAGAAAAGAAAATTCTCCCCTAAATCCTAGAAAATACTCTCACGGAAACCACAAAGATAAGAGTTTTGAGATGGAACCACCATCACAAGATTTGAAACAACTTTTAGTGTTTTAACTTTTATTTCTAAGTCATGGAGATAGAGTCAAGTTAGAAAAAAAACCCCTTGAGGGCAAAGTTAATTTAAAAAGGGGAAAAAAACTTAACCCTATCCCCATATATTCTTATAATACTTCTCACTTGATCAAACCACAAAGAATAATTTTTAATAACGGCCAATTGCCCACGAGATTTTCGAAACTATTATGGTAAATTAGAAAAAGATATAGGTTTCTTTAAAGTGCCTAGATTCTGTAACACCTTTACGTTTTAGCATTTTCATTTTTGGACTTTAACTTTGGTCAGGAAACTCTAATAATTTGGACTAGGAGGAAAGAACCAAGATCTTACCTTAATGCAGCAGGAGGAGAGCAGCCCAGGGAATCTTCAGCAGCCAAATCTCCAGATTCCGACTTCTCCCTTTCCCAAGTCAACTCCGACCTCCCACTCCCCGTTCAATAAGAAAATCTTTTACTCTGAGGAGAGGGGCGACCGAGCGAATCCCAGGAAAAAGGGGCTCCGGTAAAACTGTGGATTGATGACTGAGGCCATACTGAGAGAGATTATTTCCGAATATTGGAGAGTTTATATAGTTGAAAAATCGAAGGAGGGACATGACGGAATTCGCCCGTATTTCATTAAATATTCTAATTTATTACATTAACAGTTAATTTGGGAATTTCGTCACGTCACACACCCCTTCTGGGTCGGGAAAAACTCGACCCCGAGTTTTAAACGTGAATTTTGTGATTTTAGTAACTGGCGCCCTGGAGGGGCTTCCCGCCTACTGGTTTTCTTTGTGGTTTCATCCTAACAGGAGTTATTGTTTTTGGTGGTTCTAGTGGGGACAAGTCAACCCCATGTACGTGAGTGAGGGTAATGGGAATTTTGAATTTGGTCCTAACTTAGAGTAAAAGTACAAGTGTAAACCTAAGCAGTATAAACCCGTAAAAGCACTTAGCAAACTAAACAAAGTACAAGTCTAATCCTAATCGAGTTCTTATTTAATAAAGGGGATTTTCCCCGTTACTTGCTAGTCATTGTCTTTTCAGTTTCGTTGTTTCCACCTTCGTGCTCCGTCACGACGCGGCGCTGTCCGACTGGTTGGATCATCGTGGCTCTGTTTCTTGTAGTTCTGGTCCGCGGGGGTGCCTCGAGTCGTGGTGACCCGGTGGGGGCTGGAGATCGGGATGAGCGTCCACGGCATCCAATTGCTGTTGGCGTGTCCTGGTGCTGGTTGTGGTGCTGGTTGTGTCCCGCAGCGACGTTGGGGACACACATCGGAGCTCTGGTCTCTGGGCTCGGGCTCTGGGTGGCGTGCAGTGAAAGGTGGGTTTCCCTCGGTGTGGGCAACTCGACATGCAGCGAAGTTCGGCGGTACATGGAACAAAATTTAACCGAAACACAATAGGATTAGAATTTGGTTGTGGTTGCGAAACTTAAGGGTGGGTTATCCCCCTGAAAAGGAAAGTAGGTATGATTAGGCTAACCTAACCGTAAATGTTTTACCGTTGCCTGCCCCAACTTGTTAGCTGGGTGCAGTGGAAGAATGGAAGTATTTGAAAAGTAAAGGGTGGAAAAGTATAATAGGGGTTTGATACTACTTTATGATTGTGTCTTGTCGTCGAGCTCCGTCCAGGTTGGCTGTACCTCCCCCTGCGTCCAGGCTGGACCCGGCTCCCCCTCCCAGTCCAATGTTTTGTTAAATTCAAAGCGTTTTTTTTTTTTTTTTTTTTTTTTTTTTTTTTTGACGTGGTTCGGGGTAGAAGTCAGTGAAACGGAAAAGCGCAAAATCATACAGGAAGGTCAAAAGAAAACAAAATTTTACCAACGAACTGAAATAATTGAACTGAAAAAATTAAGTAGGTCCTCCGTAAATAAATTTGGGGTCCTGTCCGCCATTGTTGGTATTAAGGATACCTTACTAGGCGTAAAACAACCTCGCCACTCTTTTGGGACGCAGGCGACCAATAGACTGGGTTTCAAGAAACTTAAGCAACTTAAGTTGGGAACTTAAGTGTTTTTGTCGTAAGTCGGCATCTTCCACGCGCGAACGCGATGTAAACTTTGCGTCTACACTGAATACTCATCCTTACGAGAAACGATATATCCCAGTGGGTCCACGCCTTTCACAACGGGACCACGCTTTTCAGGGCGCTTTTCTTTTGGCGATATTCGGCCCAATTTTGCAGGGGCTTTGTTTTTCTTTGTTTTGTTGTCTTTGTTTTTTGTTTTTTCTTTGTAGTCTTATATTTAGTCAGGCGAGGCGTCCCTTGCCTGAGGTCCTTACGGCTAGGGGTGGGAGATACGAGTGCTATATTTCCCTTTGGGTTTTGCAACAATGTTTTGTTAATTACGGGTTGTGTACGAATTAAAGTGAGCTGGTAACTGAAAGTCACCCTAATAGTATGGCTTCAAACGGGAAACGTTAATGGTGGGCGGTATGGAGTCCAGGGTACATTGCCCCCTCTTCCAAATTAATAGTTTTTAGCTGTAGTTAGTCGCTGTCTGAAAGTGTTCTGTGTGTAGTGCAGGGTCCATGGAATTGTTTCGGGTGTAGAGGGTGTGCCGCCTTAGGAGGTGGTACATTTTCTTATGTATTTCTTGAAGCGGAAACAAAACTTAACGATAGTCTCTGAGCGCCCAGGGTTACCAGACATACTCCTTTGGTTCTCGAAATCTGCGTACTATTCGTGTCCTTTTTTGTATTCTTATTGTTGTTATCAATTTGTTAGTTCTTCATCATTATGGTTATCTTTGTATTTGTTTTTACTATTTTTTCTTGTAACCTATCATTTTCATTGTGTTATTCGTTCATTGATTTATTTATTTTGTATGCCCAAAAGTGCCCTTTGGATTTCATTAGCCTCTGTAGCTAGGGATTAGGAGGTTGCCAAGCTCTGCCCTATTTGAATGGCTAGGGGAGGAGGCCAAGGTTCTTATGAGGTGGGTTTTTTTTTTGTATTGCGTCCAGGTGAACCAGGTGGAAGTATTTACTCATTTTTGTTGTTGTTTATTTTATCGTATTTATTTACTTATTTATCGTTTGGGGTGGTCCGAGGTGAAACAGAACTGTGGAAGCACTGACTTATTTATTTCTGTAGTTCAGTTTGTTTTATACGTTTATTTTATTTTTTTTTTTTTTTGAGACCGGGTCTAGAAGAACCGGGCTACTGAGGAAGTATTTACTCATTTATTTATGTTGTTCAGTTTATTTTATTTGTTTATGGTTGTGCGATAGGTTCGAGGTGAAACGGGCCACTGTGGAAGTATTCTCTCATTTATTTAGTTTGTTTATTTCATCGTATTTATTTAGTGTTTGAGACGACCCGAGGTGAAACGGGCTACTGTGGGAGTATTTACTGATTTATGTTGCAGGTTTTTGTGTTGTTAGTTTATTATTTATTTATTTATTTTATTTTATTCACGTATTTGTTTTTTTGTTATTATTTTTTTTTTTTTTTGAGACTAATTCGAGGTGAGTCGGGCTACTGTGGAAGTATTTTTGTAATGCAATGCACGAAGCTGTAACCTTGCTACTGTGAATGTATGCAAAAACGAAGATACCTACTCGCGGTGAATGGGGTTTAGCAGATGATAGTGGAGAGTGGTTTTTTTTTTGTCTGAGTTGCTTTGAACAATGGGGTTTTTATTTCGGGGACATGTTTGAGAGAGTGATGGAGCTCCTATTTGACTTCATTTTAACCATTTGGTAAATGCTTGTTCTCCTGATCAGTTCAGTTGATTAAGTTGAAAAGTAGTTAAGTGCCACTCCACAATGTCTTTGGTAACTTTGAGAAGAAAAGGGTCGCTAGCCTAAATAAAATCTCATTTTTATGATTAAGGTAAAATCTTTGGTGATCTTATGAATCTGGTAACCCTATAAGTGCGGGAAACTGAGGGTTGGGGAAACCATTTCGCGCCAGAAAGTGGGATAGAATGGGTGGTTGGAAAAACGAAGAATTTGCGGGGGGGGGGGGGGGTTTATTGGAAACATGGTGAGACCATTGCAAATGTTCCCGGTTAGTGCTCAGACTATAGGCCGTGCACCAGAATAATGTCGGACATCCGACATCCGGCCGTTGTCGCTTTTCATTTGAAATATTAGTTGGTACCCATTCCGATACTTTCACTCGATATCCCACCCCGACTCTATGGCGTTAGGGTTCGACAGAGGTGTGGCCTTAGATTGCCCTCTCGTGATGGCCAGATATCTATTTATTTCGCCACTAGCATCCCCGTGAACAAAATGGAGTGGAGGTGCGAGAGGAGACGGAAAGGAGGCGGGGTGTGTTTGTAAACAAGGAAACTTTATCGCTCAACGCTGGTTATCTCTCTCGCTGGCCCTCTCGACTCGCGCGCGGAAAAATCCTGGGCTCCCTTTTCGCAGGTCACGTATGGAGCTACGAAACTCATGGACCGTCTTGAAGTGGTTCAAACAGTAGTCGTCCCGTTCGAATTTTATGGGGGGGGGGGTTATGGTAGGCAGATTCCCACCAGGGGCTCGTGCTCGGCCGCACAGTACGCCAGGGTAATTTTAGTTCCAATAGGAGGCCATATTTGACTGAGGCCCGTTGACATGGTGCGTCAATGGGTTTTTTTTTTTTTCTGGCTGAGGTACCTATCTAGTTCAAAATACGAAAAGGGATGTGAACCCGGGTCGCAGAGAGCCGATTTCAACTTCGGGAAGCGCTGAACAACCCAAAGCTTCCGCACTACCCGTCTTTGGTTTCCCTACCCCGTCTTGGGTCGGGAGGTTGGTCACTGGGATTTAGTGGAATATAGGAGAGCGATTAGGCCTAGGTTAATAAGGAAATGCCTGGCAAATGGGGGAACATGGAAGGTTCGGTTTTAAGTTTCGACCTCAAGCAGTTGACCGATTAGTTAGTGACAACATACACCGACAAGGATGTGTCAGTAAGCTGAGGCCAGATTTCGGGGCGAATACAATCAGAGCTTATGTCGCGCAAAACCTAGCTCCAAGGTGTCTTACTAGTCGGAATAAGGGTCCGTTCCTTATTTTGTTTCTAAGAAAGATAGATTTCGGTCTCTGTGGCCGTACGGCTATGCCTTTCCAACAATTTTTTGGTTAGCTCTGACCAAAACGAGTGTTGGAACAGAGAGTAGCCCTCTTTTAAACTTAATAGTTTTTGATATTGGATGGGGCTGCGTCAGGGACATCAGGTTTCTTGAATGTAGCGATTGGCACAATCGCCTAGGCAACTTGAAATTGTTGGTTTAAAGAATTGTAACAAATCAAACCTACCCATTCTTATTCGCTACGGCTTCAACCGAAGCAGAAAGATGAAGGCAAAGGAGTGAGAAAGGTATTTCCATTGAGGTAGTGGCTGTAGTGGTTTAAAGGGACAGATGCCTTCTGGGCTGAGATAATGGGGAGATAAGCGCGCATCACGTTCAGCACGTGCGTATCTCTGCAAGGTTTTATCCTCCGACCTTCTGCACTCGTATAGTGACGACTAGCGAAAGAAACCTCCGCTTCATACCTATCAGGGAAGCCTGTTCCCAAAATGATTGGATGATTGGAAGTAGGTTGTAACTACACAAGGCATCGTAAAGATGAAATTACTTGATTGGAAATGCAAATTGGTTCAACCTCAGGAGTAAGGAGGCCTGCGAGCTTTTGTTAGTGACCTTTCCGTGGCCCTAGCATGGTTTTCACAGAATTCGGGTTTAATGGAATCACCCATCAAGGAAAATGGACGCTCCGCTATCAATTTGCGCTTGGCGCACCTTACCAAAACAGGTGATTGTTTCATTGGGAGTTAAATCCGTCGTCAAAACATGGACGCGTCACAGGTCTACCGGAGGTGATTGAATGGTGCTAATATTTTAATAGGACACTCACCCCGTATGATTGAATGATTGATTGAGTGACATGTTTATTAATTGGTATAATCTTGACCTAAGGAGCCCACTCTTACAATCCTACCGAAAAAAAACCGGTAATTGAAAAAAAAAATTAGCTTCTAGTCTGCGAAGATATATATTCTTTTAATTTTAATATTATTTAGATATCTAGTTACGGGATTTTATTTATTTTATTTTATTTTAGGTTGGTTCTTTTTTTCTTCTAGTTCCTTGTTGTTGAAAAATTTTAAGGTTTTGGGTCGGGATTCGCAATTTTCTTAACAGCCGTCACGTTAGAAAGTAGAAATAAGTCGGGACATTAATTTGCGAGTTGAACGCTTTGAATTAGGAAGGACTTACTGTAGGTTGCTGTTTGGTGAATAGGAATCAGATGAATACTGTGCTGTGTTAAGTATGAATTAGCCAGATGTTCAGGTTTTGAAAATTTTCTTGGTTTTATAAGTCAGCAGACCTATGTTAACTTTCCTTTCGTCGTAAATTCTACTTTTTTTTTTCATTTGAATTTAGTATGGATTGACACGATCATCAAGACGCAATTTGAATATAAACCTAACTGCAGCATTTTGTGGGGGGGGGGGGGGGTTTGTGTATCAATTATCGGTCTCAGTAGTGCCCCACATAGCACCAGAAGCATAATTGAAGTAAGGCATCATTTAAGCCATTACAAGGTTTGATTTTGGATTTCAAGGGAAATCAAATGCCAAACGGTTTCGCTGGTACCGTGATTGGTGTACCCGTTTCTTTGTTCATGTGGCTTGTACCTGTTGAGACCAAGATAGACATTCATTGAGTATCATGCCGAGGTTACGTACAGGGTGCTCAAACACTAAACTTTCGGAATTCTGCACAACAGAATGTATCATGGAGCATTCCAAAATATATAGACGGCGTTTGTTTCTTATGCAATGCCTCGAGCGTGAAACCACCAAACAAACTATTTTAACATCGGTCGAGCTCCTCAATCGATTCATTGACATGATCAGGTTTTGTCGGACCATATACCTATGTGTAGGTCACCCGCATGTGTCATATGGGGCAAAGTGCAAAAATTTCCAATATCTTTGCCTATCGAATTCATGAATCGTGGACATAGAAAAGGGACCAGTCGGGAAAACAGGCGGACATATAAGTGGCGCGAGGCCGTCTGGAAGTGTCGTGTTAATCAGGTTGACGACGCCGAGTTAGCTCCCGTGAACCAAGAGACGAAGATAGTGACGAGGGGAGATAACGAGAGAACAATAAGCGCCTGATTACGGGCGTCGCCTCAAGATTTTGCTAAGAAAGGCGCTCAACTTCGCTGACCATATCTTGTGACTAGAGATCACATAGTCAGACAACAACACGACGCCTAGCTTGGAAGTCGGTTGATTCCTACCAACTGAGGTGGCATATGATCACAGAAATCAGAGTCAAAGCAAGCAAAACTCCTTGGAGATGCGTCTTGGAAAAAGTGACTCATGGGAAACGGATCCAGTGGCAGCTCTCCCATCGTGGGAAGAAACAGAACACCGCGGTTCTGCGGAGTTGGATGTAACGGCAAAACTATTCAATTTCGAAGAACAACTAAGGTCAATCATGGATTCAGACAAAGGGTATTAATTTCTAAGCGCTAAGTTATATGCAAATAATATTACGAACGCGGGAGGTCGTCAACGCTTTCAATCGATGGTTCACGAAACCGAAGCGAAACCGAAACGCAATAAAGGAAAGGTTGGGCGAGAAAAGACGGCATTTTGGACGAAACGAAATTGATAATTTGAAACTTGAAATAATACAATTCGACTGCGACCAAGGCAGAAGATTAATCCCTCTATTGGGCCAATCGCTGATAAATAGGTGAGCAAAACATGTCCAAAAGGACACGTAATGAAATTTTGTATTGCAAAGAAATGCCTCAACTCGGGTGAATAGATACCAAGGGTTATCGAAAATTGTGATTTGGCACTCTGACTGAAATGCAAGTGGTTATGATACCCACTAATAGAAAAGTCTTTGCGAAAATCACCCTGTTTTATTTTAAATTTAATTTTTTCTTATTTATTCATTTTATTTGAATTATTCATCATTTATTTCATTCTCATTTGCTTCTTATTTATACATTTCATTATTATTTTGGCTATTCACCCAAAATTTTTTTTTTTTTTTCCATTTAGCAAAGAACGTATTTTATCCCAACAACCGGGGGAAATTTCAAGTCCTTATTTCATAATATTCGCTGACCTTCACCGATGGGAAGCGTTGTTTCAACCTGCCAACTTATCTATACAATTAAATTAGCCTAGGGTCACTTAACCGATTATACCTAGTATAAGACTACTTAAAATGGAAAGTTCTAGCTATGGAATTTAACGGTCGTACCGCAACCTCGTCACCGTCTTAGTCCGTGCAATAATAATTGTTTGGAAAGGTGAATATTTTTGGTCGAGTCAGTGATTAAGTCGAAATAATAGTTCGGCCTGTCACGATACCCTAATAGATCGTCCTAAGGTCAGTTACTCAGTCGAAATTCTTGGTCATCCAGTGGGAAAGTCCGAAAGTTCACGCTTCGTAGATTTTATCCTATTGTTACATATACCTTAACAACTAACGATAAAACTACGCTACCTTAACCTGTTGTGGGGGCCCCCAATTACAACTAAATAATTACATACTAAAACCTTTGAGTGAACCATGATTGCCGATATGATTGAAAGGTATCTCTAGGGACAGTGGTAATCAAATATGCTGTAACGTAAATTTGACTAGAGGATGGGAGAACTGCTCAATGTAACGGTAACCCCACGATCCGGACTCCGATACCGGTATCACTCCCATTAACTCGGAATGGGGACTTTTGACGCCTATTCGTTTTTGCCAAACGGGTGGGCTACCTACGTACCTACGAGCATCGAGAAAAAAATTTCTCTGAATTGATGAACCAACTGGGGGTACGATGGCTATTCAACCCCTACCAAAAAAAAATTAATGGAACGAAAGGAATCGCGGTTAGTCGCGTTGAAAATAAAAATCCCAACCTTCCAAGGACCCTATGATGTTGATTTATATCGATTTTCCTATAGGTTTGTGTTAGTGGTTTTACCAATGTGTTTTTCGAGTCGTGGTGGGGGTTTTTTTTGGTTTGCTTGTTTCGTTTTTGAATTTACAATAGTAATTTACGAAGTATTCGTGAATTTACATTTGGTAAAGTTGAAATGTGTGTGTGCACATGGTGTGCGTAATCATCGTAAAATGGTACATAACTTGTGAATAAACCTACCAGAAAAAAAAAATGCCTGGAAATATGCAGTGGTGTTGAATAAATGTCTGTGAGTACATAGTGTGTGTAACCGTCTTAAAATAGTACAAAATATTGGAAAAACATGAAACAATAATAAAAATGCATGGATAAAAAAATTACATATGAAGGCATGGTAGACCCATGGAAAGTGGAAAAGTCAAAAAGAGTAGGAAAGTGTACGCGTATTTAAGATCAGAAAATTGTTCAACCGAGACAGACGAAGGATCGAATCACTGCACTTCGCAAATCGGTACTTTCGTACTTCAAAATTCAGATTCGGGTGAGGATGGCGTATTTTTGCTTAACAAGAGGTACAAACAAATATATGAAATTTATGACGGGAGGATCGAAATTTTCCATTTGACGTTGCCCCGTCATTTGCAACGTACAATACCCAAGCCTGACACCAAGGTTACGAGGCGGGGACTTCGGGGTGGAGCAGAGATGATTTCGGTCGAGGCTTCACCCCATTGCGGCATGAAGCCCCCAAAAACACCCCCGCTAAACCCTTCTCTCCCTGCCGTACTCCTAATCCTTCCCTGAATAGTGGGAAACAAATGCAAACTTCTAACTATCACTTTTGAGAATTGAAATGCTAGGAAAAATGAAATTACCTATCTTTACGTGATTATTCTAAAGGGGGCGTTCCACCAACTGTTTCCCTCCCATGAAAGAGAGAGGAAACAGTAAACAAAATGTTAGTTTTTAGGTTACACAAAAATCGAGGTAGAGCTACTCTTCATACACCATCCCCACAACCCAAGAAGACAGTGACTTCCATACCATCGTTGGTCTCGCAGCTTTGCCAAACTCATCTTGTCCCAAATTCTATTGGTGTACCTACTTAGAGTTATTGCAATAAAACCTAAAAACCTATCGGGTGATTATCGGATTAATTACGATGGGTCCTCCACTTCTGGAACAAACCTACTCTGAAAATCGGGCCTAGCCTAACTTGTAAAAGTGATAGTGTAGTGTCAGAAAAATTACTGCAAGAGTGCTAGATCACCTCCAGAAAAACACAACCATCAATGATCATGGACTTACCTTGTTTCCTAGAACTCCACTATAAGACCTGAGCTCAATTCAGCAAAACTCCACAAATATTGGAGTATTATTGTTCAGGCTCTCGAATCTCCCTAACCCAACTTGCTTGTCTTTTGCGAAATGAAACTTCCTAACATCGCAGAGGGGGAAAGTTGGAACTTTAAGGCTATAATTCCCAAAAGATCCGTCTTATCCCAAGGCACTATCATTGGCCACGGTGGATTCGTGAGGAAATAAACCTCGATCCCCAAGAAATGGATCCAGGCTTACTAGCTCCCGAAAACTCCGAGGTCCATCCCAAAAGACAAGGAAGTTTACGAAAATTCGGCTTTTCAACCTATTGAACGAAAAGAGAAATGTTTTTCTGAATATTTGAAAAGTTACTTGAGCTCAGGATCCTATGAGAAGAGCGGGCAAGCCGACAATGAGCAGCCTATAGCCCCATGGTAGGAGGTGATCACATTTATAGTTACTTCAAGGAAAACGTAATAATAAAGCCTAGCTTCTCTCGAGGGGATAGACGAAAAATACTGTGATTAAGAAATTAGGTAGTAAGCCAAGAGAGAAACTAACGAAGTCTAGATGGAGTTTTGGAACGCTTGGAAAAGTGTGTACTACCTACGAAGTGGGACAAGATGCTACCAAAACTGAATCACGAGGAAAGGACATGGGTTTTATGATAAATAGGAGCAAAATCCACGTTCAAGCCCTCATGATTTATTAAACTAAGAAGAATGAAAAGTGATATCGGAAAACATGAATAGGAAGTGAGTACAAAGGTATTAAGTTCTTAGATTCTATAAATTCTTAATAAACTAGAAATGTACTAAGACTAAAAAGGATAAAATAATAAAAAGCCTAAACTTCTACCCACAAATGAATTTATAAAATGATCTAACCAGAACCTACATTTACAATTTGGTCGATAAATTAACAAATTTTTCTTTAATGAGTGACCTTTTTCCGTTAAGTAACTTAGAAAAGAAAATTCTCCCCTAAATCCTAGAAAATACTCTCACGGAAACCACAAAGATAAGAGTTTTGAGATGGAACCACCATCACAAGATTTGAAACAACTTTTAGTGTTTTAACTTTTATTTCTAAGTCATGGAGATAGAGTCAAGTTAGAAAAAAAACCCCTTGAGGGCAAAGTTAATTTAAAAAGGGGAAAAAAACTTAACCCTATCCCCATATATTCTTATAATACTTCTCACTTGATCAAACCACAAAGAATAATTTTTAATAACGGCCAATTGCCCACGAGATTTTCGAAACTATTATGGTAAATTAGAAAAAGATATAGGTTTCTTTAAAGTGCCTAGATTCTGTAACACCTTTACGTTTTAGCATTTTCATTTTTGGACTTTAACTTTGGTCAGGAAACTCTAATAATTTGGACTAGGAGGAAAGAACCAAGATCTTACCTTAATGCAGCAGGAGGAGAGCAGCCCAGGGAATCTTCAGCAGCCAAATCTCCAGATTCCGACTTCTCCCTTTCCCAAGTCAACTCCGACCTCCCACTCCCCGTTCAATAAGAAAATCTTTTACTCTGAGGAGAGGGGCGACCGAGCGAATCCCAGGAAAAAGGGGCTCCGGTAAAACTGTGGATTGATGACTGAGGCCATACTGAGAGAGATTATTTCCGAATATTGGAGAGTTTATATAGTTGAAAAATCGAAGGAGGGACATGACGGAATTCGCCCGTATTTCATTAAATATTCTAATTTATTACATTAACAGTTAATTTGGGAATTTCGTCACGTCACAGTTACCATTTCAATTAACGAAGTTGACCATGGTCGACCATAGTTCCGCTATGGTCAGGGAATTAAAAATGCGACGTTGCACAACTTGGGAGCCTACTGGATATTCGTGCCAAATTTGGTCGATATCCGTTGAGCATTTCGGGATTCGACCATGGAGGGGCCCATGGATGCGCTATGGTCGACCGCGGGGGTAGTCCGAAGGGTCGATCGTAGATAGAATTTCACGTAGATTACGAATACGCGATAAAAAATAGGGGTTACCATTTCAATTAACGAAGTTGACCATGGTCGACAATAGTTCCGCTATGGTCAGGGAATTAAAAATGCGACGTTGCACAACTTGGGAGCCTACTGGATATTCGTGCCAAATTTGGTCGATATCCATCAAGCCATTCAGGAGTTGACCATGGTCGACCATAGTTCCGCTATGGTCAGGGAATTGAAAATGCGACGTTGCACAACTTGGGAGCCTACTGGATATTCGTGCCAAATTTGGTCGATATCCGTCGAGCCGTTTGGCCGTGCATAGAAGGACAGACAGACAGACAGAGCGCATGCGCAGGGCGAACCGCTGGCTCTATCATGTTGAAATTTATATGGGACCTCAATGGGCCCTACCCGCTTAATCTCTGAGAATTACATTGAAATTGGGTGAAATCTTTGGTTACTACGGCTGTAACAAGGAAATTGAATCTATTTCACGCCAGCGCATGCGCAGAGCGCACCGAGGGTCCGATCATGCTGAAATTCATACTGGAACTCACTAGGCCTTGTCCAAACAACCCTTAAAAATTTGAGCGAAATTGAATCAAAATTGTGAAAGTTATGCGTGTTTGTTGAATTTAACGTTAGCGCATGCGCAGGGCGTACCGCTGGATCAATCATGTTGAAATTTGTATGGGACCTCAAGGGGCCTTATCCGCACCATCCCTCAAAATTTGAGCTGAATCAATTCAAAATCGTGGAAGTTATGGCTGTAACAAGGAAATGCGGACAGACTCACAGACTCACAGACTCACAGACTCACAGACCGACAGACACGGAACCAAATTTGTTCAGTAGGCTTTGAAACGCAAAATGCAAGTGGAAATTTTGATTTCTGAAGACAAAAATTTTTTGGCTCACGAAAGTGAACACAAGGCTTCCGCTGCTTCGCAGACTCGGAAGCAAAATTACTATGAAAGCTTCTTTGTTGCAAAGTTTTTGCAAAGTAGTCTAACATGACTATTATGATTATTATGAATATGACACATTGGCACTCAAAGGCTGCTAAGATTCTTATCAAAAATTTATATTGCATAATTTGAGGTGCCACGACTGGACTGAAGATTTCTTATTTGCGCGTGCGCACATGTAAGTAACACAGCGACGCTGTCAAAATTCATAGTGAGCCATCTACGAGCCATATATCATGATTAATTAAATTTAATCATTATTTACATAAATAATCATAACCATTATTTAATTATCAGTACATCACGGGCAATTTTCCTGGCTAGGAATTCGTTATTTTTGACCTCAGCATCTCATTTAGCACCCTCAAAAATATCCCACTGCCAATTTTCATCTCAAAACTCCGTATAGCTTGGGCAACAAACGGATAAAAAGAAAACGAAATGACGTCATAAGTGGATGGCGCTAAGGGTTCCCCCCCAGGCGGAATGGTGGTGAGGGGCATTTACCTATGTGGTCGTTTCGCTTTCTTCCGCCAGGTTTATCGCCCACTTTCGGTCATCTGATACCCCTCATATAGCACCTGTACGGAAAGCAATCGCCGAAAACTTTTACACCACAAAATAAAATAAAACATGCGAAATTTCCCATAATCTTTACATAATAGTACATCATAATAATTATTTAATTAATAATTATATTTATTCCTTTCAAACTTTATAATCCTTCAGTTTCATCTGCTGAGTAGAACTGGAGTTCTACGTGTAACATGAATTTGCAAAGAGCTAACCATCACATTTTTATCCCACGTGAATTTCACTGAAATGCGATGTAAGGGAATATAGTTAGGTGAACGACAAGGATGAACAGTACCTATTTATGGTTTACTTTGTAAAACACTATCTTGCAGTTTAATTTAATCAACCATAACTGACTAAGATGCTGTTTACAGGTTGGATGAAGCTGGGTCTGAGCTGCACTTGGAGCTTGAATTTGGTGATAACGACAATGACGAAGAACAGCGTTCTGTGGCCGTGCTTCCTGACTTCCCCAACGCGACAATAGAAGAAGTGTCGCCATCCACTCCGCCTACACCGCTGCTGCCTCCCCAAGAACAACTAACACCGGAAAAGCTTCAGCAGCTTGCATTCCTCCGACTCCTGAATCCCAATCAACCACCGATCGTCACTACAACTCCAATCATCACAGTGCAAACGCAATACGAGACTCATGTCATTCCCGTGTTCAACGGTCTCAACACTGTTTTCAGCACCATTTCTCGACCGGTCAGAACTTATACGAGCACGCAGTTCCAAACAAGCACAATTTCATTACCTTCACTACCGCTTCCATTCTTGCCCACGCCGCAGCTGCAGCCGATGATAACCTCGAGTCCAATTGTGACACAAACTGTGGTGACAGCCACCAACTCCAAAGTCCTCAAACTTACTTTCGGAGCGAAAACAGCATACACGACGCTGTACTCAACGACAGTCATGCCTACAGTCCTAACCACGTACGTGACAACGCAACTGGCCGTGCAGCCTACTGCTGGGTTCGGCGCCGCTCCGCCCTTCCCATCTCCATTCTTCCCGTCACCGTTTAATCCATTCAATCCTTATGTTGGCTGAAGCGAATGGAAACTGGCAATTTTACCTTATGAATTCCAAACCTAGAATATTTGGTGCTCTCTCGACGAAAACTGCGTCTGGACTGATGGAATGAATGATTTCAATAACGGAGTACCTATACCACTACTTGAAGAGGCGTATTATAACCCACTCATTTTGGTGTGGACTGCATACTGAATGTTTTGTGGGTGTCAAGAAACTCTTTTACAAAAACCTTGGCTCTAAATATGCCGTAAATTTGGTGCAACGTTTTTCCGGTAGGACATTGTTTGGTGCTTCATCTAATGTTTGCCATCAAGTTATGGACGAAACTGTAACCAATCTTTGAACCCACCCCTTCGATAATTCCCCAACACCATGCCTCTTATTCCTAATCAGTCACACCAGTGTCTTGCTCACAACAATAGGTATCTACGTACTTAGGTATATCCAAGTTATGAACGTAGCGGCTATGGATCCCTAACGGCAATACACCAGAGATCGCTTATAAATAGTAACCTAAGTACCTACCTGCATATGTTCAGTATTGTTAGGTATTCAATATTGTTATTCAATACCACCAAATATGTTCAGTATTGGTTTGGGATAACATTACCTATGTATATCCGTCCATGATACCCTCCCCACCCATCATCGGTAAACTATTTACCTATTATGTTTGTAGGTATTGATTTTGAATGGTATTGATTTTGAATCAACACGCCATTTTCTCACCTGTTCAATTCACCTGATGGTGATGAGTTCCATCGAATGTCACATAAACTGGTGCAAACCGTCAATGCAGTGAAATTGTACGTACCTACCACTCGTCGGATTTTATCCATCGGCAGTGAAATCGTTCAAACAGATGATGATGGTTGAACACTGTAAACCAAGTACCGAAGAAAGTGCATTGAATTCATTGGATTGAGAATGACTTTTCACATTCAAAAAATACCCAGTTATGTAGAGATATATCCCAGAACGTCGATTTGGTGGTTACACAGTAATTCCTCTATAATAAATATGTAAATTTACTAGTTAAGTTACTTAGTATTTAATGACCTAATCGCACGTTACCTTTATTGTTAGTTTGAATTAAATAATCAAATGTAATTATTTTTTGTTGTTATATAGTTGAGTTAGGTTTTTTTTACTGTTATTGCGATGTAAGTCTGCCAGATGAAGGAAAGAATTAGAGAATTGTGGACTGAATGTAGAAAAAATGCTATTCATTCACAATAGTTGCCAAGAGTTCAAGCTATAGAAAGGTTACGGTGACCTGAAATATTAATAAAAAAATAGATAAAAAAAAAGAAGTTAACCCCGTGTTGCCAGCGGAAACTATTTTATGGGCATCGGTGGGTCTCGTACGAATGCTCAGCCAAATTTTCTCTCTTTGATTGAATTCTTTTTCTTTTTCTTTCTTCTTCTTCAAGGTTACGAATCACAAGAAACTGATAGAATATTTCATCATGTAAAAATTTTCTTGAAAATACTAGAATGCATCAGACGCCTAAAAATAAAAAAGTCAACTGTTCAAGTTTCACTGCCATTGTAAGACTCCCTTAACATATATGCGTTTCCTTTGAACCACGAATATCCTCAACTTCGCGTGTGATAGTTCAGTAGGATATATATGTAGGGTATATATGTTTTATGTTGATTTTTTTTGTCCTGCTTTTTTTTAAATTCATACGTCTGTATTCGAAGAAAGTTATACGTATATTTCTGTCTACCTTAACCAGATGAATAGATCTTCCGAAAAAAATATAGGTACCTACTTAGTATTCCAAGAAACTGTCACATCAATAATTACGCACTGACGTTTTGTTTAGCAGGTTTATTATGGATGAACTGCCAATTCGCAGCGGCACCTACACTCGACCTCTCCAATAATTTACTATGTCGTATTCCATGAATTTCAATTCGACGAACTTTGAAACTTATAGTACCTATTACTGCCCACCTGGTTTAGTAACTGTTGGTGCATCAATGTAAAATCGAAGACACCTACTGATACCATTTACATCCCATGTAATTATATTCTCATGTATTATGCATAGGCTACAATCTAGGGAACACCAACATAACACTAATCCAGGTCATTAGTTATCTCAAAAAAATCAACGAAAACCGAGTTGCTAGAATTCATATTTTTCTACAAATACCTAGAAGATTTCATTTACATATTTCGGATTGTTTGATTGGTTTCCCCTGTTGCTTAGCTACACAGTGTGGAAAGTGATAGTTTTCATGAATTGGTTCAGAATTGGCTGAGAATGAGGAATAAGTATCCCTCATTAATTTAATGCCCGCGTGATACTGTCCTATTCAGGGATGATACGTTTATAATGGTTATCATTGTGTGACGTTATTTTCAGTTGTTCTTGCCAAGTTTTGTTACTAGGCTATTTTTAGGGTCCATTGCAGTAGAGCAGTTTTCTATAACGTACATCGGCAGTAGCCGATAGTATTCAACAGTAGCTTCGAAAATAATTTAGCATGTTAAAAATTGTAGAAAATTGGCTGAAATAACTTAATGAAAAAAATTAGAAGAAGCGCGCAAAACCCTCTCGCAATAATGTTATTGAAAAAAATTGGCAACTATTATAGCAACATCTTATAACGCCATGACTGATGAAGTGAACATACTTACCTTCCTGATACAGCACTTTCTTACTCTATGGCGCGCTTCAACCTAAAGTGCGAGTTACATTAACTTGGAGTTACAAAAAACAAAACAAAAAATTAATACGTTTTGCATGCCTATTTTTCTGTATCTCCAAGTAAACGTAAATCGCACTTCAACCCGCCCTAAAAGACGGATAATACATTAAGAGGCCTTGCTTATTGGCGAAAGTGCACATTCAGTAAATGAGGAACA
Organism: Leptopterna dolabrata; assembly: GCA_954871275.1. Taxonomy (NCBI): domain Eukaryota; kingdom Metazoa; phylum Arthropoda; class Insecta; order Hemiptera; family Miridae; genus Leptopterna; species Leptopterna dolabrata. The sequence continues at coordinate 127,646,208 of OX940974.1, read as the reverse complement.
GCACACTGGACAACTATTTCCTCGCCCTGGAAACCACTCACATGAAAACATATCCTTTCTAATAATTTTCTCGCACATTTATGCCTGTACTCAGCAGTGTACAATTTATCCATATTCTTACCCCCCAAATAACCTCCACATGTTTTCCTTTTACCCTTCAAATACTTGAGTGAGATTTAAGATTGGATTCCAAGGACACTTCTCGCTAGAGGTCCAATCCACGATATTGATGCTCTCTATCTGAATAGGTAGTGATTCGACATAGGATCACAACAATTACATACAATACATTTTTATTATGGCTCATTGTAAATACATACTTATGGTATCATTGGCCTTTAACTCAATACCCTGTTTAGGACCTGTGATTTTGATCATCAATTTTTTGTTTTCCCAAACTGATTTGGTGATCACCATCACCCGGATATTGTAATTTTTTTTATGGTTTTGTAAGTACGTTATCAGAATAAAGTATATCATAGCTGATAGTTACGTATTTATACATCTACTCAACCTCCGCTCTTCTTTGTGGGAATCATAATTATAATAATTACGGTAAGAACCGAATCCCCAAGTTGTGAGAATGAAGGTACCTACATTCCCGACTGGGATCGCCCAGTGACAGAGGAATGACCGGGGAACGTTGTGTTCGGGGCATTAGGAGGTAGAGAGGCCTTTGTTCCAGCCTGGTCACTCTATGAAAGTAAGGAAACTTTTTAAACTTGTTGTTTACAAGATAACTATAATTACTAATCAACCAGCATGATCCCGATGATCGGGATGATGATCCCGACCACCTTCTCGCACGTTGTTTTAGCCCGAAAAACTGTCGCTGGTGGATTTCGGTATGGTTTGTTGAGATTCATTATTATGAATAACCTCAGTTGATTAGAAGTATGTAGTACAAAGAGTTTGACTCAATTAAAGAACAAACTTCTCAATTAAATTAAAATTTGAGAAAATGTTCAAGGTGAAAAATAACGTTTCCTACTATTTAGAGATCCATTAATCAAGTACATCGAAATTGCCTCCCACCATTTTCATGTATTTTGTTCAATATATCAGCATCATGTAGCACACAAAGTTTGACTCAATTAAAAGAGCAAAAAACCATATTTGAGAAGAATCTATTTTAAGAAAATGTAAAGGTGATAAAATCAACGTTTTCTACCATTTTGAGATCCATAAACCCAGGAATGGCCATCCAACACGCTGGTACCCAATTAGAAGATATAAGTTTTGAGAAAATTGTATTTTAATGAAATTTTAACGTGAAAATCAAGAATTATCACCAAACATCAGCATAAATACAGTATACCGAAATGACCACACATCAGATTCGACTATTATCGGAGTTCAACTAATTATTTCGCATCCTTCCCTTCCGGTGGTTGATATTGGATTTATAACTACTTGTCCCTTTAGTTTGGACCTATAGGTACTTGGATTCATTACACAAGAAAGAGAATAAGTACAGTATGAATCGTTTATAATGGAATAAATTATAATGGTCTATCGCTTGTAGTGGACAAATTCCCCGGTCCCTCTAAGTGTTACGGAGCTAATGGATAGGAATAATTTATAATAGACAATCGTTTGTAGTGGAAATATCGGCTGTCATAGACACGAGTCCTGGTCCCTCGGGTTGAAAAAAAAAAAAAAAAAATCAGTTATTACAGACAGATTGTGCCAAAACTCGACGACGTCCATGATGATTAGCAGTGTAAACATATTCACTTGTTTGCCAGTATTCTTCAGAATCTCTAAGCGACAATAGCTAAGAGAAGTTTAGCGTTGTTTGTCGGTTTGAGAACGGTGAAACCGCGAACAGTTTGAGTAAGTGTCATCAAGGAATTATTCAATCCCTCAAGGCACGTTTCAGGAAAGAACTGGACTACAAGATTCATGATCTTGATTCAACAATTATGAAAGCTTGGGACCACGCTTCACGAGAGACGATTTAGTTCGCTCTGGACTGATTTAATGGTGTACGAGTATCCAATGAAACTCCGTGTGGTGACCATTTAATTTCTGATCTACGCACGGCTCTTGAAGCCTTCGAAAGCCCTTGTTCGCCCGAAGAGTTTCTGGAAATAAACATGGATATCGTAGCTTCCCCAATCTTAACCGACGATGAGATTGTATTTTACAGCAGCCAACTGATATCGACGATGGAGAGGAGACAGACGAAGAAGAGGACTTTGATCATCCTCCATCAGCAGCTGAAGCATATATGAAACCTGCCAGAAACTGAGCTCATTCTTGGCAATACAAGAATCAACGACCCAACTTTTTTTTAAATGCACTTTCCATAAGTGCCGAAGAAAATTTTTCCGCTGAAACAGTGCAATAAAAAAATTTAAAAAAAGTAATAAGAATAACTAGAGGTAGTTTTTGTGGTTTGGTAGTTGATATTGGGAGGGGGTTAGTGGATGGGGGGGGGGGGGGTGATAGATCGCTTTCTACATTACCAGAGACCAAATAGACCGAATGCTCTGCTTACCATTTAACCCCGAATTCGACCTCACTGGATACGAGTATATCCCGGTGGGACTGTTTACTCGAACATCATTTCAGTATTCAGTCCCTGTAGGCTTCACATGATTATTATCAGAACCCAGCGGCCTTAAACCGGTTCCCGTGAAATCACCGGAGGTAGGTACCTCGAGGGTGGTTAGTACTTGGATGGGTTACCGCCGTGACACGTGGTGACATGTCCAGGTATGACATTAGCTGTTGGGCGAACCCCTCTCCACTCATGGAGGCGAGGTAATGAGTAGCCAAGTAAAGATCGAATTCTGGGGGCGTATTCACTGAGCAAACCTTTTCGGTCCGACTCTCTCTTTTGGTAAAAGAGATTAGTATAGTATACATGACAGGGTTATTCAGTAAATTCTAAAAGAGAGAGTCGACGGCCGTTTTGGCATTTTCGATCTCTTTCAGAGATACACCTAATTAGGTGTATTTTCTCGAAAGAGACAGTCTCTCGCTAATTTCACGTTTGTTTGGTAGTGATCTCGTGTATCCTCCATCGTTATCCATTACCACATCGGTCATTTTGGTGTGTGTTTTTTCATCTCTTAAAGGTAAGTCGATTATACATATATTATCGATTCATGAGTAAAAACGTCCAAGTGCGGGTTGAGGTAGGCCACGGGAGCTTTTCAGTAAAATAGACGAACCCGGCAGACATTAGAAGAGACTGTCTCCCGACGAAGACTACCTTTCCCGGGAGATTTTCAAAATGGATGATCTCTTTTCACAATCTCTTTTAGTGAATAGGCCCCCTGAGTAGGATCATGTTATAGGTAGACAGCTGATCACGTCCGCGACGCTGGCAGGGCTGTCAGACGAAAAGCCCCAGCCCGGAATAGCTGTTTACTTACTTATTTACCTTACTTATTTTCAGAGGTGAAGAGCTAACCACTGGTCGGGTAAGCACATGCAAGCTTTTCAAAGCTTGTATTGTATATTGGTGCCCGCCCGAGGCGTGAACCAGAGACACCGCGAACTTTTGTCCACTCGATGTTTTTGGGTGTACCTACACAGCGTGCGAATATGGTGCGCACAATTTCGATGGTCGCAAAATATTTTATTTGACCCAATCCTACGCATCGCTCATGATTTTGTAGTACCTATCTTCCAGCGCTGAATCACGAAAGAAGTCAGTTTCTATTTTTGGACACAACTTGTGTAAGAGGATGTGTTTTTCAATGTATACCAACCACACAAGCTATACAGGGTGTCCCACTTTCGTAAGCACGGAACTTCAGGAATCAATTCTACAACTAATTTCAAACAAAATCTACTCTTTGCAATTTTGTAACGCCTTGTTCTTGTGAGTTTTTCACTTCAAGGATTTTTTCGTTCGAAAGAGAGTTAAGGGTAAATGTCACGGATTTTAGTCAGAAATATTTTCAATAGATGGCTGCACCGTCGGGGGCAATCCAATATTCGGTTTATCTCTTGAACGGGTCAACCGATTTTCAATCTGTAAAATGTTCTGTATTCGTTATAAACAACCACAAGTGCGGACATTCAGTTTTGAATTTTAAATTTTTTTTTCATGGAGTTCCCGGAATTATTTTACTTAATTTCAACCTTTTTAAAAAAAGCAACTAGTACTTTTGTAGGAAAAAAATCGAAGAATTCAAATCCGCTTTCAGATTGAAGATCGGATCATTAGATCGAACGGCATCTGGGAAAATCACTATAACAATGGGGCCTATTGTTAGCCCTCTAATCCTCTACCTGGGCCCACCTTGCAACGATGCCTTCCCTTTCCTGTTGATTTGAGCTAGCAGGCGGACTGGGTTCACATCTAGGAGTGTATTTTTCCTTCTACATCTATTTCTTCAACTACAAGATTTGCTTGGCAGAAATAGTTGGCTGCTGGATCAAAACAGGATACAGCCAAATTTTGGCTGAATCCTGTCAGGGTATCAAGAAGGGCGTTTGGTTTTTCGCATCTGACTGGTATCTAGTTTTCTTACTATGATTTCATTTTCTAAATTATTACTTTCTAAGTACCTATGTGATTGGAATTTCCATAATAAGCCATTCAGTAACTAATGATTTGCAGGGTTCTCATAGTCCACCAAACCCTATGAAGCCATGAAAAAAATCGCCATAAAATGAAGGACGTTCAATAAAAGGTTCAGGCAAAATTGCACTAGATAACAAACTATATATTGCCACAACTATATATTATCAGTTTCGAGGTTCACAAGTGACGCCTATGGAAATATCACTGACAACGACCGAAGATAACGAATATGTTGAGAATCATCAATATAATAGCAATAACAATAATTCAAATGCAATAAAAATATTAATAGAATAATAATAACAAGAATACAAATACATGAAAAATAACTTGCTATTGGAATAACAATAACAAGAATGTAAAATAACGAGAGTGCCAAGGATTTTTCATTTGAGCTGACGAACGGCACGATTTCAATGAATTTTATCCAACCCATTTATATTATATTGGTCCAACCCGTGCCTATCCGAAAAGTCTGCCACCATTTTTTGGGTACTTAAGGGCGCCATAAGGAATTGGCTACATAATTATATTTCCATGTGTTCAACGGAATACTACCGTTATAATTTGGTGAAACTCATATGGAACCTTCACTGTTTCACTCTAGATCCACCCTCCAAATTTGAATTCTTTGCTACGATTATAAGGTAGTTGTGGGCTGTACAAGGAGTGCACGTTCGCGCATGCGCTAACAAAGCAGTATTTTTTAAATGATTTTGAGTTGGGACTATCAGTGATCCGACCTGCACCTGCCCTCTAAATTTCATCTCGTGACAGCCATTTGTTTTCTGGCATTCATGGCCTTCATCAGGGATTGTACAAAGACAGACACGGAAAAATGTTCCTTGGTATGTGAAAAGCACCATGGAGCTGAATATACATAGGTATATGATAGGGGATGGGGACTCCAGTGCATTTGTCAAAATTTCTAAAAATGTTTCGTATGGACGCAATATGACAAAAATTGAATGCGGCAATCACGTGATCAAAAATGATACAAAACGGCTTTTTGGTTTGCAAAAAGAGGCCCGGACTTACTCTGACATGTTAACCAACTCTGTTATAAAGCGGCTGAAAGCGTGCGCGAGAGGTGCAATCGCGCACAACTCGAAATCCACCGGTCTAGTAGAAGATTTAAGGATAAATTTAACTAACGGGCCAGATCTCATTTTTGGCGACCACAGAGAATGTAATGAGTATGTTTTGGGGGCCAAAATTGGTGGAAACCATCAGAAGTAGCTATTTCAACTATGTCATATGACACAAACAATAAATGAACAGCCAACATTTCTGTAGATGTCCAGTAGAACAATAAACCCATGTGACAAGGACTCTGCAGCGTTTTTCTAATGGAATAATATCACAGAACAACCAACTCGACTTCATACAGCTACCTATCCGTGATTATAATCAGGTGATCCCTAGTGATGATATCTGGGCCAGATTTATACCGTTTGATTCACGATCATGTTGACGAACCTCTTCGTTGAAAACGAACTCCTGGTAGTACAAAGCTGCGCGTGGTCTCAAAAAACGCTTTAGTTCAAGATCAATTTAAAAACGAAAAAAACCATGCCCTTCTACTGAAAGTTTTCGTGCTCCGGCGTTCTGAAAATGTCAACCCCTATTCTTCACCCCTTATGGATGACTGACACTTACGCCGAGCTTCGCGGACCAACTAGACCCCAAACGGGACCTAAAAAGCAAATTTCATTAATTTCAGATCATGGTAACTAAGAACATTGCGAAGTACAAATGTATGACTGAAGGGAATTTGGGCCGTAATCTTCTGGAGCACCCTTTAATTTTTTAGAAAATTGCTTTTTATTCTTATTTTCCCCACCAACAAACTTTTTCAACAAGGTAACCCAACGTTTCTGATCTCGAGCCGTCGAATTATGCTCAACAGTATTGGTAATACGCTGGCCGACAGGCAATCAGCTTGTTCAAAGGGAAGGCGAACTTAGACAAGTTCGAACTTAGGGCAAATCGCATCGCTTTGGGAAATACCGCTACAAATTTTGCTAGCGGGGCATCCTAATCCAATGACCACTCATCCACATGCCGAAAGGGAATATGATGGGTGCTCCTAAAGTTATAAAAAACAATAAAGGGCTCTTCGTGACCGATATACCTGCTACTTGGTTTTCCCACACATAGGGACAGTAAGCCTCATTACGCTATCATCACTGCGTCAACTGGATATTTATGGTCGGTGGCGTGTTTGACGTTCCGGAAACCCCAACACTGAGCGGCATCTCTGTACCCATCCACAAAGGTACTAGTAATATGAAGGTGTGTGGAGGGGAGATATCAATATTATAAATATATGTGAGGCATTTGACCAAGCAACCCTTACTCAGATTAATCTCGCTCTGATGAAAAAGCGAGACAGTGGGGAACAGAGCTGAAATAATACCCGTATTATAAAGATTCGTCAAGCAACGTGGCTATATAAGCGAATTTTTTCAGTTTTTTTCAACTTCTAGTCATTTACATTAATTTCTGAACCCCTCTCCCCCCCATCTAAATCCACCGGCCCGGGAAATGTTTCATAAAAATGCCCGGGATCTAATAATTCAGTAATTAATTTTTTGTAGTTATTTATGAAGCATAAGGTAAATAATAAGGTAATAAAACGTCGTGTAAGAAACCGTTGTGTAATAATGAGTTAGTGGTTGATTTATATGTAATTTTTCGTCGCCTTGCCTAATGTTACAATGTCTCTTCATGCCGTCAATGCCTCTTCTATACGATTTTTAGAGTATGGCCGGGAATCTTTTTGCATCCCCCATCCCCTATCATATACCTATGTATATTCAGCTCCATGGTGCTTTTCACATACCAAGGAACATTTTTCCGTGTCTGTCTTTGTACAATCCCTGATGAAGGCCATGAATGCCAGAAAACAAATGGCTGTCACGAGATGAAATTTAGAGGGCAGGTGCAGGTCGGATCACTGATAGTCCCAACTCAAAATAATTTAAAAAATACTGCTTTGTTAGCGCATGCGCGAACGTGCACTCCTTGTACAGCCCACAACTACCTTATAATCGTAGCAAAGAATTCAAATTTGGAGGGTGGATCTAGAGTGAAACAGTGAAGGTTCCATATGAGTTTCACCAAATTATAACGGTGGTATTCTGTTGAACACATGGAAATATAATTATGTAGCCAATTCCTTATGGCGCCCTTAAGTACCCAAAAAATGGTGGCAGACTTTTCGGATAGGCACGGGTTGGACCAATATAATATAAATGGGTTGGATAAAATTCATTGAAATCGTGCCGTTCGTCAGCTCAAATGAAAAATCGTTGGCGCTTTCGTTATTTTACATTCTTGTTATTGTTATTCCAATAGCAAGTTATTTTTCATGTATTTGTATTCTTGTTATTATTATTCTATTGATATTTTTATTGCATTTGAATTATTGTTATTGCTATTATATTGATGATTCTCAACATATTCGTTATCTTCGGTCGTTGTCAGTGATATTTCCATAGGCGTCACTTGTGAACCTCGAAACTGATAATATATAGTTGTGGCAATATATAGTTTGTTATCTAGTGCAATTTTAACTGAACCTTTTATTGAACGTCCTTCATTTTACGGCGATTTTTTTCATGGCTTCATAGGGTTTGGTGGACTATGAGAACCCTGCAAATCATTAGTTACTGAATGGCTTATTATGGAAATTCCAGTCACATAGGTACTTAGAAAGTAATAATTTAGAAAATGAAATCATAGTAAGAAAACTAGATACCAGTCAGATGCTAAAAACCAAACGCCCTTCTTGATACCCTGACAGGATTCAGCCAAAATTTGGCTGTATCCTGTTTTGATCCAGCAGCCAACTATTTCTGCCAAGCAAATCTTGTAGTTGAAGAAATAGATGTAGAAGGAAAAATACACTCCTAGATGTGAACCCAGTCCGCCTGCTAGCTCAAATCAACAGGAAAGGGAAGGCATCGTTGCAAGGTGGGCCCAGGTAGAGGATTAGAGGGCTAACAATAGGCCCCATTGTTATAGTGATTTTCCCAGATGCCGTTCGATCTAATGATCCGATCTTCAATCTGAAAGCGGATTTGAATTCTCCGATTTTTTTCCTACAAAAGTACTAGTTGCTTTTTTTAAAAAGGTTGAAATCAAGTAAAATAATTTCGGGAACTCCATGAAAAAAGAATTTTAAATTCAAAACTGAATGTCCGCACTTGTGGTTGTTTATAACGATTACAGAACATTTTACAGATTGAAAATCGGTTGACCCGTTCAAGAGATAAACCGAATATTGGATTGGCTCATTTTGAAGCACAACGTGGTGGCGGTTCTTGGAACTAAACCCGGGACATTTACCCTTAACATTCCTCTCTCCCTGATGCCATAAAAATTGTACTGAAAAGTTAAGTTTCTAAAATTTACGAATGGCTCTACGTCTAAAAAATAGTAAGTGTCTAATGAAACGCGTTACAAGAGAAACGTATTCAAAATCTCAGCTTTCCAGCGTTAAGGTTTTAATTTTACGTGCCAAGAAAGAGAATGTACTGGCAAAATGAAGCAGATTCACATAATGATAATTGTATCAAAGGCTATCCCAAGAGATAGATTCCAGTATATATCATGTCTTATTTACATGTATGTGACAACGATAAATTGAACAAAACTGATCGCTTCGCTAAAATGAGACCTCTACTGGAACTTTTGAACAATCGATTCCGAGATTTTCTACCTCACGAAGAATGCCACTCTGTGGACGAATCCATGGTCCCGTATTATGGAGGGTGTGATGAATTTAAAATTGGTTCATCACGGTGGCGTGAGGTAATGCGCAGGCGGTTATCACCGACATCTACGATCTTTTGAGAGAGTGAAAAGGTGGAGGTGAGAGGTAGAATTTGCCCAGGCGGCGGATATCCACCGACATCTAGGATCTTTTGGAGAAAGAGGTTTTGTCTAGGCGGCGGATATCCACCGACATCTAGAATCTTTTGAAGGAGAGGAGGTTTTGCCCAGGCGGCGGATATCCACCGACATCTAGGATCTTTTGAGGAAGAGAGAGCAAGGTAGAGGAGAGAAGAGAGAGCTGGTTAGAGGAAGTGTCGAATGAAGCTAAAGCCCCAGGATCCAGGGTTTTATAGGAAATGGAGGCCTCTCCCTCCAACCCCCTGTTAGGGGTTGGTGGTGGGGCCCCAGGTTGTGTACCCTGGGTTCTGTGGCTTGTCTCCCCACTCATTCGTTTATTGACGGAAACTAAATTCAGCGTTTGGATGTTGGTGAGAACTTAAGTTAGAGGAGTGTTCCCGGGAGGGACTCACGACAGAGGTCCCCCCAGTTTGAACCAAGATTCGTGGAGCTGAAGGCGCAAGTGGACAGGGCTGAGGGCCAAGGCAAACATAAGTAGGGCTGAAGGCCGAAGATGATAATGAAACAGAAATTGGGGGGGGCTGAAGGCGCTGTAGTGTTCTTAAAACTAACAATATGTACAGTTGTTGATAGGAAGAATAGGATATGTGATATGTGGTGGGTAGTGTTTACAATAGGTAGTTAGTTTCTAATTACATTTAGGCTTAATCTACAAAGTCGTTGGTTATATACAGTTGGTTATATACAGTTGGTTATATACAGTTAGTTTATAATTACATTTAGGCTTAATCTACAAAGTCGTTGGTTATATACAGTTGGTTATATACAGTATTGTACAATTTAGGTCGTGGTAGGTGGGTTGGGGTACAATTTAGGAACTGCGGAAGTCCGCCGTTGTTTGGGTATGGGTATGGTGTGGATGTGGAAGGGTGTAGGTGTGGTGTGTAGGGTGTGGCAGTGTATGGGTGGTGAGGTGATGGGGTGAGAGAGGCGACTCCCTCTAACAGTCTTCACGTCGGTGAAGACTGATAGAGGGGCCCCTTCACCGCCAGGGCGGTGGTGAAGGGGGAGAGCCGGTGGAAGCCGGTACCCGGGACGTCGCGGAGAGAGGCGGCGACGTCGGGGTCCGGTGGGCGAAATGGAGGCGATGTGTGGTGTTTGTGGTGTGCCGGTGGGCGGGGGAGTGGTGTGGTGAGATTGGTCGGGGAGGACTGGAGCTGGTTTGCACCGTGCCAATGGCACGGTGTGGGGTTTCCCGTCAATTAACAGGGTAGCGGTGGATTGTGTGGAGCGGATGACCTGAAAGGGCCCGGCGTAGAGAGGTTGAAATGTTTTGTGTATGCCGGGCTCTTTCAGGTACATGTGGGTGGCGGTGAAAAATCGTTTGGGATAAGTTGTGTCGTTGTGTGGTGTGGATGTGTGTAGTGGTTCCCTGTTAATTGACGGTGTGTTGTGTGGAGTGAAAATGTCGGCTGGTAGACGGAGGGGATCTTTAAAAGCGTGTTGTGCGGGACTTGTGTTGTCTGAAGGACGGGCGGAAGTGCGGAGACTGAGTAATACATAGGGGAGAGTTTTAGTCCAAGAGGGGGATGTAGCTGACGTTGAAATGGCCTGTTTCAGTACCGAGTGCCACCGCTCTATTTTCCCGTTGGATTGGGGGTGATAGGGAGTGGTGCGGATTTTTTGGATCCCGAGGGAACGGAGGAGATCTGAAAAATGGGCGGACTCAAACTGCCTCCCTTGATCGACCGTGATTGTTCGCGGACAACCGTAACGGCTAACCCATTGGTTGAGGAAAGCCGCTGCGACGGCGTCCGCGGTGATGTGGGCGAGCGGGATGCATTCAACCCAGTTGGTGGCACGGTCGATCATTGTGAGGCAGTATTTCTTCCCCTCGGAGGGTGGAAGGGGGCCGACCAGATCGAGGTGGACATGTTCCCACGGGAGGGAGTCGGGAATGGGTTGAGGAGTGACGTGGGGGTGTGCCGAGACCTTGTAAGTTTGGCACTTCTGGCACCCTAGAACCCAGTTACGGATATCCGTGTTCATATGGGGCCAGAAGTACCGTGTTTTTACCAGGTCCCGGCTGGCCCGGATGCCGGGGTGGTGAAGGGAGTGGTAGTGGAGGAAGAGCTGCCGCCTGAGGTCGGGTGGGACGTAAGGGCGCGGTGAGTCGGCCGTTACGTCACACCAGAGCTCAAGGGGCGGCAGCTGATGTAGTTTGGAGGCGGAGATGAGGTTGGAGAGGGTTTGGTCGGATTCTGGGTTCTGGTGGGATTTGATGGTGTGTGGGGAGGGGAATGGCAGTAGCTCCGCCACCGGCGCGGGGGTGGGGCGGGAGAGCGCGTCCGCCACGCAGTTGTCAGCCCCCGGCAAATATCGAATATCGGACGTAAACTGTCCGATGAATTCGAGCTGCCGGAGGCGACGAGGCAAGGCGGATTTGCGGCTTTGGAGGAGTGCGTGGGTGAGGGGTTTGTGGTCCGTTACGACAGAGAACTGCCTGACCTCCACGAAGTCACGAAAGTGCTTTATGGCTTCGTGGATGGCGAGGAGCTCTCTGTCGAACGTGGAGTAGTTTTTTTGGGTGGGTGAAAGGGTTTTGGAGAAAAAGCCGAGGGGTTGGGGGTTTGCGCCGGTGTGTTGGTGGAGCACTGCCCCGATGGCCCAATCGGAAGCATCGGTGGTGATGGAAAGGGGAGCGTGGGGGTCGGGGTGGGCCAATAGAGCGGCGTCCACTAGGTCCTGCTTACAGGTTTGAAAGGCTTTAGTGAGTTCGGGGGACCAAGGGATGGGGCGGTTGTCATTTTTCTTGGCTGGTTGTGGGATGGCGTGTATGAGGGGTTGTTGGTGTTGTGCTGAGTGTTTTATGTGTCTACGGTAAAAGTTCAACATACCCAAAAAACGGCGGAGTTCCGTGACGGTACGGGGCTGAGGAAAATCGCTGATGGCGTGGACTTTGTCAGGGAGGGGCTTGATTCCCTCGGAGGAGACGAGGTGGCCGAGGCAGCGGACGGAGGGCTGGGCGAGCACACACTTCTCCACGTTGATCTGTAGCCCCTCGGTGGCGAAGATGTCTAGAATTTGGCGCAGGTGGTCCAGGTGTTCTTCGGGGCTGCGGGACGCTATCAGAACGTCGTCCAAAAAGCAAAAGACGAACGGGAGGCCACGTAATATGTTGTCCATGTAACGCTGCCACGTTTGGGCAGCGTTCCGAAGGCCAAATCCCATCTTGACGTATTCGAAAAGGCCGAAGGGGGTTATGATAGCGGTTTTCGGGACGTCTGGGGGGTGGATGTTGATGTGGTGGAAGGCTCTTGATATGTCGAGGGTGGAGAAGATGTGTGCGTTGTGTAATTGTGAAGAAAAGTCGCGGAGGTGGGGGACGTTGTATAGGTCGGGCGTTGTTTTGGCGTTGAGGCGGCGGTAGTCGCCACAGGGGCGGATATCCCCGTTGGGCTTTTGCACTATGTGCAGTGGGGAAGCCCAAGGGGATTTGGAGGGGCGGATGATGCCGTCGGCGATTAATTGGTTGAAATGCTTGCGAGCTTGAGAAAGTTGTAGGGGGTGGAGGCGGCGGGCTTTGGCTGTGATGGGAGGTCCAGTGGTCTCTATGAAGTGTTGTATGGTGGATATGTGGGCGGAGGGGCGGCGCTGGGGGCGGTATTGACGGAGGAGGGTTTCAAATTTAGAGGGGGGTTGATTTATCGCGTGTATAAAGCCGGGGATAGGTTTGTTGGTGGAGGGGTCAATCAGGCGCGCGTTTTTGACGTCGACCTGGAGGCCGAAATATGCCAGGAAATCGGCCCCCAGGATCGCCTTCTCCACGTCCGCCACGGTGAATTCCCACTCGTACGCGAGTCCGCTCATGTAAATTGATGAGCGGTACGTCCCGTACGAGGGGATGGTGGTACCGTTGGCGGCGTAGAGAAGCTGGCGATAACAGCGCGCCTGACGACGGAGAATGGAATTTGGAAATATGGAGAGCGCCGCCCCTGTGTCGATGAGGAAGGGAACATTGGTTTTTTTACATCGGAGGAAAAGACGTTGATGGGTGGGGAGTGCGTTGTGCAAGATTGCGGCAGTGGGGGCGGGGTGTGGTTGGTCCGATGGTGGGGTGGTAGCAGGAGTGGCGGTTTTGGTCAGCGGTGGGGTCGTGTCTCCCTTAAAGGAGACGTGGAGGGGGTGGCGCCCGTTCCGTGGCGGGGGAACGGTTGTTGGCTGGGAGAGGGTGGTGGCGGCGCAGCGAGGCGCGGTGGTGGGGTTGACGGCCGTGGCGGCGGTGGGGGGGGGGGGGGGGGGGGGGGCCGTTCCTTGGTGGGGGAACGGTGAATGGCCGGGGGAGGTCGGTGGCGGCGCAGGGAGGCGCGGCCGTGGAGGGGGTGGGGGGGTTGCCGTTCCTGGGTGGGGGAACGGTGGCCGGACGGGAGGCGGGGCCGGCGGTGCAGCGAGGTACGGCTGTGGTGTTGGCGGCCGTGGAGGTAGGGGAGTGGGGTCCGTTCTTGGGTGGGGGAATGGTGCGTGGACGGGGGAGGGGGGTGGTGGCGTAGCGAGTTGCAGTTGGTAGGTTGGCGGCTGTGGCGGCGGCGTAGGAAGGGTAGGAGGCCTTGGTGGCGGTGGTTGAGTTGATGCGGGCTGGGGGGGAAGGGAGATGGCCCCCCCCCCGTTTTAGCGAGGAGGGGGGCCCGCCGGGTTTACCGGCGGGCGTCTGCGTTTCCCTGCCCGGAGGGGAAGGAGCAGGGGGCTTGGCATTTGCGGGCCTCCCCACCGAAGTTCACGTGGTAGAAGCATCGGTGGGGGTGGTCGGCGGGGAGGTAGCTCGTCCTGGCGGTGCGAAGCGTGTTGGAGGGGGTCGTGCTGGGCGGGGGTCTCCCTCTTCGCTGCTCCCGAGGAGGGGTGGGGCGGCGTTCGGGGGAAGGCGGGCGTCGGCGGTCCGTGGAGGGGGTTCGGCGGCGTTCCGTGGAGGGGGAACGGCGTCTGTCACTGGAGGGGGTCCGGCGGCGCTCGGTGGAGTAGGGCCGGCTGCGCTCACGGGACGTTGCGGCGCGTTGTCGTGGAGGGGGTGTGGTGCGGGGGTTGCGTATTTCGCCGACGCTGGCGGTAGCGGCGAGGTCGTGCACCGTGTCGGCGAGGCGGAGGAGAGGCTCTTCCGGGCCGTCGAGGTGGCTGGCGAGCGACATCTGGATGGGGCGGGGTAGGGCGCGCAACCAGAACGTCCGGGCGATGTCGGCGGTCATGATGCCTTGCAGCTGGTGTCGCAGGCGCCGGTAGAGGTGGGAGGGCTTCATATCGCCGAGGTGTAGCGGCTGCGTCAGGGCGGCGACTCTCGCGATCTTAGACGGCTGGTAGAGGGAGATGAGGCGGTCGCGGAGGTCGACGTAGGCGGTTGCGGCGTCGGGGAAAATATCCGACGTCTGCAGCAAGATGTCGTACGGCAGGAGGGAGATGATGCGGGAGTAGCGAGTCTTTTGGCTGCGGATCCCTGCGGCCGAGAATGCTGCATCCACCTGGAAAAACCATAATGCGGGGTCATGAGAGTAAAACGGCGGTAATGTGAGGGGGAAGGACGCAGAGGCGGTCATGACGTCGGCGGCGGCGGCGGCGGCGGGCGCCTGTGATGAGGTGGAGCCCGACGGTGAAAGGGTGGAGAACGGGTTGTCGGCAGTGGCCGCTGCGTCCGTTGTCGGGGCGGCGGGCGGCTGCAGCGTGGATGGCCGTAGGAGCGGTGGCGGCGACGAGTGCGGGTCCATGGTCGGGTCTGTAATTTGAAAAAAATTCAAATTTTAAATTTCAAATCCAAAAATTCGCAAATGGGGAGCGGAGATGTGTGTGGTTGAGCGGAGGTGTGAGAGGTTGCGATCTCCGAGCGGTTGAGGGAGTGTGGGCGAAAAGTGCGAAATTTAAACTGACTGACTGACCGAATTTGAAATTGAAATGGGGACACCGAACTGTACTTGAGACTGGGGTTGACACAGAAGGTAAGGAAGGTTAGGTGAACGTCGGGTTCACCACTGTGATGAATTTAAAATTGGTTCATCACGGTGGCGTGAGGTAATGCGCAGGCGGTTATCACCGACATCTACGATCTTTTGAGAGAGTGAAAAGGTGGAGGTGAGAGGTAGAATTTGCCCAGGCGGCGGATATCCACCGACATCTAGGATCTTTTGGAGAAAGAGGTTTTGTCTAGGCGGCGGATATCCACCGACATCTAGAATCTTTTGAAGGAGAGGAGGTTTTGCCCAGGCGGCGGATATCCACCGACATCTAGGATCTTTTGAGGAAGAGAGAGCAAGGTAGAGGAGAGAAGAGAGAGCTGGTTAGAGGAAGTGTCGAATGAAGCTAAAGCCCCAGGATCCAGGGTTTTATAGGAAATGGAGGCCTCTCCCTCCAACCCCCTGTTAGGGGTTGGTGGTGGGGCCCCAGGTTGTGTACCCTGGGTTCTGTGGCTTGTCTCCCCACTCATTCGTTTATTGACGGAAACTAAATTCAGCGTTTGGATGTTGGTGAGAACTTAAGTTAGAGGAGTGTTCCCGGGAGGGACTCACGACAGAGGTCCCCCCAGTTTGAACCAAGATTCGTGGAGCTGAAGGCGCAAGTGGACAGGGCTGAGGGCCAAGGCAAACATAAGTAGGGCTGAAGGCCGAAGATGATAATGAAACAGAAATTGGGGGGGCTGAAGGCGCTGTAGTGTTCTTAAAA